>CM024609.1:38677758-39240539 GCA_014182575.1 Eucalyptus decipiens | reverse complement strand
GATGATCGTCAAAGTATCAATGGATAAACCAATTTGTGGCATTAGTACCTTGACAGAAGTCCGGTTCGCAAGAATGTCCATGATCCCTGTCTCAGCTTTTTGAGAAGCAACTGTCTCCTTGTTGATTGAGCCCACACAAGGCTTAGGTACACCACTGCTTGGGGCCACCTTTTCGTAAGCTTTACTAGGTATGTGCCAAAATATCAACTCTGGTACCCTGCGCCATACGATAAAATTGTTCTTCACAAGAAAACTGGAGAAAGAGTTTATAGATATTCTAATCAACATCAAATCGATCTCTCATTATATAGCTCCTCCAACTTTTTATCAAGAAAAAGGAAAAAAAGGTGTCATTGTAACAGAAACATGATTATCAGGGTTTATGATTGCTTCTTCCTGGAAAACAGGGCAAAGGAAATGGATAAGTTCAGTTTATCAGTGATAGTTATAGGTGCATGCAAAATGGATAAAAGCTGTGCTGTCATTTCTTTGTACCTTGAATCTGGATTGATCTCTAGGGATCGGGTTTTGAACCATTCAGATTGGGCGTTTGATATTACTTCTGGATAGGATCCACCGCCAGAATCGAGAAAGTAAAGGTATGCTACAGGGGACCGAGAATTATTCGTCGGCGAGATCGGAAGAACGTAATTGGATATGCTTGGCCAAAGGTCTACTGGACCCTTACTAGAGAAGGACTGCGCATTCTGCTCTATCTCATTCTTCATGAGCTGCAAACGCGGTATTCCTCTGAAGCTGCAATCTCCTAATCACACATTGACAAATCATGATGAATAGATAAGATCCAATGCATAAATCACGTATCTGTAAGACAAGATCTTTTTTCGAGCTAATTCGACTCCAAGAGTCTAGGCACAGTGCAACTTCGTTGATCAATTATTTACTAATTAGCATTTCCTTCTGATTCTTTTGTTTATGTCAGATACAAGTCTAACAATGACTCCATCAAACTGACAATCACATCTGTGTGAAGATATCCTAGTATTTGATCTTGTGTTCCGGCTCGTAGAAACATTTGCAGCTAAATGTGAGCATTGTCAAATTTTAACTTAAGTAGGCAAAGCTTAATGTTTACCTGAAAATGATGAATTTGCAGCAGGGCAGTGAACCGGAGGAATGCCTGGGGCTGAAAACCACTCCAATGGCCACTCGAATGGGGCATCGTCATGGTTTCCAAAGACACTAGCGAAGGGAATGCCCCTTGATATTGTTGGAGAGAGAGCTTGATCCCAGTACAAGCTTGCATTTGCTATTGGAATGTTATTCGCCGTTATGACATCTCCAAGATACACAACAAAATCTGCAATGCAATACAATGTGGATCAGACGAACGACAGGTCCCTCTTTCACTGGGCAAAGAAGCTAGCATGTCTCAAAATGCACAAATTAAAGCCCTACGCTAAAATTCGCAGGGTCGAAGCTGATTCACAGAAATAGCAGCAGCATCAGCTAAAGTCGGAAGACCTTAAGGCCTATGAATTGCTAGCAGAGTCCTTGTTTTTTCAAAAGGTGAAAAACTATTTCCCCCTCTCTCCATCGTCTCCAACTCCAGTCCAGATCGCCGTGGACGCGCATAAACCACAGGTCATTCGCAATTCACCCAATAATGCCCTCTTCTGCAATATTTGATCTCCTTACCACCTGAAGTCTACTAATTCGAGCTCACCCACCACAGCACACTCACGTTCTGAAGGCACAAGTACAACAGACTATTCCTGCAATTTCTGGGATCTAGGCGGGTCCAATACACCCGCCAATCACTGGCGCGAGCGGAGCACGAAGCAAAACGCACACTAGAAGAAAACGAACACAATTCAAACAAGCAATTCACCAGGAGTTTCATCGTCGAGCACGGTGGACATGACATTCACGGAGCTCACGTCCTGGCGGGGCCCCCAGTCAGTCCATGCATTCTCTCCGAAGTGCAAATCGGCGAACAGAGCGATCTTGAATGGATACCCTGGCCTCGCCGGAAGGGAAACTTGGGGATCAGATCCAACTGTCGCCGGCCATATCAAGTGCGGCCTCAGAAGCAGAAACGTGAGCAAAAGGATTGCCAAGGGAGCTGCCGACAATAACACGGTCATTGAGCCGTCGGAGAAAGAAGAAAAGCAGGGTGTCTCCGCTCTCTCCTCTTTGCCAACTGAATGTCTAGAGAAGTGAAACAGAAAAATAAAAAATGCCGTTTCAGCGGTTCGCGTACCAAACAACCGAATATTCTAAACCTCCTAGGAGTATCTAAGTTCAATATCTTTCACGTCCCCCGTCGCTGTTGCGTCCCAGGATGTTTTGCCCCCACCCCTGTCGCTATCCCTATGGAAAAGACAGAGTTGCTTATCTTTCAAGGCAAGCTAAAAAGGCATAGTAAGCAGCGAGAGTTTCCATTTCTGCTACGGAATTATACAGGCATGGCCGTTGGTTTACCATCAACATCTTTCTGAGGAGACACCACAGAGCCAGAACCTCAAGGATTTTCGATCATCGCAGGGTATTCCGGCAAAAGAAGATCGAGTCGGAATATACGGTTGAAGGACGGGCTTAGAACCTTTGAGATTGGGCGTTTGATATTACTGCTCGGAAGGATCCACCGCCAGAATCGAGAAAGCAAAAGGTACGCTACAGTGGACTGAGGATTATCCATCGGTCAACGCGTTCAGCTCTACCTCATTCTTCATGAGCTGCAAACGCTGTGTCCCTCTGAAGCTGCAATTCCCGAATCACACAATGACACGTCATGCATAGGTAAGATCCAACACATCAATCACGTATCTATAAGACAAGATCGTTTTTTGAGTCCATTCGACTCCAATAACTGTTACATGAGTGAAATCCTTAGCAACTTGTTTCAGGACGACGTGCCGTAATCTAATAGTGGCTGATCTGTGGCTGCTTATAGAAACTCAGTTTGATACTTAGGAGTCCGCACTCCTCCACAATGCATCAGGCTAGATTTTTCCGATCATCGTCCTTACATTGGAAAAAGCGGCGTTCCAAGAGCTTGAAAGGTGTGTGAATGGAAACAAAATTGCCTAGCTGCACCAATGGAAATTAGCTTTGCGGTTTGATGAAGTGATATTATACTATGCTTCGAGGAGCTAGAACTCAGTTACAAATGATTGCAAGGATTTTACTCTTCAAGCGAGCATTGTGATCGAGATTATCATGAATGGGTTACCAGCATGATATAATGAACAAATTATTCTATACATTCTCTACGAGAGCTTAGATACATGTGTAAATGACAACACTGCCCTTTATCATCTGGCTATTTTTCTTTCACTGTACATCGAAAGCTTTTAAGAACTCAAATCAACTTCACTGTGTACATCGTGATTCTCCATCCTTATCCAAGACTTGATAGAGAAAGGGTGTTGACTTATCTCAATAATTCTCGCGCCTCTAGCCCAATTACCATAGCCACCATACCCAGTATGCCTGGAAAAGCATAGCCACAGCTTCTTGTAGGGGCAGCACCAATCCAATCCGTGGTTGTGTCCAACAAATACTGCCTGCCATCGTGACAAAAAAATTACCCTTTTAATCATATCAAATTGAAGTAGCGAGTGTTTATCTGAAATTCGAGCATCTCAAACTTATCTCAGGAAAGTGGTGGAATATGCTTCCACTGGTGATTTTTCAAGTTAGAGGAGTTTGACAAGCGAGTGTCCCTTTTTCTTAAGACAGCACTCAAGAACAAACCAGATTAACTTGTATATATTGCCACATGCAGTTATAACCGGAGCAAGAATGTGCAGACCGGGAAATAGATGTAAAGAAGAAACCAGGAACATCTTGGAAAGTGATTGAAGCTTTTAGTGTTGCAGCTATTTTTTGTGTTTTCAATGCCTGTCTAGCTTAAAGATAATACTTGCATGTTGACAAAGCCTAAAACCCGAGCTAATAAAAGCAGCTCAGCAGATGATCGTCAAAGTATCAATGAACAAACCAATTTGTTGCACTAATTACCTTGACAGAAGGCCGATTTTGAAGAATTTCCATGATCCCTGTTTCAGCTTCTTGAGAAGCAACGGTCTCCATGTTGATTGAGCCCACACAAGGCCTACGTACACCGATCCATGGAGCCACCTTTTCATAAGCTTTACTAGGTATATGCCAAAATATCAACTCCGGTACCCTGCGCCATGTGATAAATCGCTTTTCACAAGAAAACTGGAGAAAGAGTTTATAGATATTCTAACCAACATTGAATTGCTCACTCATTATACAGTTTTTCCCTCTTTTTATTAGAAAAAAAGGAAAAATAAATAAATTGCATCAGATATATGATTGTCAGTGTTCGCAACTGCTTCTTCCTGGAAACCAGGGAAAATTAACTGGATAAGTTAAGTTTATGAGTAATAGTTATAGGTGCATATGAAATAAAAATAATAATAATAATAATAAGTTCAGCTGTCACTTCTTTGTACCTTGAATCTGGGTTGATCTGTAGCGATCGGTTTTTGAACCATTCAGATTGGGCATTTGATATTACTTCTGGATAAGATCCACCGCCAGAATCGAGAAAGTAAAGGTACGCTAAAGGGGACTGAGGATTATCTGTCAGCGAGATCTGAAGGACGTAATTGGATATGCTTGGCCACAGATCCTCTGGACCCTCACTCGAGTAGGACAGTGCATTCTGCTCTACCTCATTCTTCATGAGCTGCAAACGCTGGGTTCCTCTGAAGCTGCAATCTCCTAATCACACATGGACAGATCACGTATAAATAAGACCAACACAAAAATCACGTATCTGCAAGACAAGATCATTCTTCGAGTTAATTTGACTCCAAGAATGTAGGCGATGTGCAACTATATATTCAATTCTTTACTATACCAGCAATTTTTTCTGCTTCTTTAGTTCCTGTGATGACTCCATCAAGCTGGCTATCACATCCATGCAAAGATATCCTAGACTATGATCTTGCGTTCTGGCTATTAGAAACATTTGCAGTTTAATGCGAGGGTTGTCGACTTCAACATAAGTAAGCAAACCTTAATGTTTACCTGAAAATGATGAATTTGCGACAGGACATTGAACCGGAGGAATGCCAGGGGCGGAAAACCACTCCAATGGCCACACGAACGGTGCATCATCATGGTTTCCAAAGACACTAGCATAGGGTATGCCCCTCGATCTTGTTGGAGATAGAGCTTGATCCCAGTACGCGCTTGCATTTGCTATTGGAATGTTATTCGCCGTAATGACATCTCCAAGATATACAACGAAATCTGCAATGCAATTCAATGAGTCTCGTCAGAATGCGAATGAGACAAAAGACAGGTCTCTATTTCAAAGAGCTTCCGGGCAAAGTAGCAAGCGAGTGTGTCGCAAAATGCACGAATTAAAGCCCCACGTTAAACTTAGCAGGTAGGAAGCGGATTCACGGAAATAGCAGCAGCATGAGCTAAAATTTGAAGACCTTAAGGCCTATGAATATCAACAGCAGTCCTAATTTTCCCAAAAGATGAACAACCTTTTCCCCTTCTATCCATCGTTTCCTACTACAGTCCAGACCACCGTCAACGCGCATAAACCACAGCACACTCAAATTCTCTCGAGGCACGAGTCCAAAAACCTATCCTCGCAATTTCCGGGATCTGGGCAGTCCACTGCACTCGCCAAATCACTCGCCGAGATAAGCACGAAGCGAAACGCACTGGAAGAAAACGAACCCAATCCGAACGAGCACTTACCGGGAGCTTCATCGTCGAGCACAGTGGACATGACCTTGACGGAGTTCACGTCCTGGCGGGGCCCCCAGTCCGTCCACGCGTTCTCCCCGAAGTGCAAATCGGCGAACAGAGCGATCTTGAACGGCGACCCCGGCCTCGCCGGGAGGCTCTTTTCCGGCGGCGACGCCCGGCGCTGGAACTTCTCCCCGCGATACTCACCGCCGGCACAGCCGCGCGCGATCGGATGCAGGCTCAGAAACAGAAATGCGAAGGAGAGGGTTGGGAAGCGAGCGGCCGATGGTGACGCCGCCATTTGGGCCGTCGAAGAGAGAAGTGAAGCAGGAGTCGCCGGCGATGGTCGGCGAGTGGAATACGCAAATGGCCGTTTGGAGAGGTTGACGTACGAAATAAATAGCCGAATATGCCAAGCCTTCCAGGAGTATCTAAGCTTAGATTTTCGACTTCTTTTATGTCGTTTAATGTCCTCCGATGTCGTTTCGTCCTAGAACGTTTTTTTTTTTTTTTTTTTTTTTTCCCGTCGCTGTTTCTACGGAATGCAGAGTTTCTTTCAGAGGCGACGACCGACGCGAGCAACGAGAGTACCATCTGATTTTTTAGCATTATTTGACACTAAAGGCCAAAGCCTCGGGAGTACCATGCCAGCTACGGAATATCCGATCGGAGGGATGGCCATTCATGATGCTCTCTTAATTTTTCTAACAAATGCATCCGGTTTCTCAGTTTGACCAACTATTACTAATGCACTTAAATTGCCTTTGTTCACGTGACATCAGTTGTAAAAATGCTTACTATTAATCGAAATGGAAGTCGTTGTAATTTAAATATGAAATTCACCGCTTCGGAACCAATCATGTAATCCCACATATTGTCTTCATATCTATTGAGCCTTGTGCAAGGCTCATGTCACATGATCCGGTGGCTTTATATTAAGAAAATGACACCAAAATAGTTAATAAATTTTGAACCAATGTGCAATGTCATCCCAAAGTTTTTAATTTGTTCAGTATAATTCCTAAACTTTTAGTATACATTTAATATAATCATTGAATCACATTAGATTTTTTTTTTTTTGGTAACCCAGAATCCGTCGAAGCCTGCCATTGTTGACTTACGTCGATCTGGAATCTCATGGGCCTCCATCGATTTGGGGTCTCATAGGTCTCGCGATGGAGACCCAACAGTGACTATACATCGGGGGAAAACTAGCCCAGCAACCTATTGTCAGGGCCTCCCGCTTTAATCGCTAACAATGCAGGGTTTTGAACCCTTAACCTCCTTCACTATAAGAGATATCTCATCTAACTATGCTACCCATTAGTGGGTTTAAATCATATTAGATGTTTTTCATATAATTCGGGGATTAAATTGAATATGTAACAAAATTTTAGTTCATGAACCAGATTGAATAAATTAAAAGTTAATAGTAATGTTGAGCCAAAATTAATGAATTATTTGTGTAATTATCCGGTTTATGTTCTTGCGATTCCCACGAGTCAGGTGCAGGCAAATGCTGCTTGCTTTAGTGGGCCTGCCCCGACCTCGACAGGCCCGTACAAGCCGGATCCACATGTTTGTTTTGAGTAGATAGAGTTTATCTAACTTGAGCCCCCCCCATTGGCCCGGCCCGGCCCGTCCCGGGCCGAACCATAACCCGCATAACCCTCGGCCCGAGCCCGCCATCTGATGATCCTTCGCGGAGGAGGCACAGCAGCGCGGAGTCGTCGGAGGTTGGAGAAAGCTCCGTCGTGCTCGTTTCTCCTGCACTGCTACTGCACTGCGCTCTCGGCGCGGTCCAAACCACCGAGGAAAGCTTCAGCTACAATCTCTTCAGGTTCCCTCTCTCTCTCTCTCTCTCTCTCTCTCTCTCTAGAAGCAGGGCATTTTGTTGCGGCATGAGGATTCCCTTGAATCTTCGCGTGCTCCTCCTGTGTGTTTGCAGTTTCTGCTTTCTGGCCGATTCTCTCTTGAAAAAGACTGGTTTTTGGCTGAATCCCTCGTTAGCTCCTGTGCCATTGTTGAAGACGTCGCGTGTTTTTGCTTAGGTTCTGCTTGATATATATGGTTTTCTGCTAGCAACGCGCGCCTGGAGTGTTGATTCGAGTAGGACCCGTATCGCGTCGATTGCCTAGCGTTCCGTCAATTCGGTACGGCCACTCCACAAACCCTCGAAGCGGCAGCCTTGGTGTTTTTCTCTCTGTCTCGTTTTGAACCTTTGTCATTTCTCAGCCGTCATGGGTGTTGAAGAGGATCTCGAAGACTTGAATGCCCTCGCGGAGTCTACCGATGCCGCCGTCGATGGCCAGGCGGCTCTGGCTTCCGCCGTCGATAGCGTTACCCTTCAGCCGGGCCCGCCAACACTTCCCCCTGTAATCCCTCCTCCCGCCACGCCTGTGGTTACTCCCGTTTTGACAATTCCTCCAGTCCTTCGACCTCTGGCGCCTCTACCCATCCGCCCTCCCGTTTTGAGGCCTCCTGCGCCCAAAAGAGATGAGGCTGGAAGTAGCGACTCAGACTCAGACAATGATGGCACTGCTGCCGGGTCAACTGCGGAGTATGAGATTACGGAAGAGAGTAGGCTGGTGCGGGAGCGGCATGAAAAGGCGATGCAAGATCTGATGATGAAGCGGCGCGGTGCTGCTCTGGCAGTGCCCACTAATGATAAGGCTGTGCGTGCCCGTCTTCGTCGGCTCGGAGAACCTATGACCCTCTTTGGGGAAAGAGAGATGGAGAGGCGGGACCGGCTGCGGATGCTTATGGCTAAATTAGATGCGGAAGGACAGCTCGAGAAGCTCATGAAAGTCCATGAGGATGAGGAGGCTGCTGCTTCCGCTGCACCGGAGGATGTGAGGAAGAGATGCTTCAGTATCCATTCTATACTGAAGGATCGAAAGCTCTTTTCGATGCTAGAATAGATATTGCAAAATTTTCAATCACAAGGGCTGCACTCCGTCTTGAACGTGCAAGAAGAAGAAGGGATGACCCTGATGAGGATGTGAATGCAGAGATAGATTGGGCATTGAAAAAGGCAGAGAGCTTGTCCTTGCATTGCAGTGAGATTGGCGATGATCGACCACTCTCAGGCTGCTCCTTCTCCCACGATGGAAAGTTGCTTGCCACATGGTAATTCACTTACTCTCTCCTTGATGCATGTGTGTTAGAATGCATGAGTGCTTATTTGTATCTCGGAAGCTCTTTGTCCACCCGACAGAGCCACATTTCAACCAACCAAATTGCCTCTCGAGGGATGAAATCTCATTGACTTTATGTCCTAGCTGTACACCCAGATCATGCTGAGTAGTGTCAAGCATGACTTCATTGTGCATTTTCATTATGAATTAGGAATCAGGCTTTCCAAATAATATTTCATGAGTAGACATGAACATTAGCGATTTTGACTTTGCAATTGTATGAGAATCACTTAGCTTAGTCTTTTCTGCTTGTGCTAGTTCCATGAGTGGAGTTGCTAAGTTATGGGACACATGTCGCATGCCTCAAGTGAATAGAGTGTTGACATTGAAGGGTCACACAGAACGTGCTACTGATGTGGCCTTTTCTCCGGTGCAAAATCATATAGCAACTGCTTCTGCTGACCGGACTGCAAAGTTATGGAATACTGAAGGAACTATCTTGAAGACCTTTGAGGGGCATCTGGATCGCCTTGGTCGTATTGCATTTCATCCATCAGGGAAGTACCTGGGTACGACTAGCTTTGACAAGACATGGAGGTTGTGGGATATAGAAAGTGGTGAGGAACTACTTCTTCAAGAAGGGCATAGCAGAAGTATCTATGGGATAGACTTCCACCAGGATGGATCCTTAGTGGCATCTTGCGGACTGGATGCTCTTGCACGTGTTTGGGACCTCCGCACCGGTAGAAGCATCCTTGCTTTGGAAGGACATGTTAAGCCGGTGAGTCTCTAGAGTTGCATGCTTCCCTTTGTTGTTACTGACTTAGGCTTGGCTGCCAATATATTATCTGTTGATTTTTATACCTCTTCCATACACTTTCCAGGTTCTGGGAGTCAGCTTTTCACCCAATGGATATCATTTAGCCACTGGTGGTGAAGATAATACCTGTCGTATTTGGGATTTAAGAAAGAAAAAGTCATTGTATACTATTCCAGCTCATGCAAATCTTATATCAGAAGTGAAATTTGAGCCTCAAGAAGGATATTTTCTGGTGACTGCATCATATGATACTACGGCAAAGGTATTTGTTTTACTAGAGTGGCTTTCCGCCTTAAATTTATATTGTTGTAGAAAAATCTGTTCTTGTTTAATTACATCTGGCGTCTGCATGTGATCAGGTCTGGTCGGCCCGGGACTTTAAGCCAGTGAAAACTTTGTCAGTGCATGAAGCCAAAATAACATCAGTGGATATCACTGCGGGTAAGTTTCTTCACTCTTATGCAAGCATAACATAGTTATGATTCTCTTGGATTTATGTTTTTGAGGGTAGATGATGAAAAACTTTGTGCAATATGATTAGTGCTCTACTCACTTAGTAGGGAAAGTATTGTTGTGGCTGAGCATGGAAGATATGTGCCATAAGATGAACCAAGCCTCTGTATGGTTCCATAGTATTCTCTCTGTCAATTTGAGCATACTTACTTTCAGGACAATCTTTCTGGAAGTAAACTAAATTGTCCAGTTTTTATATGTATCTTTAGCAAGAGGGTTCTTTAACATTCTGATGGTTGCAATCCCAAGAAAACAATTGCAAAGCACTAAGTTTCAAGAGATGAAGTGGGTGGGATGGGAGCAATATGCAACAACTATGGTAATTAGTGGTTATTGGTCAGTCTATACAATTTGTTAGTGCATACCCAGTTCCCACACCCAGATAAAAAAAAATAAAATGTTTATATGATGGCCAGACTAGATGGTATGAGGTGATGGTGGTTGGGCATGAGATAGCAACATTTGGTGGATGGCACTGTATATTGTTCATTGTGACTGGTGTTTGAAGTTTAAATAACCAAATTGATAGGTTAGGTGGCTCTGAAACCCCTGTGGTTTCAGAGAAAAAAGCATGTTATATTCTGTTGTGACTTACTTTTGATTCTTGTGATAGTGTTCTTTTGCAATTTCATAAATTGGCCAGTAATGCATGATTATGATCCTTGAAATTTGATCAGCCCTGGTGATGTGGGAACCAAATATTTGGCTTTATTGTCATGTGGGTACGTATGAGCTGGTGAGTAGGTAAATCTGTTCAAAAGCAGATATCACAATCCTGTGGATCGCGGGGTGACATTGGTGACTATTGTGATCTAGAAATACTGTCAAATGCATCTTTGAGAACTCTGATTGCTCAGTTGTTACAAAGCCTTTTGGAACTTACTGTAAATGCAGATGTCTCTTAAACTGGTACTCCATAGTATTCAGAAATTTGCATCGGGAAATTCTTGGTATTGTGATGACAAACTGATTAATCCCCCCAAGAATAGAGGAAAACAGAGCATTTCACTGTTGAATTATGTTACTTGACATTGTGTAAGGCATGAAAGAGTGATGACACTGATTAATTGATTAATCCGACAAGAATAGAGGAAAACAGAGCATTTCACTGTTGAATAATGTCAGCTGACATGGTATTTCTTCCCTCAATATGGATTCCTCTCAACCTGCTAACTGCTCATGAATGTGCTTTTTGTGCAGATGCAAGTCATATAGTTACAGTGTCGCATGACAGAACAATTAAGCTCTGGACTAGTAACGACGACGTGAAGGAACAGGCCATGGATGTCGACTGAATTCAATTTTTGTTAGCATGTGCTGTTTTAGCGGGAGCACAGAAATTGATCCTGTCAAGCGTTTGTAAACATTTTGGTAGATCTTTCCCCGTTTAAAAGCGTTTCTAGCTTGCTTGTACTATAGTTTTTCAATTGGATGCCCGGAAGGTATTCAAAAGCACCAAACCATCCTAGCAGTAGTTTTTGCCCTTGACATTTTGGCCTGATGTCCAAGGAAAGTGTCTTACGTCTTACGAACAAGGAGAAGACACTTTATGAGGTATCGCTTCCTCATTTTTCATATCAATCGTTATTGCCATAGAATCAAAGTCCATTTGCTTGAAGAGGTGGCGAGCAGCTTTAGACAAGAGCTACTCTCGCATTTGAAATATGAAATACTCACTTACATATCATAGTGCATTGATCATTGGAACTCAATTAGGAAACTTGGTTTGTTAAAAATTCCAGATATGCTTGCGGTCCTTCAGTTTTGCATATTGAAATATGAAATATCCTTTGCCTGGCGAAATTAAAAGGAGTTTTGTCATCGCGAAAAACTATACTGACTTGTAGATTGAATGCAGCAATAGACGAGAATTGAAGTAATAAAATGTGCGTTGAATATATAATGGATAAGCAATTATGATGCACACTGTTCTTTCTTGTTGGATTTAACATTAGTTATCTTATATAATATCATATCTCTCAAATAATTTAAAAGTCGAACAATATAAAGCAATTGAAAATGCAATTGTTCATTAGTTAGGTTTACCACAATGCTCATTGTAAGGGGGTTAATACTTTTTTCTTTGAAAAAATTGAATAATTCATCAAAATTTTAATTTTGAACTCATCAGCCAGTACATCAATTCTAAGATAAAATGTTGTCTTTTGAATGACAATTTTATACATCGATTGACAGAATCATGTCGTGTTAAAATCACATATCATGTGTACATTGTTGCAATTGATTAAACTAAATCAATTCTAGGACGTGCTGCATACTATCCCGAATAAAATTTGAGAGTGTCGCACAATCATCATTTTTAAATTTATTTTTAAAGCAAATCATGTCCAATTCTTTGATCGTTTGGTGCAAGGATATTCAAGATATTAGTCTTGAAGAACATATAAGAATTAAAATTTCAATCTTAATTTCAAAATTGACAGAAAAACAACAACAACAACAACAACAACAACAAGAGTTGAATTCACAATATTGTTTACCAATTGGACCAAAAATAATCTAAGAAAATCACTCACCACCGCTAATATAAAAAAAAAAACAAAACACAAAAATTATAGAAAGATCTCACCTACCAACGCTCAACCAAAATGAGAAAATAAAAAGAAGCAGGAAAAAAATTGTGGATTAAGCCGCATCACCCAAATACCGGTCCCCCACCCATTTTCTTCATTACACATGGATATATACACACATACACACGTAAAAACCATTGAGCTCATCCTTATGATACATGGGATTTAGTATATAAGTATAATCGGTTTTGGTAAAATTTGGATGGAGCACAACGAATTGAACCCATCTTAGTAGCTATCTTCGCTAATTACAAGACAGTTTCTCCTTCAAAATACTTGACGTTTCTGACAGAATCGCCCGCCAAAATCTTACATTTGTCTGATCACATACCTCAGACATCGCTTTGACAAAGAAATTTAAGAGAACTAATCAGTATCTTCAACTTTAAAAGTGAGCTGTAAAAGCATGGTTACAGACGGCTCAAGAATTGCAAAAACTTTTCAACTTTGCACTCGTGTTAAACAACTAAACAAAACTAATACAGAACATGCTGGTCAGAGAGCACACATTTTAACCATCTCGTGTCAAAATCAAAACTCCATCGAAGCTACAATCTCTGGCGTCTCTCCAAAACATCTGCGCGCCCTGAAGGGGTGAAGTTACTCTGTGATTGAAGTTCAAACACATACAACATGTGCCGCCATCTAGAGGCAAAGCTCCACAAATTCATGAGCAGAACCAGTAACGCACTACTCTTATTCCACCACTCTACTTGTACCATCCGGCAAGTAACCACCTCAACAAGAAACAGAAGCCGCATGCCATAGCCTGTCGGAAGTTAAACATATATCGATTTGTGACTATCCTGAAGAATGGCTAAGAAGAGAAATGAAAAATAAGATGATGCATGGCGATACCAATTATATGTGATGTCCATTTGAGGCAAGAGTAGATGCTTCTATCAGAAAGGGAAATAAAAACTTATAATAGATATAACCATCGGTCTCTAAAAGGGAAAAGGTGAACCATCTAGCAGCCCTGATGAATGGTCATCCAAAGAACCCACTAAAATTCCCACTAGGGCAAGATGTTGCAGAACAGCTCCTTTTAGTCCAGACAAAACTCATTAATGGGCAGGACCTATAAAGAGCAATAATGGGAAAAATTTCTTGCCCATTATGACTCAGAGAACCAAGAGTGCTAATGATTCTTTTTCTTTCATCTAGTAAAGAATCAGAGCAAGATGAAGAAAACCTGGAACAGAAGAAGAAGGATGCAAAGTGACTTTTCTGTTTTCCGGCCGAACGCTCTGAGAAAGAAATTGACTAGTGTCCCATCATTGGTGCCAGTCAGTAGTCCACTCTGAGGATCAAACCTGAAATTCGTCAACATAAAGTCATCAGGTCATCAAATTACATAGACTATTATTACCATAGTGAAAGCCTAAAATTTTGAGGTAAATAATACTACCTAGGTAAACGATGCCTTGGACATTTCACAAATCCCGCTAGCTGCAAAAAGAAGCTTAAGTTGATAAAAAAACCGACACTAATAATACACGGAATTGAGAGAGAGAGAGAGAGAGAGAACCTGAGGAAGTGAAAGTAAAAAGTTCAGAATTTGCGGGAGGAAGAAGATCAGCAGTGTTTCACTGAACCATATTGAGTAGAAACGGAAAAATAATTAGCTCCAAAGCATTGTCAAGAATTCAGCTGCAATAGCAAATGCAACTGTGCAGATTGATGACCGGGAAAAAAAAAAGGTGGAAACTTGCAATTTTGGGACCGAGCGGAAGCTTCGCCTAAGCTAAAAATTGGAACCCACATGATAACGACATAACTAATGACTTTTACGGTATCATTTTAAAACAGAAGCTCTCATTTTCCATAGATAATTTAACAGCTAATTGTGGAATATCACCATCAGGGGACAAGTTCAAAAGACATGTAATTACCCATCAAGTCTTCAAAGGACTTATGAGCAGAGCCCCATGACATTTCACTTCTCTAGAGTCTAAACAGCTAGTCACATGGCTTAATTCATTCAGTTTGGAATACAATCTACGAAGTTTAACTTGCTGTAAATCATTTACAAAACAAAGTATGGGTAGCATATACTAGTTTTCTAACTGGTGCAGAATAACTAGAATAATGCTTGTACTTCAGCTGCATAAAACAGCAGATGCAGGTAAGACAGATTAAAAAACAGAAAAAAGATAGAAGCACTTTCGCTTATGCCTGCACTTAATAGTTAACATCTCCTTAAACAGTGAAAGTGCATGTCCAAGATGTGGAAGGCCACAAGAAAGGGCCTACCTGTAATGTCCTAGGATCCCAACCACTGCCATTGTCATCCCAGCAAAGTAAGTGTACGTATCTCCAACAAAAACTGAAGATGGATACCTAAATTGGGCAGAGACATGAGTATTATCAGATGTTAGTTCTCCACATAGTAATAACAAATTTGAAATACCAAGAATAGACATTCATTAGATTACCAATTGTATGAAAGTAAAGCCAAGGATGTGGCTAACATCGGTTGAACAAGATAAATAGAAAATGCATGAGCCTGCATGTACTCGGGATCTTTCGATGCTCCAATTTGGATAATGTTGTGTAGCAGAATCTGTAAATGGATTAAATGTGTCAGATTCTTATATAATGGGATGCTAAATACTCACAAATTTGTGCTTACCGCAGCTGCAATGACAACTGTTTGCCCCACTTCGAGACCATTTAAGCCAGCATGAATGTTGATGGAGTTTGTGCAAAAAACCGCCAAAAGTCCCATGTATAACTTATAAATCCATCCTGTCCAAAAACCGCCAAAAGTCCCATGTATAACTTATAAATCCATCCTGTCCACATCATAAATAGATTTGGGACATAGAGGATATGCAACTCAATGGTCAAGACAACAATAAATATCTTGGTGATTGTCCATATTCAATCCTCTCCTTATGTCCAACATTATTTACACCATCCATTATGAGTTTCCAGCCAGCGCATGAATCAAAATTAGGTTTTTACCCTCTTTTTTACTTAGGTCAGTAACAAAAAGATAGGTAGCTCAATCTATGTTATCCCAGTAGGCCAATATACTAATGCTCCAACGGGACATTTTGGAGAACAGATATAAGGTTATCTACATCAACATGCATGTCCACTCTAAATATCATGTCCAGCTGTACATAATTTCTGAAAATAGATCACCTTGAGGGTGTGAAAGATATAGAAAAATACATGGAAAGCAAAAGCTTTGAATGCATTCACTGCTTAGAGACTTTTGAACTATGATCCTAATACATACCTAAGTCCAATATCTCCATACCAACGTATGGAATTAGAGGCTTTGGTATGATAATAGTTGTATGTCCAGCATAGGCCATCAGCAATGGAAGAGCAGCAAATGATGGTAGGATTAACTTCCTGTTCTTGCAGATTAGAAGGAAATCCAGAATAGAGTCAGTTCCATCTCATAATTTGTTCACATAAACCATGTGATGAATTGTTGAGCTTCTTATAACAACACGAGTTTTCTCATACTATCAAAGTAAATTCTCATATCATCTGGAAAAGATGGAGGATTGACAGATACTTACACTCTCCAGGGAACATCAAGGACATCATCCGTAAAACCAAGCAAAATCATGAAGCAAATTGATGCTAAGGCTGCATTATACTCAACAAGCCACTGCACAAAGTAAATAACAGAATTTTAATTTTGAATTAGCAAAGGAGGAGCTCAGAGTTGAAAAATACACGGGGGGAAGAACTTCATAAATCCAGTGTTACCAATGCTTTAGACGTAATCTGATAACACCGAGAGCTATTTACTGGAGAAGTTAAGATGGAGAAAGGATGCACCAGATGGAAATTGGCATGACTCAACCAAAGCATTTAGAAAATAAATAACCAGAAGGAACAATTCCCTATGCATTTTTAGGACGTGTTCAGGATGGTGGCAGGAATCATGACATGAAGTTGAGGCCTCAGGTTATGAAGAATAGGGTACAAGAATCACGTTTACAGCTCAAGTTCCAGTATGAGAAAATTTATGACCTCAAAAAGGGAGCCAAAAAGAAACGTAGAATAGTTAAGAAAAGTGCAGCATGCCAAAAGTTTGAAATTAGGAAGAAACTAAAGAAGTTCTCATTGAGGCTCAATTGACTAACAAAATTCAGCTACGCCACAAAACAACAACAGCCAACCAATAATCATGCTCGCCAACCATTCAAACAAAAGAACTTACATTGGAATCTGCTGTAAAATTGAAATACTGGAACACAATTGCCAAGACCAAGTATACGATCCCAACAGCAATTCCCAGTGACTCCGGCCTGCATATCAACAAGTATCATCACTACATTTGCCAAAGAAGAGCCACAAAATTGGAAGCCAACATATTTTCTGACTGATCCAACTACATATGGAAACCTGAGTTTACGCCTTCCGTAATCATATGCAGGTGAACAATATATTAATCCAATGATTCCAAATAAGCAACAAACAACTCTCCTATATGACAACAAAACACAAAATTCCAATAACTAGGGTCTGGGGTATAACTTAAATCTGGAGCCTAATGAGACAAGACCCCATCATTTGAAGCTGTAGCGTCCCACTCCCAAACCACAGCTTCTAATTCAAGCCATTGCAATTCTTCACTCCATAATGTAGGAAATGAAAATGCAAATGCAAATCACGTTACCGAAAACCACAAATAACTACATCACAAATGCAACAGATCCTAAAATTAGTTTTAGCTACTTCGTCTCATGGAGCCAAGTGAATTCCACTCTTATCTAGCTCAATGCAGCATATAAAACGCAGCAGAAAACCAGCTAATTCTATCCACAACCCCGACAAAAGATCGAAATTTTCCCCTAAAATCGCGGAAATTCGCGCGAAATACTCACACTTTCACGGTCCCCTGAGGGGTCCCCTTCTTGTTGATGTCGTATCCGAACAGGTTCCGCCGCAGGACGTATCTGGAAGCGACGGGGATCAGCTTCACCGTGGCGAAGAACCCCGCGAGGCTGAGGCCGGCGTTGATGAGGATCGACCTCCTGACCTCCCGATCGATGTCGAAGTGGCGTAGGATCAAGTAGAGGTACGGGGCCAGGAAGAGAGCCGAGAGCTTGAGGATGAAGCCGAGCTTCGGCGGGGCGATCGGGGGATCGATCGGCGCGGCCTCCGCGGGTTTGGGCTCGGCCTTGATGGCCTCCTCGTTCTGCGGCGGCTTTGCGGGTGCGTCCGAGGAAGCGGAAGCTCTCTTGCGAGCTGCCATGGCTGAATCTTGGGAGTCGCTCAGTGAAGAGGAGAAGAAACAAAAACCGAGTCTTGATTTTCAGCGAACACCTTCTCTGTTTCTCTCTCTTTCTGTCTCTCTCGGTCGACCTGAAGTTCGCTTTGGAGCCACGTCGGATTCACACGCGTCACGGTCCCTAATCGGATTCCGCCACGTGTCTCGACGTGTCCGATCTAGTCACGTTCCGCAACTTGTCTCGACGCGTTTAGTCTAGTCGCATTCTGCCACGTGTGTGTGAACCTATTTGTCGATGAAAAGTGAATTGGATGATATCCACGTTGAATTCTTGAAAGACATCGAGATGTTTTTGCCTTTGTCTTTTTGGCCAGACATGAACCATGCACCAAAGTGTTTTTTTTTTTTTTGAGTCTTAACAAAGTCATTCATTTTTCATTAAGCTTTTGATATTTATACAAACTCATTCATTTTTATTTTTTTTAAGGCGTTATGGAAATGGTTCAATTTGTGATTACTGAAAAAATCCACTATGCAATACATAACTCTCCATCCGATCTCAATTTACTAAGTTTTTCCATCTATAAAATCTTAGACATATTTTTACTAACATGTACTATTTCGAACGTTTAATTACTTTAAAGCAGTAAACAAAAACAAAAAGTACTTCAAAAGAGGTTTATCTAAGATGCATTAAAAGTTTTTGTTCAAGGGAATGCAAACAGAGCACAAAAGACAAAAGGGCGTAAAAGATGTGTTAATTGCGTTAGCTGGGGACATTAAACATTTTGGTGAAACTGGTATCATCCATCTATTCCAAAAGCGTCACTTTAGCTCTTTCTTGAGATTAGCAAGTATCTAAATCTAATGCAATCACGTGAAATAGATGATTATGGACAAATTTGACTTTCTCAAAACAATGCGTAATAAGTGTGGACTACAAATGTTCATATTTTTTTTTTTGGTCGAGAAACAAATGTTCATATTTGACAACACGGTTTTAGGTGATGTGATCAAATCTTCATAATGGATCGGAAAATGGAGGCTATGCATGGAATTAACACCTTAATTAGTTACACACACAAGAATACACTATAGGAATCTACTTGTCTGTCCCAAAAGATGCAACCCTTGAAAATTAGAACTATACTCTAAGCTTATTTCTAGCAACTTAGAGATTATAATGGTCCTATTTATGTTTCCACAATTTAGAAATGCTTTAATAGATAAAGGAAAATAATTCAAAAACAGACGGTTATGATTGTAAACGAATAAAATCTTCACTCAAGCGCCATAGATGTAGCCGATATTAATTGCAATTTTTTTGTTTTAAAAAGTCAATTTCTTGTTCCGGTCCATACGCTCCCGTTTGTGGCCTTTTGAAGTGTGAATTCTAGAAATCTATATCACGTTTTCTAGAAGGTTTTTTTTTTTTTTTTTTGGTCTGACGTTTTCTATCAGTTGACTTGTTTTATTTACTGCCAAATCTCAAATATTTTCACTTAATTTTTCCTCTTTCTTTCTCTTCCTATGTTTTTGAAAATTCATTGTAAAAGAAAGAGAGAGAAGTAAGAGAAGACAAAAAGCAATCCAAAGGAAAAATGAAATAAATAATTTTTAAATTTTGATTCAATAGGTAATGTGATCTATAAATTATAATCTAACGTGTAATATAATCTATGAAGTTTTAATTTGTTAAACATGATTCTTAAATTTGTCTATAAGTTATATAAAAATATTTAACATTATCCCTAAATTTGAATTAATAGAATGACGGCATGGATCATTTCTATATAATTCGGGAGTTAAGTTGAGCATGTATAAAAATTCAAGAACTACATTATATATTTAATCAAAAAGTTCATAGAATATTAATTCCATCATCCCCGCACTGAGAAAGAAAGGGAATTAAAAACACCGCCAACGACAAAAAACAAAAACAAAACGGCTCCTCGGGGGGCACACACATTGCTTTCCTCTTCTTTCTCCTCCTCCGCCTGCAGTTTCAATGTCTCTCTCTCTCTCTCTCTCTCTTTTCACATAACGCTTGGGAGAGAGTCGATATAAGTCGATGCACCGGTCGTCCATCTCTCTCCTTCTGCCTCTCCTCCAATGGCGGGCCACCACTCCTCGGCATCGCCGCACCAGGCCTTCGCCTCCCGCCTCCTCCTCCTCCTCACCGTCCTCCCCCTGACCCTCGCCTGCTTCGCCTTCCTCCTCCAGTGGCGCGGCGGCCTCAACGATCCCGTCACCCGCTGGTCCCCCGACCGCCTCGAGTTCCCCGGCATGGAGGACGCCGCCGGCGCCGGCTCCAATGTGCCTTCCCGCGGCGATCTCCGGCTCCGGCTCCGGCTCCGGCTCCGGCTCCGGCTGCGTCGACGTCCTCGGCCGGAGCCGGACGGCGTCGTTCCCGTACTACCGCGATTGGAAGTTCGATCTCGGATCGGATCTGCGGCCTCAGGTGAGCTCGGTTCTCTGGTCGGGTTGCGGTGCGTTCCTGATTGAGCGCGCCGTGGTTTTTTCTTTTTGCTGATCGGAGTTCGACGCTAGGAAAGACGCGTCGTGTGTGTACGTGAAGGAACGCGTTGATGATCGTGTGTGGACTCTTTACTGATATATGCTTGCGCGGCGTGCGAAACGCGTCGTGACTTACGGACCTGTGAGATCGCGATTTTTCCTGAGAAGGAGTTGGATTTTGAGTGAGCTGCTCGAGTTTATATTTTGAATTTTTCCTTTTCATTTCAATCTCCAGTTTGCGTGTCGGCCGTGCTCAATATGTGGACTGGTGAATTTAGCCCTCGCATTTGCATGACCCAATCACAACACTACTGCCGGAAATGTACGGTATATTTAGGATGACGTAATCAGCTCCCATGTGTATGAATTGAGTCTGTCTCTATCATACCGAGCAAGGATCAGTGAGTTAACGAACTTACTGATCCATAAGAAAAGCGAACTTCTTGTCATGTGATTTGCTAACTATGAAGATGGAGCAACCAGTATGGCGTTGGTTTCATTAGTCAGAAGAAAATGTACCAGTATTATGTATGGAACTTTGTGCAGTATGTACGAGTGGAAGGATGAGTTGTCAAACTGGTCAGAGTCTATCAGTTAGATCATTCACTCTGGTGGTAAACTTTGTTAAGTCATACTCTATATAATCGATATATATTTTTAACCAAAAAAAAAGTGATATATACTAATAGCTTAGTTAAGCCTTGAGAAAAGCTGGCCTTTTTCTTCTTCTTTTTTCGTGAGTTGCATACTATGTCTTGGCATTTCAAGATGACCTTGCGCTTTGTGGTAATAGAGTAGGGATTTTCATTTGACCGAGGAAATGCCTTTCCATCCATAGTGCAGAGTTGGAGAACCCTGTTGTGTCGTCTCTTATAACATGAATACCAGACCTCTGTCATCTAATTTTATCCAATATGTTAATTTTTTTTATCCTGCCTAACAACGAATTTTGGGGAAGATTATCTCAACTGGCAGGTTCACATTAATAGAATCCTAGCCTTTTCACACAGCCAGTGGAATGATATTAGCTCATCTTAATATATTGAGCGTGATTTCTACTTATGTTCTCTTGAATGAGTTTTGCTTCTCAAAATGGCAAGTTTTAGGCTGATATTTTATTTCATTCCTTTTCCTTGCCTCCCTTCCTCTTCCAACCAAAAAAGAAAAGAATTCTCATCTAATTATTCGTGAGATTTCATTAGGTAGATAGTTGTTTTGTTTGCATATGACAACCTTTGTTCTATTTCCTGCTAAAGTGATGTACAGGTGACTTAATATGTCTATTGTATTTTTTCAGATATGCATTACGACCAGCACGTCTGCGGGCCTAGAACAGATACTACCATGGATATTTTATCATAAGGTTATTGGAGTATCAACTTTCTTCCTTTTCGTGGAAGGAAAGGCTGCCTCGCCTGATGTGTCTAAAGTTTTGGAATCCATTCCTGTGAGTTGAAATTATATGTTTTCTCTTAATTATATAGACAGGAGCCCACATGTTCTGCAGTGATTTCTCTTGTTCTGCAGTGATTTCTCTTGTTGTTTCCCATCAAATTTTGATCCATGATTATTTTATAATTTGCTGAGGATTTCATTTTCAGGGGGTCAAGGTCATATACAGGACGAGAGAATTAGAGGAACAGCAAGCAAAAAGGTTTGTATGATCCGTATGTTAGGAAAGTCATCTATCTATAATAGTGTTCTGATGCTTTCCTATTTGAACATATGATGATACTTCAATCAATTTAAGACGTGATACAATGCAGAGATTCTTGACAAAAGTAATTAGGTGTAGAAGTACAATCAACATATGCAATCATTGATATTACATGCAAACCTACTACAACAATGATTGAACCATTTCCTACTCCCATTTCTTTTCCTTTTTGGCTAAGTGCCGTTTCCTACTTAAATAGGATCAGCTGAGTGGATCCTGATGATCATGCCAGCTTTTCAACTGTGCTAGCTCACCACAATGTGATCGGTTGAAAAGAATAAGGAAATCTGAAGTTGTTCTATATGTCTGACCAGCAACCATTTTTGCATCTTGCTCAACTTCTCCGATTTTGATGAATTTATTTTGATTTTCGTATTTTATGTCATGTTCAGCCGTATCTGGAATGAGACTTGGTTGGCAAGCTTCTTCTACAAGCCATGCAACTATGAGCTATTTGTGAAGCAATCCCTAAATATGGAAATGGCTATTGTCATGGCAAGGGTATGTAGAGTATTTTGGTTAATTCTATCATCCAAAATTTCTTTTTAAATTGTTTAGAGAGACATTTGAATCCTTATTAGTAACTTAACATCTTCTTTCGATTTTAGGATGCAGGGATGGATTGGATCATTCATCTTGACACTGACGAGCTCATATATCCAGCAGGAACTCGTGAGTATTCAGTGAGACAGCTGCTAGCTGATGTGCCTGGAAATATTGATATGGTCATTTTTCCAAATTATGTGAGTGAAATGTCTTTAGCATGCGGAAATGAATGCCGTGTCTACCCTGCAATATCCTGATCATCCACTAATATGCGATCATTTTATATCAGGAAAGCAGTGTGGAGAGAGATGATGTTAAAGAGCCCTTTAGTGAGGTAAGGTTTTTGATCATTTTGTCATCTATCCTTCAGCTGATTTTAGTAGTAATGAATATAACTAAAGTGGCTGAAAAATCAAAAGTTTTCAACGTCAGCATAATTCGGTGCACAATCACTTTGACAAGGTTAAAAGGCATGATTAATTTTGAAGCTTTCCAATAGATCTGTCAACTTGGTTAAATATAAAGCAGCTCATGTTTTACTTATTTAACATCGAACTTTCTGAGGGACATTCTGCTATTTTTACTGGAAGAACATCAATCGATATCTTGCACGCATTCTGTTCTTGGTCCTTACACTGCATTGGATAATTTAGAGACACATATTCTACTCTACATCATCATTAAATATCTATGTTGAGTTTTGGATCAATCTATGCCTTCACCATTACTCTTTATATCAATCTAATTGTTAGTCTCTTACAGGTGTCAATGTTTAAAAAGAACTATGACCATTTAACAAAAGATGTATACTTTGGCAATTACAAAGATGCAACCCGTGGTAATCCAAATTACTTTCTGACTTATGGAAATGGGAAGGCTGCTGCTCGTATTCAAGATCATCTTCGTCCCAATGGTGCTCACAGATGGCACAACTACATGAAAACCCCAAAGTATGGCTGTGGTTCTATCCTTGTTTACTTGACTTTTGGCTGATGATATAGAGATGCCATGTCTACATGATCGTGTAGTTAGGTGTTCCAAATGTTTCTCCTTTGTCTAGAAAGTGTTTATGGGGTCTCATCTTGTGCAACACACGCATTTTTGGCATGTCTTTTGTTTGAAGTTGATGTCACCTCATTTCATACTGCTGACTCATTATTGTGTGTGATCTGTTGTAGTGAGATTAAATTGGAAGAGGCTGCTGTTCCTGCATTACACATATCCAAAGTTTTCAGATTTGACATCAAGGCGTGATCGGTGTGGCTGCAAGCCTACTAAGGAGGATGTGAAAAGATGCTTTATGTTGGAGTTTGACCGAGCAGTACGTTCCCATAATATACTTTTCCTTCCCACCAGGGCTTTCATTGCCGGCTCCTAGCAACAGGACAGAATTTTTTGGAAATTTTGAGAATTCAATTTCCATTTGACTGGCAACTAAAATTATAATTGAAGATGCAAGATTTTTTTTCCACATTGTGAATATGCATATTTTTAACGGTTAAAAGTATATTTGTAGGCTTTCATTATTGCATCGACTGCAACAGAGGAGGAAATGCTTCGCTGGTAAATACATTTCACCATCATTCTATCTTCCAAGACTCAAGTATCTTTTACAGTGTTAATTTTTGGGTCCTTCTGATTGGAACAAGGAACAAAAATCCCTACTAACTGGGTGGTACTATTGGTTCCATTTGCATATTAGGAATGAAAATTGGTGGTAAAGGAATTGATTTGACCTAAGTTTAAACAATTTACTCTTTTTCAAGTCGTCGGATAAAATATGGCTATTTACATGTACTTATATTCTTCATGTGGCGTATGATCATTAATGAGAATGACGTTGCTGTGCATTGGGAGCTAGACTGCCATCATGTTAGGTCCTAGACTATCATATCTCTGTCCCAGGTCTTACGTATTGAAACTCCCTTAACTGAGAGTAGAGACACAGCCATCAGTCACCCTAGGGTCTAGCATATATGACAGGATCTTGAGAATGGTATCTGTGTACTCATTTACATTTCTAAAAAGATGTGATGTTTTTTTACCCGGATCAGTTCTCAGAAGTAATCTTTGTCGTTATGGCAATGCATTTGAATTCTGAAGTTATCTCGTGTGCATTTCTTTCTTTTTTCCCTTCAGGTATCGAGAACGAGTAGTATGGACTGACAAGACTGTGAATCTTAAACTTCTCAGGAGAGGCATTTTGACTCGCATTTATGCTCCTATGGTAAGTCCTAATTTAGGTGTATCTTTAAATTGTACAGTAAGCAGGTTTATGGTAGTGAGATACTTTTATAAGATTGAAGAAAATCAATTTTAGCGTTTCCTTTCCAACCTTACAGGTTATTGTGCAAGGATTAAGGGAAACTGGTGTTTTCAGCTCTGTTATAGCATCAGCACAGACGACTCTCTCGAAGGACGAGGTTGTGTCCATTGAGAGCAGAAACTCTTCTAGGAAACTTGAATCTGGAGAAGTTTCCTCAAGAAAGATAGGTACCAACAGAGAGTCTCAAGTAATCGCAAGAAGAGTTTTGGAAAGTACTGAGAGAGACATTCACCCTTCAGCAGTCCCACCATTATCTCCTCCTGGTGCGGATGACTCTCACTTATTGTCTGATGAATTCAGGATACAGTGACTGTTGCCTCCTTATAACCGGTTTTGTTTGAAGAAACGCATAAGATTTACACGTGTGCCAAAGTGGAATGTGCCTGATGAGAGAGATTGGAGCAGATCTAGCCAGCATTGGACGTTCAGTTCCAGTTTTAGGGTTCTTCCCGATCGCTACCCAAGCGTATGAGATCACTACCCAAGCGTTGATGTACATTTCGGGATTTCGAGCATAGAGCACTGACTGGAGGGATTTTTATTTTTTTTCCTACATCGGGCCGATCTTTTCTGCATTTGTCCCATCCTCCTGGTTATCTTGGGTCTCTCCCAGGAATGCCAATCTTCTTCTATTTTATTCATAAACTCAAGACATTTTTTTTCACTGGGGGTGGTGGATTTACTTTTCACCCCCATTTACATACAAATAGCCACTTTAGGAAGATTTTACATTACATTTCCACTCGTGTTCAAAACTGTCTTCAGTCTAAACTTCACATGTCGTAGCAATTCATTTACAGGCTACAAAATGCTTGTACGTTGGCATATCGGCAGTCCTCTTTGCTGCTGCCCTGTCATGGATGTTTATTCTTCAGGGATATTACATCCCAAGGTTATTCTATCTGAACTGTAACCAGGAACTGCTGAGACTTTTCCACTGTGTTTCAGAACGACAACTTGTCAAGATTGGAAGACGAAACTGAAGCCCCTCAAACCGTACGGAGCTACATTCCAACTCCAGGAGTAGATAATGACCTCAGTTGCAGGAAACTCGATAGTCAATTTGGCTCTGTGCGCTATAATTAATCCGAAGAATGAATACATGTTAATACTAATGTTACAATGAGATAGTTTTACACAAGTGAGAATGAAAGACGGCAAATGCCCCCAATTCCCGGGGGATAGAAGGAAAAAACCCAAATACAAACAGAAAAGAGGGGCAAAGACAGTATTATTTGCTTAAATGAACAACAAAACATGGCCTCAACAATTATGCGGAGGAAAGGGACAAGTAATTGCATGGTGTGTGTATAAGTTCTAAACAAGAATGTCTTCCCTATCTGCATCACCTCCTCAATAGCTTGAGGACATCCCCTACCAGATGCAGCGAACCGGTGACAAGTACCTGTGCAGTGTATATCCACCAATTAGATAGATAACATGACCAATGGTCCAATATACGAGCATGTAAACCACTATACACACATCTTCTGTCCCTATTTTTCACTGAAAGGTTGATGTTGTGTATCGTGCTGCTAAGCACCAACAGCAAGGTGAAGGTAAAAAAAAAAAAAAAAAAAAAAACTCCGACAACCAGATTCATTGAGAGGACCATGTATGCTTTCAAATTCAGAATCTCTTTTGCACTCAAGTAGAAACACATGTATTTTCCATTTGGCCTCACAAGTAGTTTGGCAAGACTTCTAGTAGCAACCTATGGACATCATGTTAACGACAGAAGGGTTTACCTGAAGGCGTAAAGAAGGGTTTTCCTTAACACAGTCCCTTAGCCACTTTATTGTCAACGGCAACGAAGGCATCACCGCACTGCAAGCGAAATTCCGATCTGCCAGACTGCAATGGGAAACGTCTTCGTAAAGAAACTCGTGAGGGGGCAAGGAGTCTACACCGTCCGTCTTGGAACTCTTGTCATGGGAAACGTCTGCTCATGTTTAAAGGAAGTGTCACAAGCTCGAGTGAAACTTCAACATTTTCCCATACATTAATCAGTAAACTTATTGTGGTGGGAGCATATTTTCAATTTAGTGGCGACTGGCAACATCAACCTAAATTCAGCAGAGGCAGTATGGTTTGATCAATTAGATAACAACTATGAACTACCCCATTGTTACAGCTTGCTGTGAACTCCAGCTAACATTACCAGAAGCATGTGGAGGAGTGAAGCTAATACCAGAACTAATACCAACAGCGAAAAACTGTAAGGGAAAGAATTGACTTGATATACTAGTTTGAGGCCACCTCTAAAACTTTGGTGCTGGGACTAACGAGGACCCCATTCGTGGTACTCAAACAGGCTGCAGTTCATTTACACTATTTTTTGTAAGTTTGCTTTTTTTGCAAGTAGACAAACCTTTGCCATGTATAATCTTCTCCCAAATCCTTTGGAGGTTATACTGCCATGACAAGTCCCTGTTGGTAGGGATATCTGGTGTAATAACCGAAGTACCAGAAGTGACTTTACTATATGTTGACATGCTAGGGACAAACAAAGCCTTTGAGAAATGGGTCCCTGCACAAGATTAGAACAAAACTCTTAACCACTCATCTGCAAGCCTTCCAAAATGACATATAGTTTGACTAGTCTACCGGTAATGCTCAAATCTGAACATACAACATTGCATCCACTGAACCAGCAGCAACAGAAACTTGTATCACCTCACTTATGATAAGTGCTTAAAATTATTTCCAGGATAAAGCTGATGCACTGATTTCTACATAAAGATAACATACCCCTTTTCTACTAAACGATTATTATACAAGGTGTTACTGATGGGTAAGAAGAACGCAGCTAACTGGCAAAATATGCTTTGATAACAGAGTGAGGTGAAGTCATCCTGAAGACCCTGATCACCATCAGACATTAGAAGCATACAACAAAGAGAACTGAGGCATCAATGCACACATGATAACATTGATAAAGCAGGGAATGAGAATGACAGCCATCAAGAGAAATATCTTGCAAATCAATTAGCAAATCAAATGCCTTCATGCATTAAACATCAGGATGCAAAAAAAAATATCTTGCATCATGAAGAGTGCATATTTCTTTTGAAGTGGATATACCTGATGAACCACAAATATTCACAAGTCGCGGGAGCAGAATTTGAGGGTCTCTAACATCCATGCAATTGAATAATAGAATCTGCCAAATACAAAACAAGCAAGGTATCAAAAGCCCATTTATCAAGCAAAACTGAACTTCTTAAATGACAAAAAATGTGTCTTGTCTTTGCAAAAATATACCTGATAGAAGCAATTCAAAACACTTACACCTCAAAAGAAATTCAATCTATGAGTACCTTTACCTGCTTTGACATCTTATTAGATGAATTCACACAATCCTTTTCATAATTGAGGCAGCCATTTCCCCAGAATGACTTCATATTGTGAACATCAAAAGAAGTAGATGGTGGTGATGACAATGGCGATAATGTTTTGTTTGCTTTAGCGGCACCAGAGAACCATCTGGCACAAGCCTCCATGCTCTCAGGACTATGAGCTCCGTCCAAGTAGAAAGTCAACTCTCCTGAATTTTCCGAAGTATCTGCTGAGCCATTCAACATCAAAGGAGTATCATGGACAATCTGTGCCCTTCCAGAAAGGCGCGCTGTTGAAAGACCTCTAACAAATGCAGGAGGCAGTTCTGATCCCACCGCCTCCTCATCCTGCTTCTGACACCAGCAGATTAGGATGTCAGAATGATGTGGTTGCCAGATTCAAATAATAACGATATACTTATAACACAAAATAATTAGACAGGAGCACCATCCCCTTGACATTTAAGGGAAGATAAATAATGGATATTCATTGACACTATGGTACTTTGCTGCTCAGTTATAAATTAACATTGAGATGTACAATGCCATCGTGCATAAGGTTTGTCATCCAAGTGTAGTCTCATCACTTTAACCCAAATCATTGAACCATTTCTACACATATTAGGGGCTTAAGTCTGCAGGTTTGTCCATTTAAGTTCTGTTAGAAATTCAAGAGAGGCCCACAGGAATACAAAGTAACCTTTTCAAGTAGTTTTTCCCAGTTTCCGGTTCTCTGAAGCCAGCATTTGCAGAGTGAAACAGCAAGCCCAGCATTGACAAGCTGGTGATCACCAGACAGGCTAAGTGTTTCTCCGCCCCACCTTTGAATATCAAGCGGTACAGCTACTTGCAATGGAACCTATAAGAAAAGGCTTGTGGGCTTCAGATACTACCAGCAGAAGTTCAAGGTTTCTGTGTGTTGACAGTAACTTCAACATCTCCAATAAATCACAGCCACTAATAGCAATAATGTGCATATAAATGAGGCAGGAACCATATGTAATAGCCATCTGAAATATTTCAGTCTCTCCTGGGTCCTTATAACTGTGAAGTATTCAAGGATGACATATAGAGAAGACAAGCTCTTTACACATCAAATAAGTGAGCTAGATTTTTTGCTAATTGAATCGTATAATCCCACAAAGATCCAAACAGCCGATAAGAGAAGAAATACCACTTGATATTGAGAATTAGAATGTCATAAGATCTCCAACTTCAATATACAATATTTACCAATTTAACAGCCCATTAATTTGTTAAAGACGTGTAGACAATAAAAAAAGAAAGATCCCTTAACCCATCTATATTCAAACTAGCAGCACTAGAACCAAACAGCTTTAAGGTTATCTTATCCATCCAAAAGTTAATAGGTCTAGTTTGGTAATTCCATCAGGATTTGATTCAGGTTCAGGTAACATTTGCTCGCAAGTTGCATGCACTACAGCATGGGCCCAGTGTGGGTTTGATATTACAACTTTTTTTACTTCTTTCTCTCCTGATAGGCTCACAAAATGTTTCTTTCAGATCAAGAAGGGTTATTTCTAAATGATTTATTCACTGACGGTGAGTAATGATTAATGCAGAGGATAAAAAACATAAATACAAAGCAATGGCCAGGACACTTGGTGCTATGTAAAAGAATTTTGAGAAAGGGAAGGGTAAGATACTCTCTTGCTTGATTCTGGTTTTAGGGTACTCCTAACCCCAATAGCAAGCCATGCCTACTTTTGAAAGTTTACACAATCATTAATAATGTCCATCTGCAAAAATATAACTAAACTACTCGCACATTTGACTCCTATAAGAAGAAAGAACTATCAACTCATTGGAAAAATGCCTGCTTCGCTGCTAAAACCAATCCTCCAATTTAATTAACAAGTAGGCAGGTTTATACTTGATAACTTAAGATTGGCAACATACGTAGCAACTGCTACTAAACTTCAGGAAAAAGAAAAGGTAGTCTAACTACCACTTGAGAAATGAGCTGATCACTGTTAAGAAAAACGATCAGTGTATCATGATTAACAGGGAAAACAATGAGTCCTCCAATTTAAATAAACAAGTAGGTAGGTTTATAATCGATAACTTAAGATTAGCTACAAAACATAGCAACTGCTACTAAACTTTAGGAAAAGGCAAAGGTAGTCTAACTACCACTTGAGAGAAATGAGCTGATCATTGCTGAGAAAAACAATCAGTCTATCATGATTAACAGAAAAAATAATTACCGTTAGTCCACCCGCTGTCTCCTCAAGAACATCCATTGCCTCAGATAGTTGGGGAACAGTGAATGCTGGAATTTGAGGCTTCAGGAGCAAGGAAGTCACGAAATTCAAAATAGATACTCAAATTTCAAACAACATAAGTTGCTTTTATGATAAAGGAAATGCTGCAATAAATAAACTTTGTTAAAGGACAATGCTATGCTGAATTTAAGCCTGTTAGCAAGAGCCTTACACCTTGAAAATCCCAGCCTTATGAGAAGCAATCTGCCCTAGGGTGTCTCCTGCATAGCACAAGACATGTTAAGCTTGATTTGTTGACCCTCCTTTTGACATGATTGACGTAGGCACATCTAAAACCAATTAAGCAGTGATACCAATGGTTGGGGCTTAAGAATTAAAGCAAATTCAAGTTGTCGAGGGAGACATGAAAAATAAACACACCCAGAGATTCTGTATGATCCATCCCAAGGGAAGTAATGCCACAAACAACAGGCTCTTTTATCTGCACAGTAGCACCAAAAACAGTGAACATTGACTGCCTTATCGTCTTGACATTCAAGGTTGTTCATGGGAGAGGAGAAAGAGATGTTGGTATAAGGTTTCTCGCTGGCATGCTTTCCATAATTAAATTAAAGGAAACGCACATGAACAGTTTTATAATTGGAAAAATAGTTCAAAATTGGCGTAGGTGTATATACCACATTTGTTGAGTCATTTGTCCCTCCAAGACCCACCTCAATTATCGCCACATCAACCTATTGAAAAAACAATTCTGTCAAGTGGCACTGACCAAAATCCTTGGAAACACTGATTAACTGAGTAGCCACCAGATACATTGACATTTAAATTCACCATGGACAACAAATACAGGATAATATACAGGAACGTTAAACTGCGCCAACAATTATATTTTGCAGAGAGACTGCATAGGTATCAAAAAGCAAATGACTGTACTTCTATAACAAAGGAAAATGTTATAACTCAACTTTCCTTACTAATAATTTTGGAAGAGCTACTTAAATCAACCATGAAATACCAGAAGACGAGAAAATCTTACATAATTAGCATTGCAGTTTTACCTTATGAGCATGCATGACATCCTCTCTCCCCTCCCTCCCTCCCTCCCTCCCTCTTTTCTGGCTACTCAACTTTCCTTACTTATAATCTTGGAAGTGCAACTTAAGTCAATCATGAAGCACAAGATGACCGAGAAGTGCAACTTATGAGTATGCATGACAACTCCCCCAAAAAAAAAAAAAGAAACCCCAATTTCCACACAAAACTGAACGTTAAGCATAGACTTAGGAGGCAAAAAAAAAAAATTTAAAATAGAACTACATTTTTCCCCTACTCATGTTTGCAAATGCAGAACATGGAAAAGAGGCTGGGAAATGTGAAAAATCAAAATCCTCATTCATATCTAAAAATTTGACTATATTTTCATCTAGAATTTGCATACATTCTCCATTAAATACAAGGTCATGAACTCTTGCATTGTCACTTTGACGAAAACCACAAACCCGGCAAACAAGCTTTAGAAAAATGTAAACAACTCTTTGAAACATGGTGTTATTAGGTGGATTAACAGATAATGCTGCCTCTCGCATAAACAAACTATGTTGCAGGATATTTATGCTTGGACAAAATCTTTATGATTGGAACTACATAAAACTAAAGAAAAAGTACATAGGCTCTTTGGAAAGTGTTTCCCATATAAGATCCGGAAGTATTAAGCCAATTTCATGGGTTAGCTCAGACTGCTTCAGAGCCTTGTATCTGCTTTCCTCAAATTAATCTCTAGAAAGTCTCGTTAAACATAGATTCAACACCCAAACAAGCCTTTAATCTCATCAAGTTGCAATATGAACCAGGGATATTACTTCAGCAAACAAATCAATCAACACTATCATAAGTATTAACATTATTCTGAGATCTATCTTCTGCCATCATCCAGTTGGCAGGCCAAGACAGACTCTAATTAAGTGAAGTAAAGAGATCAAAGCAACTCTTGCTGCAACCAATTCAAACAAAGAGGCATCATTATGTATGGAACTATGGAAACAAGAAACAAATCACAGCATACCTGTTCAGATATGAACATTTTAAAAGCCAGTATCGTGAGAAATTGGAATAATGGTGGCATTGGTAGATCTTCCGAAACATTTTCCTGTAAATCAAAATCTCAGAATTAAAAGTACAGTCTATGCAAATCACCTCCCCAAATAAAGTATCAGATTACTTGAGCACATTCATGAATCATTGAGACGACAATTTGAGCACAGAGCCACAAATTCAAGAGCAAGTGTCGTCAGTCAAATTCAAAGTTCACTTAAAGAGAAAATGATGTTTGAGATGCTTCCAGAAAAGAAGTTGCAGCTTTAGAGAAGAATGAGGTAATTGATGCTTTAATATATTCCAATGTATTAACTTGGCTGTCAAAGCTGAAAAAGGCAGCGACCTAATCAAGGATTGTGGTTGTTAATGCCACAAACAGGAAGCTCCCAGTTCCTCATTCAAAACATAAAACCCACAGTGGTCATTACTTGTGCCTATCAAGAGCCAAAGTTGGTATAACTAAACCAATCCACAAAGAGACGACATATTACCTTCAGTTGACTCCAGCAATCCCAAAAATATAGCAGGAACTTATCCTCAGACAAGTCCAACCTAAACAAAGTACATTCAATCAGAATCAAGAGATGTTGACAGTGCAATTAAATTCATATACCTAAAATAACTTCACTCAGAAACTGGAATGAACAATCTGATCCTAGAAAATACAACATGATTTCATTCAATTATAATCGGTACAATCATAGTTAAAAACAATACAGACTCAGTTTCTGCTCTTTAATAAAGCCTGCCGGACATCGACACTTTCACACATAAGACTGATGGTTAGAAGATTCATCAGCCTGGTGCATATGTCAACAGTCACCATCCAAGTGCAAAGCTCTCATATGATAGAATCATTAGCTGCCTCATGTATGTGTTGTAGAAAAACCTATGGGGTTTCAATAATGACTTAAGTTATTGTCACCACAAAAATTCACTTTACTCCATCACATCAAAAAATCATCTGCTCCCCAGTTATAAAAATTAATAGATGAATGGCCATGCGACATTAGCCTTGGCTGAGTAGCCATCTCGAAAATTCTTGAATTTCAAGGTGGGAGTGTACTTGTATCACATCTAATCAGTCAGATGACTCAGAAACAAAGTCGATTATCTATTTCTTGACAGTGGGGTAAACTACAAAATGAATTGCCATCATTGTGCTAGCATACTTGATGTGCAAACAGATAAGTCTCAATTTCCTCCACTTCTAATTATACGGAAAATACGAAGCCATCAGTTATTCAACATCAAACATCACCCATAATGATTCATCACATTAATATAACGCCATCTGACACCAGAGAAATAGGTTTAATAATCTATAGGCTGTAATAAAAACACAAGTTGAGAAGGTGCTGACCCATCCAAACGGAACCTTTCCCTCACATCAATTAGGTGAGGGGATGTGAACAGTCCAGTCCTAAATCCACACTCTCGCAAAATAGCCTCACAGAAAGCACATGTCGAACCCTGCAATATAAATCAGAAAATGTATGTAAGAAGACACGAAACACTGTCAAGAACACTGTTGTTCTGAAGAAATGTTTACATTATATTACGACACTGTAGACCATAGAGACATGCAAAGGCAACATTTGATTTCTAGTGAAGAAATCAACAATAACTTCCATTTAAAATAACCTGTAATAGGAGATAAGGGGATTTTTTAAGGTTGAATTAACATCTGTTGAGGTGGCAAACAAGTCCAATAGAGACGGTAAAACAGAAGAACTTAAAATTACCTTCCCTTTAGTTCCAGCAACATGTATTATTTTAAGCCCAGCAATCTTTTCCTCCAACCCGAGTATCTACGAAGATAGCCAAACAATTGATGTAGTAGACAAAGCCCACATTTTCATTATGTTAACCATTAAAGGCCAGATGAGCTAGGAAAAGCTCATACTATAATAGCAATAATAATAGCAAAAGCAAGAATACTGCATAACTAATATGCAAAGGCACTTGACAATTAGAAAAAAATAGTTTTTACTGCATTATCGCATTACTTGCCTAGGTCAAAAGTTGATGCAGTAGCATGTGAAAGGACTTCTACTCATAATTGCCATACCTCAAAATGCATGGAGTTGATTAAAAGAGATGTTCCTACTCTATTTAAGCATGACTGCTAAGTTCCAATGTAAAACCATGAAGTCAGTCCATATACATTCATATCTGAATGACTGTGGAATTATACCCTGAGATACATTGACATTCTTTCCAGTTTCCCAAACTTTCCACCAACAGGTGTTCGGTCTCCACGTTTCTGACGTGTTATGAGTGAGGAAAGTGCTTCCATTGCAGCTTCATAAGAAGATGAAAGAGGCAGATCTTGATTGCGCTTAAAAGCTAGATCGTTCTCCATTTTCTCTATTACTTGCAATGACATTTTCGTGTATCTAGACCCTGAAGCAATAAGGTGAAATAAGGCACCAGAGTCAGTCAAAGATTGATTCTCTAAATCTCCAAAATGCTTCCCATTTATTAATATGACTACATGATTGAGATGCATTTCCTCTGGCTCCCGAAAAAGACATTTTGAGTAGCCTTCACAAATAAACCTCTTTCACATTACGAAGACACCTACTATATAATTCAATCCAATTGATGAAAGCAGGAAAGAAAAGAAATTGATGAAAGCAGAATATAATCTTCAATCAAATTCTATAGGTGCCACCATGCTACCTGAGTAGACACAGAGCAGGAAGCAACTCAAGAATGAGGCAGCACTATGGGATATGAAGAGAGAGAGAGAGAGATGAACTAGCCAGAAACAAAATACATTTCCCAGAATTCTCACCCCAAAAAAAAAAAAAAAAAAAAAGAAAGAAAGAAAATAAATCGATCAAAGCAGTACTTGGACAAATAACGGTCACATGCCTGAAGGAGCATGCCCAAATGACACAGATAGAGAAACCCTAATCAGGTTACCAGACATGAAAAACCTCACCAAAACTTTATGAATGCTGAAATACTATTGGAGGGGTTGCAGGAAGCCACAACACTTTGGGTTGGCCAGTAACTGTTTGGTTCCCCTGTACCTACTATTCAAAATCTCTCTCCTTTCCAACTGTCCCATATGATCATTTCAGAAATGCCATCCCCCCATCTTAAAAGTATTACAAGTTAATTCAGAAACTTTCACTATTCAGATTGCTATAAACTGTCGGTATATAATAACCAAAATAGTTGCAAGCCTAATACCAAAGCAATAAGGGACGAGCAGTGTACAAGATAAAGCTAAAGTTGCAGTCCAACAGTATAATCTCCATCACCAGTCATCCCTCAACTGCTCCTACGCACTCCCACAAAACAAAGCAAACACAAACCAACTTTTGCTAGAATTTGCCAGAATTCTACTAACTCTGAATTCCTTACTTAACTAGAAATACTTGGAAAACACAGCATCAGTAATTATTTTCTTGTCATTATAAACTTCATGTGTTTAGTCAGAACAATCGAGGACTTGCTTCAAAGTAGAACTTACTTGGCACTTTGAGATTCTGAGACAGACCAGATGCCGGAAAGTCAGAAAGGCGCCATGCTGCTTTTCCTGATAACAGATGGCTCTCCCTACGGAAGTGTGAAAAACCAGATATCCCACACTTCAGATAAACCTCCGTGTGTGCGAGCATTAGAGAATGCCAACCCTGCCCAAGGAAATTAATTATATAAACAATGGAGGCAGTTCGGATATGAATGAGCTGAGTTTGACTTTCAGAACACAAAGGAGAGACCCGGACACGAAAAGCCCACAACACTAATCTTGCAGACCGCATCGTTTATCAAATTCCAAGATTCGATTACGAAAACAGCGCGGAAGATTCCTTCTTTCAAATACTAATCTAATCTCCTCAATCAAACAGAGCACTAAGCATGACTCCCATCCCACAAAAGTCAAACCTTTCTCTACTCTTCTTCTTCTACACGCCATCCCGAGACAACCCTTTTGCCAACACCAATCCTAACAAACTCCCCAACCCAGATGGCAAACACCCCACCAGTCGGCTCAATGAAACAGCACCACGTAAAAGAAACACCAGCGCGTCCCAGAAACATACCCGGCGAGACCCATGTCCGCCATGAACCTCTTCAGTCATAACAGCAGATAAAAAAAGCAAAAGAAGAGAGAGAGAGAGGGAGGTGGAAGGATAGCGTTGAATTGAAGGGAACTCACTCGTGAAGCATTATCTCGGAAGCTTGGCTCGCCAACTTTTGGGCGCCACTTCTTGTTATGGGTCCTGTCCCCTCCCGTTCCACGCCCCGTGGCGTGAACTGCCTCCCCATATAAATACGGCTGGGAATGTAAGAACCCGACGTGATGGCTCGTCGTCCGGCCCCGAGTTGATTGGCTCGAGTGCGATTCACGCGACAAGGACCGGCCTCTAGGGTTATAGGGAGGACCCCACCACCCCATCTCGCGTAATTTAGTAGGAAACATCGTCGCCGTCTCCTCCTCCTTCTCCATGAAATCCTCCGACGACGATGGCCATCATCATCATCCGATGTTTACCGCCTGCGGTGATCACTGGCGGCGTGAACAATATTCTCCCGCAGCTGCTCCTTGTTTTCCTGGTCAAATTCACTGTAGCTCTCAATCCTTTTTCCTCTTCTTTTTTTCTCCATGTGAAAAATAAATCATCACGTCACTTAAGAAAATAAATAAATAAATAAAATATTATCATGAAAATATTTAAATATAAATTATTATCAATAGAAAGATATTTTTTATAATACAAGTAATTATTCTTAAAAAACAAAATTTCAAATCATTCGTTTTCTACAAATTAAATAAAGACTTAAGAAAATATTTTTTCCTCTTACCATCTGTGAAGTACTTTTTTTTTAAATCATTTGATGTGCGTTTGTATCCTTGCCAATAAAAATATGCCAATTAAATACTCTTATATAGCCCTTTTTTTTTATGGCGAAACATCCCTTTTGGTATCTTGAGTTCTTCGGTTCTCATGATTCGTAATTTTTCATAAGAAGTAATAACATATCCAGAAAAAAAAAAAAAAAGTATTTGTCTTGTTATTACTTTAATGTCTAACGAAGCTTAACTTTCTTTTACAGTCCGTAAATTTGTTCGACCCTCGAGTTTATAATTTTCCTTAATCAAATGTAAGTATGATTACTTTTGTGTTGTAAGTTTTAAGAAAAAAAAATCAATAAATTACGAATTAAAGTCAATCTCTCTTGTAACATTTTCCGCTTAGCGCTCCACAAGTTATGATTCAAAATCAATTTTTCAGGCAATATGTACTGCAGGACCGGTCTCATATATTCTACCGGGGGACCATAGAATATCCTGCTACCAGGACCGGTCTGCATGGATCCACACAGGAACCGTGGCGGCGGATATTCTACCGAGGAGCAAAGCGGCGGCTAAGGGGACGAACGGCGGAGGAGGGGGACCATAGAATGTCCAGTTAGAGGAGCAGCGACTATGGCGGGTGGCGACCGCGCGGGGGAAGCGGCGGCGAGGAGGAGGCCGGCGGAGGACGTCAACGCTCGGGGAGGAATCGAAGAGGAAGAGGAAATGGCTACCAAATCTACGACAAGGGGAGGAATCGAAGACGAAGAGAAGAGATTGAGGAAGAGAGAGACACAGAGAGAATCGAAGATGATGAAACCATCGAACTTAGGTTTATTTCTTTTATTTTATTTTTTTTAATATTAAAAAAACGTTGGGCGGGCGGGTGGAATGCTTGCTGTCATTCTTGGCATACCCCTAAAAAAATGCAAGAGGTTCAAAGAAACGTTAATGCTTGCTGTCATTCTTGGCCTAAAAAACAAGATTGTTTTCCTTCGTGAGTCCTAGGCTCCCTTTAGCCTCTTGTTTCACTCTCCCATTTCTGGTCATGCACTAGCAAAATGCCTTGGCCTCGGAGGGTAAGCTGTTGCTTTCATGGCTTTCAAAAACTCCTCAGTGATCCCTTTCGATAAGGCCCTCTTGGAGTTTTTGGGAAACTCTTCAGTGACGCCCCCTTTTATATTTCAAAGAATTCAACCAATTGCCGACTCAAGCAATGTGAGGATTTAATACATCAATTCATGTTGGAAAAATGTTATAATACATAAAAATAATAATAATAATAATAATAATAATTGTTGGAAATACATTGCAAGACATCAGAAAATAAAAACAAATGTCTGAGACTTGCAAGTACTGTCCTTAAGGATAATTCCGCCCATAACCCACCAAAAAGAAAATGAAAGATATGAGAACATGCGTCTTCTAAAATTGTGATTTGAAGTTTAATTTATATTTAAATAAGAGAAAGAGACAGCGTTAGGAATTCGTTATAAATCAATTGGTAATTAAAAGGATAACCGTTATAAAATAATGAAGAGTTTATGACATAATAAATCAAAAGTTATAAAGGGGTCAACCATTAGAAATTCGTTACAAAAATGATGACTTTAATGATAATCATAATTTCTAATAAATATTTCTATAATATCCAACAATTCATCTCTTTTGGAACCGTTGAAAACCAAAAGTGATTGATATTCAATTATTATCGATATGCAATGATCGTTCAGAAACAGTAAAAGTGAACTCGACAATCTCATATACAACGGTCAAAAGTAGAGCGGTGAAAAGAAAAAAGTGGAGAATATACAATCCAAGCATATTTGATCATCCGCATAAGAAGTTAATTTAATGGATTGAATATTGATCGATATTATCTATTTGATGACTTGAGTGTAAATGTTGACACGTATCGATAAGTGGCAAATGCTCACAAATTATTTTAACAAAGTTGTCGATGAGCATGGAGCAAGGTGATTGATTAAAAGGATTGCATCAAGGCTCAATTTGAAGAACAGTTACAAAAGCATGTGTGAACCTGGAGAATAGTCAAACCGTTGGAGAAGTGGAGGTCTATTTCAAAGGAGCTTCGAAGAAGACTTGCCGACATGGGCTGAGGGGACTTTTTCAAAGGAACTTCGAAGGAGACGTTAAGGACTATTTCAAAGAAGCTTCAAAGAAGACTTGTTGACATGGGAACATGAGACTGAAATTTCAGTAGAAACTACTCCCGAACAGTTATAATATAATAATGCCTATGAAAACCGAGTTCTTACCAACTAGAAAAACCCCTTGATAATCAAAATGTAATCTTTTATCATCTTTACTTTCCTACACTTTATTTTTTCCCTAGTTATAGCTTTTCGATTTGTGCCGTTGAGTAAATTCCGACATGTATCTCTATCCCGATACTTTGTCATCGGTTAAATTCCGGCGTGCATCTATATCATGGGTGTTGCACCATTGATTAAATTCCGACATTACATCTTTGCTAGTTCTCAAGCTTTGTCGTCAATTAAATTCCAACATAGTTCGTGCACGTGTATTGTTATGGAAATGATTGTTATTTCAAGCCTTGTTGTTAATTGAATCCTGACATGGTTTGTATGTACAATTTGGTTCGAAATTTGAAATAAAGATTTGTCATTATTCCTTATCCGCCTGAATATTATTTGTTCGGAGCCGTCATAGAACCTGCCTCCTCTCACCAAAAGCCGAAGAACGACTTTTGAAAAAGATGTTTCGTCATCAATTAGATTCTAGAGAAAAGGAACGATGGAGAGAGTAGAAAAAGAGGTCCCTTCTATTTTAGTGGAGAGACATGTTTTATCCTACGTTGGGTAATCATGCTAAAATTTAAGATAGGATAGGACGATTTTATTATATGTTTGATTTATGCCCAAAATAGAATAAAGTCATATAGAAAGGGATTATAATTCAAATAAAATTATCATATTTCTAATATCCATAATACAAAAATTATTTTTTCTTGGATAACAAACATCTTTCATGATTATACATTTATATTCGATGATGGACATATCCTCGATTGATATGTTAAACATGCTTGGGTGATTAACCATATTTTCTTTAATTCTCCACATGCATTTATCTCACTTGATTGTCATTGATATTGTAATGTCTCATTACTAATATACTTTTCAACTTGGTATTAGAGTTAGGTTCCGTCTTGTTTATTTCACGTGTGGAACTCCACGTACATCAAATTTCACATGTCTTCTTAATTCAGCTTACGCGTGAGAAGAGATGTTAAAAGCATTTCACATTATTTATTTACGAAATTTATATGCTCCTTATTTATAAGTAATCTCCCTCTTTATTATCTCAAATTTTTGAGTTGGACTCTCTAACGTCTTTAATATGAACTTTTATCCTCAATTATCTCTGCCTAGTGTATCATTCAGTGGTCAACTCTAAGATAATGAGGCCCATATTGAACTACCTAGGCGGACAGATGAGCATTGCCGAGGAGCCTCTCGGTCCCAACTCTATCCCACCAACCGGATGACCTTCGATTTGAGCAAGCCCCAGCTGGTTCTCCCTCTCACGGGATTGAACATTGGAGCAATTAGGCATTCTAGCTAAGCAGATACGCGCAATTGCGGCCCCGCCGTCCTCTTCTGCGACTTAACCTCAGTTATGCCCTAACAATTCCTAGCCTTCATACTCGATTCAGACTTGAAAAGTTGTCGGGACCATGCATTACTCATAAAGGTGGCAAAATGGGTCTTAGACCCATATATGACTCACTTAAATTATAAATAGATCGAATATAGGTCACTTACTTTTTAAAGAAATTAATTAAATGAATTTAAAAATTGAAAGTTTAAAATAAATGGGTCTTAAATTTGTTGGACTTAGAACCCATTTTCAACTAAAGCCTCACAATCTCTCTTTTCCCTATTTAACTTTATAAAAAAAATTTTAATAAAAATAGAATTTATAATTAGTTTTAATATTTCAATTTTCTTTTTCTTTCCCTTCTTTTTTCCTTTTTCTTTCCTCATTCCTTAGCACGGCAATGGTCAGCACTAGAGGCTTGAGCTCACCGGCGTCGGGCAAGCTCAAGTTGGTCGAATCCGGAGAGGCGGAGGCCTTGCTAACATCTGGTGAGGCTTAAGTCTTGCCAATTTGATGAGACTCGACTCAACAGCATCGAGCGAGGCTCGAGTCTTGCAGATCTGGCGAGCCTCGAGCTCGCTGTCATCAGGCGAGCCCGACAAGCTGGAGGCTCGCCTGTGGCCAATCGTTGGCTGGCAGCCGGTTGAAGAAGAAGAAAAAGAAAAAAGAAAAATTATATTCTTAAAAAATTAAAATTAAAAATTAAAAATTCGATTTTTAAAAATTGTCCATTAAATTTGTATTGCATAAAAGCATTTTAGCAATACCATTTTTTTATTTTAAAAAAGACATAAGAAATAAGATTTCTTAAGTTTAATTAAATTAGTTGAGTATTGATCGAGTATGGATCCAATCAGGTATGGGTTAAAAAATTTGCACTATCATAAATGGGTCATAAATAGATTAAATGAGTTAATTTGGGTCGGACTATTTATGATCCAATCCATCCGTTTAATAGGTCTAATTACTCATAAATTGAGTTACAGATTGGATCCTCAGCACATTCAGCGTCTGCCCTCAAGCAAAAGGGAGGAAAAGACACGGAGGTATGAAATTCTAGAACGTCAGAGCACATCTTGGCCATCCGATAGGCCCGCCCATCAAATGGACGGGCTTAAAAACAGGTCTGAATGGGCGCGCGTCAAGTATTTTTAAGTGCCCAATTCCCAGTAAAACCGTACTCCCATGGGAGAATTTAGATCGTAGATCTTCTATCATGTGATTTGTCCTAAGGAAGCTTCACTGTGAGAAGTAGGAATCAGGGAATAGGTCAAGAGCTTGTATATTTGAAATGCTTTCTGCTTCAGTAGACATTTATCTAAACCTACAGTTGGAAGCAAGAGAATGGCCTAAACTGTGGCACGAAATTAAGGAATAAAAAACGATGGAGCATCAAATCCAGCGTTCAGAGAATGGGCGGCACCGTCAATTCACATGCACTAGGAATACGATCTCGTATACATAAAACAGCTATCTAGTCCAATCGCAAAGAAAACAACCTGCAGTAAAAGGAATTTTCCCGGTGTACTTATGGGAAGATTTTGAATTTGAACCATCCGAACAACGATTTGGACAGTGTCCTTCATCAGACAATGCACAGGCGGATGAAAAGATTTTCCATGATCATGGCAGTTATTTACAACTATGGGGCTGTCGGTCCTGTACATTGCATGCCAAAAAGAACAAGAGCCATTTACATCTCTAATCCTAGTTGTAGGACTTCATTTCATCGACATGTTCTTATAGAGACTCTGCAAACTGTGGCTCCTCCAAGTCAAGTTCTTGTCTCATGATGCAATTCATGAACCAGTCACTGCTGAATGTCCATGCTCCCTTCTTTGCAGCCACCAATGCCTCCTCCATATCTTCCTCACATGCTATGAAAATTGTCTTTGATGGATCATTCACTTTGTCCAGTCGACGAATGATCTGAATTTTCTCCACAGAAAGAAATAGATATTGAGCATCAACAATATGGTATTATATAGAGAAAAAATACAAGCATGTTCAAATTTTTTGGCTTCGTTATATCTTGCCAGAGTAGAGATATCAAAGCATAAACGTACTGGCAATTTACGAATATAGGAAATATAAAATGGATTCTATGTCCTCCAAGAAACTAAGGATGTTTTCTACCTTTTAGACATGACAGTAAGCTTCTCTTATTCCTCTTGTAGCAGAAATCAGAAAAGTATCACCATAATTAGACAGAATGCTATTAGCTGGTACTGGATTGACGAGGTTGCGTCATTGTCTGATTTCAGCTGCTTTTCTCAACAGATGATTTTGAATAGATTTTTTCGGCATACTCTACCACACAACACTTGTTTGACTTTTTTCCTTTAATATATTGCTAAGCATCATGATGGAAAGAATTGTTCATGTCCGTGAATGTTATAGGATTGCAAAAGAGATAGAGTGAAAACAACAAAAGACTATCTTTACTCGATTGATTTGCTGAAAGATTACAACAAAAATTCCATTTGTTTATTGAACATAAAGAGACTCACAAAACAATAACCCTTAAACAACTAATTTTTAAACTACCAAATATAATTCAACAATTTCCTTGTGCATGAATTATGTAATTCATATGAAACGGTGTTCCTAATAGAGAATGCAAATTAAATATTAGCCTGGTGCAAATAGTAATAGGGAACACTGTTTGTAGCTTGATGCAATTCTCATTGCCACTTCAGGCACAATCAAGAAAAATTAGAGCTTCAGGAGATTCTTTACACTTACTGTTCCACCAGCGGCAATTACAATGGCTGTCATAGTCTTAATGGGGGGTTGAACATGAGCCGAGATGCATACATTATACCCTTCAAGTAGAGCTCTTGGTCTAGCTTTTCCTCTGATAACTGCACCTTTTAACTCAGATCTATACTTCAGGGAATAGTCTTTGTCATCTAATATATATGGCAGTTCATCTGTAACAAATCAACAGAGAAGGAGATAAGGTAAGACAGTTAAGCGAGTGAAATAACAGAGACTATATCATTACTTTTGACCCACCCACGAATCTGCCTTCACGAAAGCTCTGTTTCAACCAAAGGGGCGAAAGTATCCAAGCTCTGCACAATGACGCAAGCACAATGATATAAATAAGCAAACATAAGCAACGTAGAGGTATACCATGTCTGTAAGAAAATGAACCAAAGCATAACAGCAATTATCTTGCTAATGTCTGGCACATCAATTATTAGAAATAATTGGATGGAATACTGGCCTTAGATTTAGAGGAAAGGATAAAAGAAAGGCCAATTTACATATTTGATGTTGCTATAATGCTAGAAATATCAACAATCTTTGATAGCTCATTTTGTTTATCAGGCCAAGAAAATGAATTCATTTAAATACTATACATTTCAAGGTAGGCAAGGAAAAGGCATAAGTCATATGTACACAATTTCCGATGCTACCTTGAGTCATCACTGAAAGCTGGAAAGTCAATTATGTCACAATAATAATTTGTAATCCTAGGATATATTCTTTCTGCAATTTAAACTTTGGCAATTAGGATCAAGGATAACAACTATCACTTTGAAATCACATAGACCCTTAGGAGTGTTCACCAAACAAAGCCTCACATGCTTATCTTGGAATTCAAATTATTTTTGGAGCACTCAAATATTAAAAGTGTGTTCTGTCTCATATCATTCATAATCCAGGAACAGACTCACAGTTGACTGTAAATCAGGGAACTGGAGAGTCATCACTTTGGATGAAACGATGAAACAATGAAAAATCCCCAACAGAAATTTAACCTAAATGAAAACATCACGATAGGTCATTCATTGGGCCAAAACCTGAAAAGGAACACCTCTTTGTTCAATCTACTTGTCAACAAAAATCATGCCAGCTGTATTTAGGATGCCAATCCAGAAACTCGAAGCAAATACTTAAACCAGCTGCAGATGCAACATTACATTACACATGCTATAACATGTTGAACCTAATAATAGAAGAATATAATTTCATGTCCTAAGAAATTCAATACCCTGAGCAGAGGGCAGTGCAGAAATTCAGAGTCCTCCTGACTTTCCCAGTTACGATGTGTGTGCTTGTGCTTCCATCTGAAGCTACAACACCCCCAAGTCCTTCAATTACCTACAAAAAAAAAAGACCATTCATAGATTAAAATGGTTGTGCGAGCACAGAATTCCAAGTTTTTTGTACGCATCAAGATGTATATGGCACTCAAGTTATGAGAGAAATGAAGGAAAAACAAGAAGGAAATTGAAAGGAAAAAAAAAAAAAAAAAAAAAGTCACTTCTCTTCTTGTTCGGATGAGTTTTGAAGGCTAAAAAAGTGGAGACAAATGAAGTTAGTTAACACAAGGATGGGTAGTATTGGAGCAACTGCCATGGAACTTTCAAGCCATGTCCTTCAAATTCTGAGAAGAAATTCAGACAAATTGTTTCCCTCTTATTTTACCTATCCCAAACAATTTCCCTCCTCTTTTCTCTGTTATTATTTGTTTTCACTTTGCTTCCACTTTCGTTCATCCCAAATATAGCAGTAGGCATAACTCCAATCTTTTTCTGTGTGATCTCTGTTTGTCATTGTAACTTCAACAACGGGTCTTTTAGAATCACACTTAAATGGCAGAAACTATCCCATGAATCAAAATCTTTTGATAAATTCATGACCTGACAGTGATTTTGCAGCAATTTAAAATCCTAACCTAGGCACACTATGCGTTCTCTGAAGTGAAACTTACAAAAAACTACTACAGCGCACATATGTGTCAGGTGAAGGTAAAAGGGCAAAGTGAATATACCTTTGTGAGATGGGCTTTCTTAGTATCTTCAGCTATGTCCATCAGCATGATTCTGAAGCATGCTTCTCCGGAATGAACTTCATTTTGGGGGGCCGCTGTTGATGCTGTGTCTAATGAGGTCCATTTTTTAGCATTCTTTTCCTCATGGTTGCTAGGAATAGCTTCCCCTAGGAAATTATTTCTTGGAAATCCAGACAAGCATCCTTCACAATGAGAATCATTCCGTTCGCTTTCTAAAACTGGATTCCCATCACAACATAACTGGCAATCAGCTTGTTGGCTTCCCTTTACTTTTTTGGACTTCAATGAGGATAACGTAGCTTCCCATACTATCCTCTTTTTGCCATGTCCAGAGCAATGACAGCGATCTACATTATCATGGGCTCCACAGTCAGAAAGTTCAGCACTGTATTCTTTGTTCTGGTAGTCCATTTTGTTGGAAGGAACCTTGTCCTTACCACTGCCATGATTTTGAGAAGTTCCTGAAAGAAAGAAGTGGGACCACTGAGCTACGACAAGATTATGAAATTTTCCGATCATAAGAGAGTGGAGGCACATCAATAGAAGGCTTCAGTAAGGAGTATGGATGCAGACACTGCTTCAGTCCTTGTTTTGGCCATAATTACAGAAGCAGTGAGACCAGGATAGTAAAGAGCACATGTATTGGTAATATCCTGAAGGGACTCCCATCTAAGTCAATTCTCATAGCGAAAATTGTATTTAATGTGATGCAGGAGAGCTATGTCAGTTCTTACATATTTGTAAACCTCAATTGTTTTATTTGCTTTTGCAAGAACAGGTGGAGATGCAATGTAGGTGTATTTTGGCAAATAGTCAAACAAAAAGAATAATCTGTGTCTTACCCTCCACCTTCTTAGCTTCTCTTGTGATCCCATCTGTCAGCAATACTTCAGGTTGGCAGTTCTCTGTCCTGCTCGTCATTGCCAGAGTAGCACAATTTTCTCCTGAGGGACGAAGCCCCTGGATTTTAACACAAGCAAACGAGGAGAACATCTTGCTTTGTCTTATAGACAATTTCAGTGAATCTGAAGGATCAACTGAAATATCCTTGCTAAGATGAGAAACCATGAGTGTTGAACCACCTGGAAAGCATAATGCTTTTCGAATGTCAGCCCTGATTGGAAGCCTGCGAGCTCTACCCTTGCTGTCAACCTCTGCAACTGATACAAAGCCCTGCAACGTTGATCAACTATCAGAAAGGAATCTAATGGTGAGAACTAAATAATTCCTATCTAACATCTTTGAAAAATGCCTCCTCTGTGACGTATTTAGTAGTAATATGGAAAATATAGATACTTAGATGAGATTTCTTTGATGTAATGACTATATAGGGCAGATAACAATTTGGCAAATGGAGGGAAAAAATTAACTAACACAACCATGGGATGCTCTTCAGTACCATTAGAAAAAAGTTTCAAAATTACCATCTTAAACCAAAACTCTTCAGATTCCTTGTCTCCCCAGCAAAATATTGCACAGATACCAACACTCTGAAGTCTATTTCTCAGTTCCACGAACAAGAGGCGGCCTATGCCCTGAAAAAAGGGGGAAATGTAAGTAATAAATAAATGCAGACCTTCAAGATTAGCTCTGTTAACTATACTTTAGCTCGAAATGTTAGATGCTGTTTATATAATTAATCCTGAATAGAAAAATGCAGTTGTTCAACTTTTAGAATGCATTTGTCTGTAGAAATTACAAGCATATGGCAGTAGCATAAACAATAAGAGATGGCATCACAAGGAGAAAGGGCACTGTCATAATTACTTAAGCTTTCCTTTTTGTCCTTAAATGGCAATTTATTTACGAAGAGCTGGCCTAAATTGAGTGAATATGGTTTACAGGGAACAAAATGCTAAGTTCTGGACATACACTTGAAATTACTTCACATAATCATGAATATCAACGAAGAATTCTAGATTTCTAGGATTAAGGACTAATTTATCAGGTTTGACTGGCTCTCATAATTGTGAAATGTGTTGGCTTTTTAGTTTTCAGCACATTCCCAGAAATAAAGAAATAAAGAAACTATTCTGGAGGTCATAGGCAGCACCACATTTAGTGAAAGAACAGGAGACAGGACCAGAGTGACAGCATCCCCCATATCAAGCTACGTTCATGAAATTGAGGCAATAAGACAAAAATGAGCTAAAAATTAACCTTATGCTGGTAAATTGCACTAACAGCGGCAAGAGGGATTTCAGCATAATTTGTGTCAGCAGGCACTATTTGATAAGTAATTGCAGCCAAAACCTGCGTGAATGAAATGAGAGTAGTTATTAATTAGTACAGCCAAGTTAATTTTGTGTCTCTGGGCATCTCATTGCTTCATCAAACTGTTGAATGCTTTGGCATGACCAAGAAGTATAATATAGCACTATCAAAGAAAAACTTCATCATGTCTCGAAGATTGTAGATCAGCATCAGAACAAAATCAATCAACAAAGACTGAGAGACATCTACCAACCTGAAGACTCTTGAGGTTGTACAGTGCCTAGGGGTTTATAGTGAGGTTATGGTGTCCATAGACCTTTCCCCTATGTACATATAGTGGAAAGGAAAGGGTGGAAGGATGATTAATAACCTTGTATACTTCAGAAAGTCATTTATCCTAATATTGCTTTACAAAATACGCATGCAATAGACTGGTGGAACGCCATACCAAATTATAATGATTTGGTAGAATAAATGAGTTCGTGACACAAATGACAGAGTTGCAGAGTGTTGCAGAGTCTATCATGATGCACAGTAGATGGGCCTTCCAGGTAGAACATCCTTATCAATCCAATGACTATGATCTAAAGCTGTAATTCGAGCAATGAAGCATCACTAATGGTTGCACTGCATGTGAGAAATGGCTGGAGCATTCTATGGATACCAGACTTTGAGTGTGAATCTCAAGAATTTCCAGCAGGCAGATTACATTTTGCAAAATATGGCTTCCAAAAGTATGAATATCTACAGAAAGCTAGACATTTTCTTCTATAGCAGTCTGGTTTCTGCTGAGCAGCAAGTGGTGTGGAAGAATATTAGCATAAGGCTGATAAATGAAATGGTCAACAATCAGATGATTGCCCATTAACCATATTATCTACTGTTGGTTGGCCATGTAGATCAGGATTAGGCCATTATGTCCACGTTACCGTTGCATGACCCACAAATTTAGTGCCAAGTGCCAACTCCACATGGAAACCAAATCAACCACTATCGCATACATGTGCTGCAGCTCAAGGTAGATTCTTAGCAGGACGCCATGGCATCATGCAGGGTGTAAAAATAATTTTTTTGAAGAGAAGGTAAACGCTGTGACTACCTCCTCAAGACCATCCAAAGATTTTCTTTTCAAAATCAGTGTGCGGTATTTCCTGCAGTAAATACAAAGATACAGTCATAACTGATGATAGTAGTTTATTGAAAACCCCAAAAATAAAAAATGAAGAGTCATTGGTTCAAGAAAAAGTGCAGTATCTGAAATTCTAATGGGAATGAAGAATGAAAAAACCGTCAAATTTAGCTACGGTTAGAATGAGATCGAGAAACAGAAAAGGAAAAGCACCATACCCGTTGGCTACACATCGCTCAAGGAACATCGACTCCTTCCGTGTTAGCAGCATAATTCATTGCAGGCAGTTCTTTTGAATACAGTTTTAGCACTTCCTGCGTGCATATATGCTCTTAGTTAGGTCTAGTGAAATGATCCAATTGGACTAATCAATATGGTGCTGCTGGAAAATGATTAAAAACCATATGATCAGATATGCTGAACAAGGAATTGAAAGAAATTAGCACCCGAATTAGCACCCGAATGATGCATCCGGTCCATTGACACAGAGAGGCCAGAGAAAAATAAGAGACCTGAATCAGTGATTTGCAACGGGAATCAGCATCTTTCGGATTAACCAAGACGAAATAGTATTCATCGCCTGAGAATACGAGCTCCTTGCCTGAGCCAAAACATGTTCAAAAAAGTAAACAAAATGTCAGACGAACCAGTTATGCCTAGCCAAGCATATGGAGAAGGCGACGGCGCTAGTTCACCTTTACATTCCGCGAGCCTATTTCCATCGTCGCTGCTCCTCCTCGCATCTCCTTTCACTACCAAAATCCATTCAGAAGGATCGTGTGCAAAACAATAATCAGCGAGCGTTTGGAGGTAATTAACTAGGTGCGGCATTCAGACGCGCGCGAACGAACGGAGACGCGACACTCATGCCGACCTCCCGCGATTCATCGGTACCTGCGATCTTGATCTGCGCCTTCCTGGAGACGGATATGCTGAGGCAATTCGGGTCGGATTCCAGCGCGAACTTCTTGGATTCGATCGTCACTTCGCAATCGCCTGCGAGGAAGACGACACGGGGGGAAAACAAAAAGAAAACTCAGCTCGATTGACGCCGGGGAATCGTCGTCGGAGAAGTAGATAGTGAGAGGGCGAGGTTGAGGCAGTCGGGGTTCCAGATGGCTCACCGATGGCGATCGGAGATGGAGGAGACGGAGTTCCGGCCGGCGTCGTCGCCATGAGAGATGCGAACGGAGCTTCTGGAGTTTCCACGGCGCTGCTGGCGTCGTCGTTTGGGCTTCGCAAGGTGTGTCGAGCAAGTAATTGAAGCGGGCGGGAAAACGATAATTTCAGACGCGCTCGCGCGATCTTTAGTTCTACTCGCTTGAAATGATGGCGTGGGAAGCCCTGGACTTTTCCAATATTTGTGATATCGCCCCTGTACTTCTCTTCTTTTTGCAATCAAATCCCCAAACTATCTGTCTGTTTATTCACCTTCGTCCCTCCATCAATAAAGACTCGATTGAGGATGCACATTTCAACGTGTTGAGTCCCATGGCAATTTAGATAAGAAGTAACATGCATAATGAAGAAGTGCTCTAGAGGAACGTATTTGCATGCAGGAACTAAAAAGATAAACCCATAAATAGAATGTAACGGCTCTTAAATGATTTATATTCAAATTTATAGTTTACAATTGTATCTTCGTGATTTTAGGCTCCATAATCACCTCCCATGATTATATGCCTACTTTATTTGTGAGTGATTACAATTTAAGTTGTGAATAGACTCAAATGTATATTTCATGATTTTAGACTCCATAATCACTATTTATGATTGCATCTATCAATATTATGTGCAAGCTGTTTATGACTTCTCGATCATCAATAGATCTAATTGTCAATCGACTTCTTTATCGTCTTCAATTTTCACTTCGACACTTATCTAAATTCATACTACCGTTAGTCGTTAACCAATTATTATCATACATCAATGATCGTACCGTGGTCATTGGGTTCCTCCGTTATCAACAACCCTTCGATAGTTTGACTGCTTAACATCGAACTCTTGTATCGAGCATTGATGAGCTTCTCCACTATCAACAATTTGTCAATTATAATCGTTTAACAAAAATAATAGCCTAAATAAAGTGAAAAAGCATAACATTTCCACTCCAAAACTTTTTTTTTCTATTATAGACTTATTTTTTAACAGAAATTCATTTGGTAAAATTATTTTATTTTTCTATTTATGAAACAGATTTTTGCTTCAAAAACAGGTTTTGAATATAAATCAAAAGTAAATTTTTTTTACTCTTCCATTTCTAAAATATAAATAAAAAATAAAAATTATTCTCATTATTCATTATCGCTATTACTAATTGGTCGCCCATCCATCGCCTTCGCCACTCCCGGCTATCACCTGTTGTTGCCACGGTCACTACAGCCAACTGCCGACCATTGTCGCCATTGATTGTCGTTACTAACATCGGTTGTCAGTCGCCGCTACCGGCGGTCGTTGATTGTCGCCACCATCGATCATCGTAGTCGGGCGAGAAAAATTTTGTATCATTAACGAACGAATTTCTATTTTGAAAATAGAATTTTATATTATTATTAAACGCTTATTTTACTTAAAAACTCATAAAAAATAAGAATAGAAAATTTTATTTTTCTTTAAGAAATTAATTTATGACTACAATAATTATCATTCGTGTCCTAAGTCACTCCGTCACGAAAAGAATGTAAATAAATAAATGGAGAAATTAATGGGGGCAAAATCGAGATATTTTTTACATACGATGGAGAAAAAGAGAGATTTTAAAGGGCAAATAAAAGGCGAAATGAAATGAAATTGATCGATGGATAAACCAGGTGTATAAAAGCACAAAGCATAAACAAATTAAACGAAAAATCATCAACGAAGTCACGCTCCGTAATCTGTATAAGCGGCACCCAGCTCCATCGCCGCCGAGGCCCGACGAAAATGGCGGCGACGGCGCTACCTTCGCCGCCTCCCTCTCCAGTACCGATCACGCTCAAGGCTGTCAACGGCAACGTCGTTGCGGCATTCCCGGCAACGACCAGAAGGCAGCCTCGTCTCTTCTCAAGTAAGTCCATTTCTCTTCCGCCCCTCGTCGAATTTCCACTGATTACGAGTAGAAGGAGGGGAAGAAGAAGAGGATATCATGACCCGTGCGTAGATGAAGGAACGCTGCTGTCATGCTCAGGCGGCGACAAAGGCGAGAGCTTTTCGCTCGTGGCCTCGGCTGCGAAGAACCAGTCGGCGGCGGGAACGACCAAGAAAGGCGAGGGCAAGGGTGCGCGTAGGAAGAGCGGTAGGAGTCCTCCGGTTCTGAGCGAAGGGAGGGACGAGGATGAGGAGCGCGGGCAGATTTGTCCCGGGTGCGGAGTCTTCATGCAGGACGAGGACCCCGGCCTTCCCGGGTATTACCAGAAGCGGAAGGTCAGCGAGGGAGAAGCGTCGGGAGATGAGGATGAGGATGGGGATGATGATGGTGTCGTGGAGGACCTTTTCGAAGAAGAAATTGGGGAGCTTGCGGATGTTGCCGAGGGTCGAGTAGGGATAGAGGGTGAGGTGGGAGGTGAGTTTGATTGGGAGAGTGATGAGTGGGAGGAAAAGTTTTTGGGGGAAGGCGATTGGGAGGATTTGGAAGTCGATGGTTTCACACCTGCTGGAGTTGGGTATGGCAACATGACGGAGGAGATTGTGGAGCGACGAGAGCAGAAGAAGAAAGAGAAGTTGTCGAAAGCTGAAAGAAAGAGATTGGCTAGAGAGGCTCAGAAGGAGGTAGAGAAGGTCACTGTGTGCGCTCGATGCCATTCGTTGAGGAACTACGGGCATGTGAAAAACCAAGCAGCAGAGAACTTGATACCCGATTTCGATTTCGATAGGCTAATCACCACCCGTTTGATGAAGCCCACCGGAAACGCAAATTCTACCGTCGTGGTTATGGTGGTTGATTGTGTCGATTTCGATGGGTCTTTCCCAAAAAGAGCAGCAAAGACCTTGTTTGAGGCACTGGAAGGAACTAAAAATGACCTGAAGTTTAATAAGAAGTTGCCCAAGCTTGTTCTTGTGGCTACAAAGGTGGATCTGCTCCCCTCTCAAATTTCGCCCTCAAGGCTAGATAGTTGGGTCCGGCACCGTGCTAAGGCAGGAGGAGCACCAAAGCTAAGCGGGGTTTATATGGTTAGTTCTCGTAAGGATTTGGGAGTGAGGAATTTGTTGGCATTCATCAAGGAACTGGCAGGTCCAAGAGGAAACGTGTGGGTAGTTGGGGCACAAAATGCTGGAAAATCTACTCTAATTAATGTTATGGCGAAGAAGGAAGGAGCGAAAATCACAAAACTGACGGAAGCTCCCATTCCTGGGACGACACTAGGTATTTTGAGGATTAGAGGGATTCTGTCAGCCAAGGCAAAGATGTACGACACACCAGGGCTTCTTCATCCATACTTGATGTCTATGAGACTGAACGGGGATGAGCAGAAAATGATCGAAATAAGAAAAGAACTACAACCTCGGACTTACAGAGTGAAGGCAAGCTTCTTTCCGACAAATTCTTTTACATAATTTTTCATCGATAGTGATACCATATCATGATAAACGGTTTGATATATTCCCCTCTACCACTGACATGGGGCAAAGAATCGAACCTGACGTGCTTAACATTCTGTGCAGCATTACCTTTTAAAGGTATAAATTGTCTCTTTTTAGCTAACGTTGTGATCAAAGGATCTCAAAAAACATGTTTATTGAGATGAGTTCTCACCAGTTCCACCAGCCAAGTAAAGGTCTTCAGTTTCACGAAAGGCCTTTTTTCCCTCTTCCCCTAGAAGCATTATAGATGGCTCTGGCAGAAAGCTGGAGGATATGTGCCCGTATAGACTTTTAATAATGCACACTACACGGATGTTGGGCATTTCTAAACTTTGTGCAGGTCCATTCCTGCAATGGATGCGTGATTCAGTTGTGCCATAGGGTCTAATTCTTTCTTGTGCTTTTATAGGCTGGGCAGGCTGTGCATGTTGGTGGCTTAGCGAGATTAGACCTTAATCAAGCTTCTGTAGAGACAATTTATGTCACAATCTGCGCATCTCCAAGCGTCTCTCTACATTTGGGGAAAATTGAAAATGCTGAAGAGATTTGGAGAAACCATGTTGGCATAAGGTTGCAGGTAAGTGCTTGCCCAATTTTCTGTAAGCTTTACTACAAGTAACATGGGGTTCCTAGTTTATCAATAAAAACGATGGAGTTCCTAGTTTGGCTTATATATATTGTTGTTCTGGTTTGATACTGTATATGTGTATTTCCGTGCTTGTTTCCCTACTTAGTCATAACGAGCATATTGTAGCTGAAAATGCCCAAGCTTGTCCTTAGCTGTTCAGTTTCTCTCCACATACATTCTGTGTCCGTAAGTTCTGGAGCTGAAAGAACATTTCAAATTTGAGATGTAATTGTATCTGCAGGTGTCTGTTTTAGCTTATTGAGTATCAATGTTCCTTCGTGTTTCCTTTTCTCATGGGAAGGTGCGCTTTAAAACTTGACCAATTAAGAACTGAAATGTTGGCGAATTTTGTGATGGGCGTGTCCACATGGTCACTGACAAAATGAATTTGTCCAAACTAAATTCAGTGTTTCTTGTGACAATGATTCTGAGTTCTCTCTTTTTTCTCAGCCTCCAGTTGGAAAAGAAAGAGCCTCTGAATTAGGCAAATGGGAGGAAAGGGAAATGAAAGTTTCCGGGACCAGTTGGGATGTGAATAGTTTGGACATCGCAATAGCTGGACTGGGTTGGTTTTCTGTAGGTCTCAAGGGCGAAGCAACCCTTTCATTGTGGACATACAACGGCATTGAAGTTACTTTACGAGAACCTTTGGTTCTAGATCGGGCTCCTTTCCTTGAAAGACCTGGGTTCTGGCTGCCGAAAGCTATATCTGAGGCCATTGGCAATCAAAACAAACTTGAATCCAAGAGAAAGAAGGAACTCCAGGAGGAGACTGATGATTTGCTTTCTCAGGTCTCTGTTTGAAGCATGAACTCCCTTTTGACGACCTCATTGAGCATTAAGGTCTGCGGCAGAGGTTACAGGCCACGGAGAAAGATGCAGCCTTTTTGAGCGGAGTGCTTGGTTCATGCACCCATAGGCAGCTTGCACTTTTTGCTGGCTTTTTTTAAACACCAATTTTGGATTCAGGAAGTAGGGGAGGTGCAAATGAATCAGTGTGAGGACCGTTGCTGCTACAACGACGTCCGGATGTCATCAGTTGTTAGATGATTGTAGAACGATTCAAGCTAAATGTACAACTAGTTTTCTATTCAAGGGGTTGAATAAAGTGCATATGTTGATATTATTCATGAGGTGTGCTGCTGTCGAAGTCTTCCTTTGCTCGGTGGCATGATCTACTTCTTGAGACAGCATTACTTCAACCACCGTCCCATTTTTTACTCCGTTATAGTTCTAGTTGTGTCTTAATCTGCTCGAGGTCAACATTATTTCTGCGGAGGTACGATAATGGGGAAAATAACAGGTAGGTGACGCTTTGGTGGGGGATAACAACTTCCAATCTTATAATTGTCGATGCAAAAATTAAGACAAATGGCTGACCCTCTGTTTACATCCATAATTTTTTGAGAATGTTCTGGGATGTAATGCTTGGCAAAATCCTAAGGTAAGTACATTATCAATGCAAAATCCTAGGGTAAGTACATTATCAATGCCAAAACTTGTGTATGGTGCTCACTTAGTGCCAAAATGTTCCGTCGTTTTACCGTTATACATGGACATCCCTCACAAAAACGATGCCGTATAACTCATATGGGGATTGAAATTAGGGTTTTCGCCGCTTAGCCATCGTCGTTTGCCTACTAACGCTTGGCCACCGTCGCTTGGCCTCTATTATAATTTATGTAGCACCGACACGGACACACGACATGACACGACACGTCGACACTTCATTTCTTAAAAATAGAAAATTTCGACAAGTTTCAAACACGTTATATATTAAATATATTTATATATATAAATGCATAAATAAATAATAATAATAATAATAATAGCCTATAATTAATTTACACGAAAAAATATTAAATAATATCATTCATTATTTTAATTTGTTACAATAATACATAAAACTTAGAGGAAAAAAACATTGTTTAAAGAAAATTGCTGAAATGATATTTTTAAATTTATTTATTTATCATATATAGCATTTTTTTTTGTGACCCAAGGAACCTCGTGTGCCGTCTTCGCTAGAATAAACCTGGAGGGAGTAGAGTCACCACCACCTTTGCTCCCCAATAATAAAAATAGCCTAGAATTAATTTACACGAAAAAATATTAAATAATATCATTCATTATTTTAATTTGTTACAATAATACATAAAACTTAGAGGAAAAAAACATTGTTTAAAGAAAAATGCTAAAATGATATTTTTAAATTTATTTATTTATCATATATAGCATTTTTTTTTTTGTGACTCAGGGAACCTCTGTGTGTCGTCTTCGCTTAGAATAAACCTAGAGGGAGTAGAGTCACCACCACCTTTGCTCCCCGGATAAGTCATGGGTTCCTTTCCAACCTTTGCTCTCCGGATAAGTCATGGGTTCCTTTCCAACTTTTGCTCCCAGGATAAGTCATGGGTTCCTTTCCAACAAGGCAGACGACGCAGGGATTCGAACTCTAGACCTCTTGCGAAAGGAATCAACGCCCAACCACTCCGCCGCCACCGCGGGTGGTCATATATATCATTTCTTATTACTTCTTTCATAGTAAAAGACTTTTTAAAAAACTAAAATAATTCTAAAAAACAAAACTGAAAAAAATAATAATAATTCCCGTGGGTGTATATGTATAGCATTTTTACTTCTTTTATTACTTCTTTTGTATTTATTTATATTTTGACCCCACAAGTATTAGAAATTTTTAAAATTGACCTTGTGCGTGTCGGAATCGCATGTCAGAATTCAAAACTCGCGTGTCGAAGAGAGTTAATCACATGTGTCGGAGTGTCGGACACGTCTAAAAGAGAGTGTCTTGTGCTACATAAATTATAATTGCTCGACTAGGTGAGCAAGGAGAGATTGAGATTGTTGCTCAAGCAAGAAATGGCAGGAAGAATAGGAGGCAAGGGTGGAGGAGGAGGAGGAAGATGAGGGGTCGAAGGTGCCGTCGGTGCGCTGCGAGAGCGGAGGAGAAGGAAGAAGAGGGGTTGAAGGTGCCGTATGTTGTGAGGGCGGGGGAGGAGGAGGAAGAAGAGGAGTCGAAGGTGCGACGTGTGCACTGTTGCTGGTGCTGCTGGTGTTGGCCTTCGAAAAGAAAAAGACAACATGCTTTCTCTCTTTCAATTTGGGGATTTAAGGTTTCAACTTGAGGAAAAGACGTCAAATGATGTCGTTTTACCACGTCAAATTTTCGGTTAATATGATCGAAGTTGCCGCTAAAATGATCGCTTTTTATTTTTTAATTTTTAATTTTTTTTGGTAAAGAGAACCTCATAAGCTGATAGCCTAAAAGCAAACCTGTAAGCTAATAACTAGCAAGCAAACCCTCAAGAAGGAGGAACCACCACCACAGTACTTCAGATAAAAACCCCTAACAACGACTCTGAGATTTGAACTTCTTCCCTTTGTGAGGGGAAGAGAGCTCAAGCTAATTGCGTCGTTGAAAGCCCGGGCCAGCTGCGCCGCTCAAAGTGATGGTGTTTTTCAAATTTTTTGGCAAAGGTGATGGTGTTTTTCAAATTTTTTTGGCAAATCCGATGGAAACTTTTAGCACGGGACACTAATAATGTACTTACCCCAAAATCCCCATAACATTCTGTTGTCACTTCTGTTGTCAAAGAGTGACGAAGTCCCCAGACTGGCCGCCCACGATACTATTGAAACGTCCCTTTGCGAAACTACAGCTATATACGATGAAACAGACGACGGATACTCAACTGTGGTAGGCTGAACAAGGAGATTTCTCTTTTCTTTTTCTAGTTGATTATACACTTTGATTTTTACATTTTCACAAAGTGCCTTTGGTTAAGAAAGGAAAATACATGGCAGATGCCAGATGGTCAAGGGCCGCATAAAGTGACCTTGCTCTACAGAAGGAACTACAGGAAACAGGTAAAAAACCTACCCCAGTGGGGCATGCAAAGCCTACTCTGAAGAACTATCCTCAGAGGGAACTTCAGCGAGGCTGCTGGATGAAGCGGGGGCTGCATTTTGCATTCACATTCTTGGCTGGCTTCTCTGCATATTTTGCAGATTCTTTCTTTGTCCATTGGCGTTCAACGTCCAAAGACTTCAAAAAGTCTGCATTCTGCTTCACTGCGCCGCTATCTAAAAAGCCTGCTATTTTGGAGAAAACAACAACAAAAACCGTTATTCATTAGGAGTCCTTCATAACCAAAGAAGACTCAACAAGTTTAAGCAAACATGCCCTATTTTGCAAGTATGACATTCTCATAAAGCTATAGAGCTCCTTAAAACTACATCAAATTTATATTTTTTTATTCCGGTCTTGGATTAGAGATGATATAAAGATTAAGTATGGAAAGATCTTTTCACTTGCTTTGGTCCCATGCTTCTCAGACACTAGGGCATAAGCTCATTTTGCCTGATAGGAGAGAGATGGAGTTATAATGAGAAAAGTTCCAAACAGTGAATGTTCTCACAGCAAGGACTTAAAAGGAATCTAGCAGTATACCTTTTCCATTTGTTCCATCGAATGCTGGGGCAGACAAATCGTTCCCCTCAGACTCAGTAAATCGGATGAACTCCTCGAACTGGGAATCCATGAAGGAAAAATCTTCAGCATTGAGATCAAAGGTATCTGGAAGCAAATCTGCCACATCGCTGCCACGAAGTTCGTCCTCGAAGTCCACATTATCTTCTAGCCCTTCAGGATGTTCGCTGAGCCAATAATCACGATACCACGTAGAGGTCGTAACCAGCTGCCACCACTCTGGGGAGAAATCCTCAACCTGGCGAACGGCAGCGGGGATGAATAGAGGGGCATCGGGGTTCAACGTTGACCTTCCTCCTGAAACAAGCGCCATCTTCGAAATAACTTGCCTCTAGCAACTTCTTATCTGTTCCCCAAATGTCAAAGAAAGAATCACAAGTCAGCATCAGATGCATCATAGAATAAACAAACTACAATGACATTAAACAAATCATGCACCACGTATCCCTGCTCTGCTGCTAAGTCAGCAGATCATCCACATATAGAGGATAAGGAACAGGAACATAAACACAATTGCAGACAAGAGAAAATGATTTAGAGTGATTAAGCCAACTGCCGAGTATTCAATCAGTCAAAAACCCCAAAATCAACTACCCAAGAGCTAGATCAGTGCACACGGCAGAAAATAATACCCATCGTGTGGTTAAGTTATCTTTCCAGAGACCCCAACAGCTAGCACAATACCGTCCTACCTACGAACTCCTTTTCTTTCCTTGTTCTACCATTTCATCAGGATATGAAAAAACGAACCTTCACAATTTCTACCAACAACAAACTTAAGACCAGATTTGTTCTTCCGGATAACTATTTTTGTCAACACGAGACCTGGGATGAAACTAGTTCGTTGGTACCAACATCCTCTAGTCAAGCTACTAAAACCCTCAAAACGGCCCCGATGATCATATTTCACGGCGATCTCGACGTGATCCTCGGCGTTCGAGCGCTCCATGTCACCATCGACCTCGACCGAACACAGATCCGTCTCTAAGCCCTCCCAAGCCCTAATCTACTCACGAACACGAAGACACAACCTTTACCGTACAGACCGACCACGAGGAGCTCACACGAGCGCGACCATCCTCCCGATCAGCGCGAGCTCGCCACAGATCGAAGCGAACAAGCCGCAGATCCTCTCCTAAATACAGAAACTCCGCACACCACAAGACGATCGAACTGCGCAGCAGACGAATTCGAGCACATCACCGACGAAATCGGGGGGAAAACCCGACCCAGCCAGCTCCCACTTTCGCGGATTCGAACGAGTCAGCGGAGATCAGCAAAATGCGGACTCGAATCGACCGCGATCTGCTAGTTCCACGCACGATCGAGCCTGCGGAGAAGATCGGAAGCGAGAGGCCAGGAATCGTACCTTGAACGAGGGCGAAATATCTCCTCCGAGAGAGAGAGAACGGATTTTAGCAGGGTCGGGTCGGAACGGAGGGCGAGGCGTAGCGTACGTGGCGTGGTGAGGAGCGCCTGGGTGGGGGGGTATATATAGACCCCGTCCGGGGTTTTTTTTGGGGGGTGGGGGGAGGTTCGGCGAAACCGGACCCGCCCACTGTATGGCGTGGCCCGCCAGGAGGATCCCGGTCACGAGCCGGTAGTCGGTGGAGAAACCGTGTCTTTTTTCTTTGGTTTCTTTTTTTTTGGTCAGGAAGAAACCGCGTTTTGGGAGGCCCTGTTTGACCTTCGAAGAGGACGATAATGTGGTCGTCGTAGAACAGTGGCGGTTCGTGATGAAATAGTTTTTCATTTTGACGGCAGGAGAGAAAAAAAGAGAAAAGGGCAAAATAAATTTAAAAAAAGAAAAGAGAAAGAGAGATGAAGGCACATTTGGTTTTACTTCCGAGCTTCGAGTGGTCATGAAATTTCCTGGTGGAATTTAATTTTCATGGTTGCTGTTTCTCGGTCTATATATTAAGTTCTTTTTCTTGACGTAAATGGACTTCGGTCAAGTTTTCTTAGCTTCAGTAACCGTGCATCTCTCCATTTCTTAGCGTTTTTGAGCGCGCAACAAAAAATATCTCCGTAGAAAAAAATTCGAGTTAGGCCATTGCTAGTAATATCTAATGGATTTGTGGATTGATAAAAAAAATCTAATTGTAACCATGAGCTTTTAAAGTTGGGGTTGGAGTGTAATGATAAAAACCTCGTCAAGGTGATATATAATTTTTCAAAGTTTAAGCCATTCTTTTTGGATTCTTAGTTTGCATAAGTCTATTCCGTGCTAACTGTTTAAATCATTGAGTCTCACGTGAGTTCACAGGATATAACAACTCATATTGAGTGGGCCAATGTAGATTGAGAGTATCTAATATTTTTTCGCAAAGATGGAGAGGTGAGCTATTATCTCTTTCTCGTGTTAGGATATGTGTTATCCAACTTCCGTGAGAGAACTAAGAAATATGGTTTGCTTCGTTTGAAGATTGAGGGGACTACCTAAGTAGTTCAATGACCATTCATTAGTGCCGCACCCAAAAACATGTTTTGCTTTGTTTGGCCGATCGAGAGGCGTCTTACAACCTAAAATGTTAGGCCTTAAGTTCATAATGCATTCAAGTGGTCTTAGTATGTCTCATGGTACCAAATAATCTTACATTTCTCACATCATGTTCACTAACTAACCGATGTTGCATGACAAGTCAATTGATCATCTAGTTATTTTTCAGGTAAAAAATAAGTGAAATAATGTACTAACAAATCACTAATTTCAATGCTCGGTGCATGTGCACTTAACATATAAGGCGAGGCCATTTTGATCCAATGGGTGAGATCATTGTGCTCATGTGCATAGCTATCACGCAACAATGAGCCATCGATTGATGTCAAACCTCAACCCAACTGCATAGCAATAGTCAGTTAGCAATGACAAGGGATAAAAATTACGGAAAAAGCCATAAAAATCCCTAAACTATTGATACGTTTATCTTAAAATATTTTTTTGACACACAAAATTTCAAACTTATACACCCAATATATTCACCTATAATTTTTTTTCATAACGTAAAAAACTTAAAACTTAAAACTTGTACTCACGTAATATAATACAAATTTAGGGTTTTATGGTATAAGTTTATAATTATTTATATAAAAAAATTCAGGATAAATGTGTCATGATTAGCATAGTTAAAAAACTTTTGTATTTTTTTTTTAATTATACATTTTTGTGCATCGAGAGGAAAACCGCAGGTCTAACTCATTCATCTCGAGCAACCCGCACGAGTAAAATATCGGACTCGGAGCAGCCGCCCAAGCGTCACCTTTAGGATGAGAACGAGGAAGCAGCTGCACGCGCTCGGTCGGAACCCCCCTGCGACTCTCACATGCGAGAAATAGCCGAATATTATTAGTTCGATATTTGAATTAGGTGGGGCCCAATCTATAATTCTTTTGGGGGCCAAATTTGGTATTTCGTAAAACGAGCGACCCCCCCAGCAAATTCGCCACATGCACCTCATCATTGACTTGACCTCCACCTGCCTTCCTCGTTGTTATCCTTCCGGAGGATCAGGTATTCTTTTATTTTTTTATTTTTCACTAGAAAACAAGCATGGCAATGTCATTATGCATCTTGATTGAAGCACATGGTAAATGAATTCCACCAAAAGTGCATGGCAATTTTCGCAAACTCTTTTGTTGGGTTCTGATAACCTACTGAGTAAATCCATGACCGGTCTCAAATCTTAGGAAAATTTCTATAGTCTCCAAGAGTGGTCTCATAATTGAGAATTCAAGTCCTCCTGAAAACTCAGCTATGATTGAAACGAGCTGAGAGACAGATGAGATCCAATTTGCTTTTGTTGTGGCACCTACCGAGCATCACATGTCGCGATTCAAGTTGTGATCGCTTCAAGCAAAGTTTTCAAATTTGTTAAAAAATACAATCGAAGTCCTAAATCTTACAAAAAGTGTAATCAAAATTTAAAATTTATTATTAAATTACAATCAAGTTTTAAAATATTCAAAAATTGGAATAAAATCATAAAATTTATTATGAAAGTGTAATCAAGTCATGAAATTTAAAAAAAAGTTATAATTAAATTTAATAAGTTTTATGACTTAATAGCACTTCTTGAAAGTTTTATAATACACTTTCGTAATAAGTATTATGACTCGATTATATTTTTTAAAAGTTTTAAAATTAAAATGTACTTTCATCTTACGTTTTAGCGCCTTGATGCCCTAATCTTAATTTTTTATTATTAAAAGAAAATGGAGACGGGGGAGGAGAATGCGATGCCATGGCAATCCAATTAGGGGCGGCCACTCAAAGCCTCCGCCTAATCCCGGGGGATGCGCGAACGCAACACATGGGGTGTTGGGTAGGTCAGTCGGGTCCGGACAGCGACCCCCAGCACCGTCCAATCTCCGATTTCCAGCATAACACACCCGTTGCAATCATGTCAGTGGCAATCATCAGGATCACCTAATGGGCCTCCACTAATCCTTGATTAAATTTAATATTAATTTAACGATTTGATTAAGTACGCCTAATCACGACAACCTCAGTTGATGCTCCACGACTTGTCTTCATCACTTTTGGGGATTAATTTTTTAGCAAAAAGGTGAGTTTTGCGTCCCGATGGCTATTGGCTAGTGGACGAAAATCGGCACATTGACGCCCTTTTTTTCACCTTTTTTCTATTTTATATCTATCGAAAGTATTAAAATTTATTGTGAAAATATAATTAAATTATAAACCTTTCAAAAAGTGTAATTAACAAAAATTTAAATTGATTATTTTGATAAGTTTTATGACTTGATTATATGTTTTATTAAGTGAAGCTTATTTTAATGCTGATTTTTTATTCCCTAATCACAAAATTAAAACGAAAAATGCCCGGCAGCTGTAGTAGACTTTTTAGTGCTTTGCTCTGTCCTGATGGTGGCAATGGCACCAAGGATTGTCTTCATTATTCGTTATATTTTAATCAGAAAAATATGAAAAACTCGACATCCGTTCGTTCATTCGGTCCATCGATGACTCTAATGTCGCCGTCGTGAGGCTGTCATTATTTCCGATGAGTCATGAACATCATTACTTCCGATGAGTCGAGGTCAATTGATCAATACTTTTGTATTAGGAGTCGAGTCAGATAAAATGACTTAACTTATGTTAATCTATAGTATATAGTTAATTAGCGACATGCTCTTTTTGGATAATCTCCAAATTTTCTGTTGCCCCGTGGGCCGTGGCCCCGCTTTATCTTTCCCAAGGTTATTCAATGGGATTGTGATTATCCAGCTGGCTTCATGATTTGTTAGATGCTTCGCTTTAGAGGATTTATTGGCTGTATTTAACCCATCTATACTGAAGAAAGGAAATCTATTTACCAGCCAATTTGTAATTAATTCTTCCCCCGGTGACAACCATAAAAGCAATTTAACCTTGATAAGACTTGTTTTTTAAGTCGAGTCGTGCAGGGTTTTGGACATTTTTATCTTTTAATTTTGGGCTTTGATTTATTTATTTTGAACGTATGTGTCATTTGTATTCCTATTTCATGTTCTGAATTTTTATCATTTTTACTGTTCCTCCCAAAATGTAAGTTTACGATATGATACACCAAACTCGTAAGAAGTCATATTGAGTAATTCATAAATAAAACCAGTTGCCAAAATGATCACCGCTCTATAAAGGCATTTACCGTTTTTCTTTTTCTTTTAAGAATTGGCTCACGTGAGAAGGATCGGTGGTTCGAGAATGGACGATGATGGAGTTGATTTAACAGAGGACAATGAGTGATCGGATGGGCGAGATGGCTCAATGAAGGTGTCCCTTCCTGACCAAAAAAAAAAGGGACAGCATTGCCGGAAGATACGGGCTGACACAAGAAAGATGAAGGTCTTTTTGCGAGGGAAGTTTGCACCGACTCGAAGTTCCATACGTAATCATAGAGACCATGGTAAGCGGTTTGTTATAAATATCACTAAATACCACTCCTGAATAGTTTGCTCAAACTCGAAGTACTCTTTGAGGGCGACAGGTCCAACCCGAGATACCATGTGGGATAAGATAGTTTTGCTCCTTGGCCTATATCTTGCCATCTTTACGAAGGGAATGTGATGCCCGACAAAGGTACGAGGTCCAAAGTCGCATTCGCAAAGCGGAAGCTTCGACGAATTCTTACGTCTGTGGAAAATTCGTGGAGCGACCAGGACGAGATGTCCTAATCCTAAAGACTCCACCGCAACAAACAAGAACAACCGATAAAAAGCTTTTGAGTTGTTTATGTAGTTATGCTTTTCTTTTCCTTTAATCTCGGGCATTGACATGACAACTCCGTGTCTGGAAACACCAAAGCCTCCGCTTCAATTGTCATTCCCTTTTCTTTCTTTTTTTAGTTTAGTGGCTCACGACGACCGTTTTTTTATTTTCTTTTGTAACCGATGACTCCACCATGGATCTTCCGTGCCCAAACGGCTTTTAAGGGCTGGGTCCCTATAACTCGAAGGAGACTAGCCTAACAGCTTACCGCTAGGGTTTCCACTTAAATCGCTAGTGATTGCGAATTTCGAACTCTCAACTTCTGCAACGAGGAAGAGACTTTCAACCAACGCAGCTACTCACAACAACTGTTTACACTCACAAAAGTTAAAAATCAAATTAATGACCGCTTATATCGAAGAAATTAGAGAAAAACTAACCAAAAACTCCAATATATATTGCATTTGCTTTTTCTTGGGATATAAAAAATGTAAAATTTGTACATATGTGACACATTTGTCCCTCTTCAAGGTTGGTTAGATGATTTTTCAGTCAAAATAAAGTTTTTTATTTCATTTAAGTCACGTGAGTGGTTATATTATTTTAACAGTGCTCATTAAAGGAAGTCGAGTATGTTATATAGGTATAAATTTAGGGTTTTCAGTATTATGAAAAGAAGTTTTTTAGGGGGAGGGGGACTAACAAAAACCAAGACGGATTTCCTCTAGATTCTCGTAACAAGACGGCCCAACTTAGAAGCCGGTTAATCACTTGAGTGGAAGCCCACTACAAGCGAACGGCCCAGAGCCGCGGTGTCACGGTCGCAGAAGCTCCACTCGCATGGGCCTCTACGCGCACGACCCATCACTCGGCCCAAGCCCACCACCTCGCAAAAACCTTCCGTTCTCTCTCTGTCGTCCCTCACCGTCTCCTTCGCGAGCTGCTCTCCGGTGTCCATCCGAGATCCGCCATCCCGACCTCGAAGATCGCCTCCCGCCGTTCTGCTCTCGCGCTCGCGTCGCTCGCGTCGCGCTCGTACCAGGGCGGTTGGAGAAGCTCGGAAGCTTCGATTCCATTGCTCGTTCGTCCGATTTCGCGGTCGCCGTCGAAGATTCCGCGCGAGATTACTCGCGAGGCTCGCGGGCATTACCTCGATTTCTCTCCCGGAGGACGATCGAAACTCGAGAGTAAGTGAGTTTCTTCCGTCTCGACTCGCGAGCTGCTCTGCTCTACGTTGAATGTCGTTTGACGATTGCGTCCGAAATTACTGCGTGCTAATCGTCCGTGATATCTCGCCATTGGTTTTAGCAGTTCACGTGGGACGATCGTATTGCTGATGCGCATGGTATCGAATGTCGATTGTTATTTAAGGGCAGCAGCTCTTCGATCCTTTCCCGTGATTGTGATAGTAGATAATCGCAACCAGAGCCGAATGCCGATTCCCAAAATTCACATTTCACAAAGTGAAACACGTTTCTCATTGCCGTTAAAGTAAAAACACCAGCTGCATTAAGCCCATTTGGGGTTTTAGAGCTCGAACATGGATATGTGCGCCCTTTGCTTGAAAAGTTGTTTTTAGCTATTGGTTTGCTTGATTTGCTTCAGTGGAGATCTAGGTTTACGCTCCATCAGTTGGGATTCATGAGAATGCCTGAGTTTTTCGTTCTAGTTATTTGTTGCAATTTAAGCAAGTTTCGAGCCTTTCCAACTGCGCAAAGTAACTAAGACACCCTTGTAACTCATGTGGAACTTCTCTGACTGTTTGCAGGGGATGATGTTGCGATCATGACTTGAAAAATGAGAAGGCATTTGAGAATTTGGTGGCCCAAGCAGCACCTTGTAACTCAACCATCATCACGTGAGGTCTTGTTTGGGTGGTTTGTCTCATCCTCTCCAGCTTCTGTGGATATTGTAATAGCTCTTGCCATTAATGAGACCTTCCTGTCTCATTTGTCATCTGGTCTTGAGGTAAAAAACTACGAGTTTCGTGGGTTGTCAATTTGCTGCTAGAGTGATTGAGCTTTTGTCATGATTGGCTTTAATTCTCTTTCTTTTAAAAATTTTGGCGCACTTCACTGGTGCTACTTTCATCTTTTGCTTTAATATCTTTTGCCTCATCATGCATAAATTTCTACACTAGGCTCCATTTCAGCAATGTATTGCCATGGAGAAAATTATGTGAAAAAAATGTAATGTGCGCACAAGCTATCAAAAACACTGGGATGCTTATCTTATAGCTGGACGAGTGGAAATTAAATTCGCGCTTGTTTTAAATTTCTTTCACAAGAAGCAATCCATCCAAGTTCTACTCAGTTGCTTAAAAGAAATAGTTGAGAGTAGTCACCCTGCAGTTGCCCCTTGCAAGATCTTGACTTTTGTACTTTTTGGTGAGAAAAGACAGTTTAAACTACCCCAAAGATTTTGTATATATTCGGATTAGCATTAGAAGTTAGTTGGGTAAGCTTCTTGGCATCTGCTTCAGTTGCAGGATGTGCCCTGGGGCAGGCTTCACAAGTTTTCGTCTCATTAAGCTTTTAGTATCTACTCTTTAGGCTTCTATGCTATTTTCTTTGGCAAAGTTGAAAGCAATTGTTCTTGCAAATTTTTCCTTGCTCTACTTGGCAGAACAGATGCGTCTCATTTTAAACATTTATAATCTGCTACAGGAAAATCTTCAAGACACAAATAGGGAAATGCCAGTAAATTTAAAGGATAAATCTGCATTCTGTGTATTGGGTCTGTATGCTGCTGACCCAAGTAATGGCAGCAAAATGAAAGGGGATCAAGGCTGTGGCTGCTACAGGATAACCGAACCACTCAAATCATGTAGGCAACTTGCTGTAGGAAGCAATAGCTGGATCCAGCTAATGCATAATTCTTGCTCAGGCTATCAGGGAGACAACTTATGGCTTCCTGAAGTGCATCATATTCACTGGAAAGGGGAAGTAGTATATCACTGCGATGTGCACGTATGTAAGTTATGGTTACTTCCACTTCTGCTTCTGGTTTAAAGCTTTTTATCGATGTTCCATCACTTAAATTTATTCTGAAAAATCTCTAGGTTATAGTTTACGAAACTCCAACACATGGAGCACACCATTTCTCTCTAAGTTATTCACATTATCCTGGTCAAGTTAAAGTTCCTACGAAGAAGCCCAAGTGGATTGAAGAGCTTCATCAAAAACATGCTCAAGTTGACCTGGTAATGTAATAGCTGAATTCAATACTGCAGCCCGGCCATCAGCCTTTTGTTAACTGGTTTCTATGTCCTTAAATGTAGAGTACAGCAATTCTCGCAATCAACAGTTCTAGAGCTGCTTCTGCTACATTAAACTCAAAGACATGTTCTGGGCCAGAACGATCTGTCTCTCAGTCATCCCTTATTTCGATGTATTCTCTTCTTACCATTGTTTCTTTAAACCCATTTCCTTTTCCTGATTTCTGATGACATGAACTTTGGACTTCCAGGTTTTATGCCTTCATATGGCATGCATTGGCCATATCGGCAGCTTCGTTATTCACTCTTTTCTACATCATTATCCAGTATTTTCATCACTTTATGAGGTGTGGATCACAGTCGTGGATGTACAAAGTATCTTCAAGGGTGTTCCTGACCACGTGGTCTAACATCAAAATTAGGTCTTGTCAATATCTATATTGGCCTGTCTTGCTGCAGAATAGTGACCTCAGGTAATAAAAGACTCCTTGAATGATTACTTTTCCACTTATTAAGAGTTTCAACTAAGATGATGCATAAATTGGTTTTATTTTGACAGTCTGTTTAACTTCCAATACTTCCGTTACACTGGACTTTTTCTTGAAAGTTCAGGGCAGAAATGATCTCGATGCTTTTACTAAATGCCCCGCTCCACGGAGAATGCTTTTCCATTTTTACTCATTTATAGAACATCTTAGGGACAACTCATGGATCGGTCAGTTGTTGTGCATAAGTGAATGATCTCAAGCTTCATCTCATTGAGCAAATTGCTTTAAACTTTTTAGTCGATAACAATTTAGAAGGTCTTGTGCTGGCAGTTCTTACTGTACTTTCTTTCTTTGTGGTTCTGTTCCCTCTTCCTGGGATGTGGTTCAGGTAGATAATGTTTATACCTACTCTAGATGTAGTGGTTGATGATATTGTCTCCTTTGTGATATCGTTGACTTTGGAATCACTAAATAATACTTTTTAGGACTTGGGGTAGTTTCTCACCTTAATTGTGATCCTCCTCTTGTAGGTGTCAATCCAATGTAGAGTACGCTGAGAAAGCTGCATTGCAGAAGCATTCCATGTGGTCAAATATAGCCATTGATATTCTCCTCGGAAACTTGATTGGTTTGTCATTACTATATCATGCGGAAATGGTTAGCTTGTGGTTTCTGAATTCCATGGAGGGCCTAAATAATTATCTGCGCATGGGATCTGTGTGGTTAATGGGAGTCCCTGCAGGATTTAAATTGAATACAGAATTAGCAGCCATTCTTGGCACGGCATCTCTTAACGTCATACAAATTTGGTCTACCCTTTGGGTTTTTGTGGGATTCTTTCTGATGAATATGGTCAGAGGTATTGCTATAATGGGGATGCTTTTTGGGGCTACTGTTATTGCCGCACTGATGGTAGACATGATTGGGGCAGCAACTTTACACGTATCAGCTCTACATTCGTTGATAGCCTGTCTTTATGCTTCACAGACACAGGCATTGGCTGCTTTATGGCGCCTATTTAGGTAATACTTTCTATTTTCTTCTTTAGTGTAAATAAAGCATTTATATGTAAGAGAAAAATTACTGCAACATGTATCAGCAGCTTTTATGTCAACAGCGTCTGCAGTTGACATTTCATTTTTGGAGTTAATTTTGCCTTAGCTGTCGATCAAGTGGTGGGTGGCTGTTATGCTCCTGCTATACTTTATTGCCTGTTGGGATAAGTCAAGTTCCAGCCTGTAGCTTACATGTTGCTCTGATGTGAGCATCCAACGTTCTACAAGATGTCATCTTCATTTATACTAAACACAGTTACTGAGTGATGCTTTTTGATTCTATTGTCTGGAGAATCTCTACTGCATGGCTTTTTTCTTTCTGAAGTTGGCATGTTTCTCTGCCAATCAAGCTCTTTGTTGCCTCCATTTTTTTTCTTCTCCAGTCTTGTGGAATATAATCAAAATTGTCTGTGTCATAGTCAAGTATTTGGGAAGTTTCTGGGACTTTCATATACATAAAGGTCCTTTGCCTGTTTGGCTTTTGAATGATGGATGTTTTGTTCCCTCATGCAACATATAATCTTAATCTACTGATATATTAATTAGTGCTTGAAATGACATCTCTTTTAATTCATGACCAAGTGTTGAGGGAGGGGGAGCTTATGGTGGAACCTATAAAGATGCTCTTGCATGAAAGTTATCTAGTTTTCTATCCACTGTATTGAATCCTGAAATCGCTCCTAATCTTCATGATCCTGCTGGCTGCAGCTCCTTCCACAATTTACGATATTTACTTGATGTGGATGTTTTGCTGCTTCAAGCAATTTGTTGATACCGTTTTTCTGATATTGATATCTAAATAATTTTCTTAGACATTTCTGACAAAACTTTCATGAAGACATCTACCAGCCCTTTATTAACCCTCATCAGTGCTGATATTTCAACAGGAAGATAATCTTTTTCAAAAAGTGAGGAAGAGAACTTGTTTATTGGTTATGAATGTGCTTATGGTATAAACTGGTGTGATCCATCTTGTGAGCTAGGTCTCAATTTCTTTATTTCAGTTTTAGTGGGAATCTTATGAACTATTTGGTGCCTTCTTGAGGCTTTTGGACAAACTAAAATGATTCTTTCATTTTAATTTTGGGATGTTAATCATTACATTTCTATTGTTGTCTTTGATTGTTGATGGCGTCTCTGATATTTCTGCAGGGGTCAAAAGTTGAATCCTCTTCGCTTGAGATTAGATAGCTACGATTACACTGTCGAGCAACATGTCGTTGGATCTCTTCTGTTTACTCCCCTTCTACTTCTGTTGCCAACAACCTGTGTCTTTTATATATTCTTCACCATTGTGAATACTTCTATCAGAGTTACTCATGTGCTAATCGAAGTTTTTATATCTATTATCCATGAGACACCTTATGTCAAAGTTCTTCTTTGGTTGGTGAGACCAACCAGACTTCCTGCTGGGATATGGTTCGAAATTGTTTCCTGTAAATATAATGGAGTACATCTGATGGAAAGATCTATTTGTGATGGCAATGGCATAAATCCAGATTTTGACAATGCACCAAGGAAAACGGAGAAATACAAAAGTCTACTGCCCTGGTTTCATTTCTACGCATCAGTGTTCCAAGCATTGGTAAATTCTCAGATCCTCGTGACATTCATTTCTTCAATGTGTCAATAGTAACTGTAAATCAATACCTATGGGATACTTTGTTGCAGGACAAATAATCTTACCTCATTACAAGAAAGCTTTTACTGGTGTCTCTGCATCACTCTTTGCAGAGTCTGCTTATGGAATTCTCACAGGCAAAAGGTCGGTAGAATGGTGTCCTCTATTAACTTGATTAATGCTGTTACAGGTGAAATTTGATGCAATCTCTCTCTCTCTCTCTCACAGGATTTCATATGGTCCAGTTTCTCATCCTCCATCAACTCTGCCATGGATGCACATACCGATTAAGGAGTACTGGCAACTCTGCCATAAATCAATTCTTTCACACATGGGAGACTGAAGATTTTTTTGTCTTGGCTTTTTAATTCTAGCTGACCTCACTGACGGCCCATTTTTTCCCCATATCGCTAAGAGCACTTACTGCTTGCTTATTGATCGCTTGAATGCCATGAGTACTTTGGCAGCCTCTCGCTCCTTTTGGGCTGGCTCCTGGCTAGGCAGACTTTTGTAGATTTAGCTTGCCATTTTGTCATGTTTTAGGTTAATTTTCGGTTGTCCTACATTGGCATATTCAATCAGAAAGCGCAATTTTATAATGGTCAGAATTGTGTCACCACTCTGTGTGCTGAACTGATTTTGGGGCTTTTAAAGGAATGGTTTTAAAGGAATGCTTTGATACTAACAAGATACAGTCACATCCTCCTGGTTTATTCAGTATCATCTTTTGGCTTCACAAAGTTTCATTCTACGATGGTGTGGCTAGAGTAAGATAGATATTTATATTTCTTGTTCTTGACCGAACAAGATCCTATGAAGTATTTAGTTCAGCTTAGAGAAATGATAATTCTTATGGCATGTGAAGTTAACTGGACTTATGCAATCCAGTTCTAGGTCGCCCTATTAAACTGATCTTGGGCTACATGAATCACCATCTAAGTTTTTGTTATTTGTTCAATTTATTCATTCAAATTTCTTTTTTGCAATCAATCCTTTCATTAGAAGCCATTAGTAACCACGTATTCGTGTGGCATACTGAGGGGCCAAGGCAAGCGTCGCCTCAGCTGCGTTGAGGTGATTGTAATGCAGGTCGAGACTGAAATGATCACTAGCAAGAATCGTAAATGAGGATCTACCCTTCCAGAAAAGAGTGCAAACTAATCATAACGCAATTGCCATTCAGCATGAAATCGCGTAAGAGTGTTCGGGTGCGTCTATGATGCCCGGGCTCTCGATGTCGAGGGCCGTTGTAAGTCCGTGAATTTCATGGTAGTTCAAAACAAATGCTTTGTAAATAGCTATTTTGTATGATATCCCTCCTTATTTAAATGGCACGACGATCTTTTCTGCAATCAGAGTCAGTAAACCGAGGAAATATGCTCGCATGATCAGAAATCTTTCCCCCGCAATGCTCCTGATCAACATCCCTTCCTCCCTCCCTCCCTCTGTGAAGTCACAGACACAGATTTCCAAGACTCAGAAACGACGGATGGAGACAAGAAGAAGTACAAAATAGAAAATGTAGGAAGCAGCAGAAAGTCACGGGATTCCATTTCTAGGCAACACAGAACATAGAATGAAAGCTCCACAAGTGATAAAAAAGTACATGGCCACGGATTGCCACTTCCCTGCATGTTGAGAGAGCGGGGGTTGGACCTCATGACAGGTGAGTGTATGGTTGCCACTTGCTTCTAGCTCATTTCGCATTCTGCTGTTGGGATGTGGTAGTTATCCGTTGGGCTCGAATGCGAGACAAAGAATACTTGTCATGTAATGCAGATATCACGTAATATGCTACTTACACATAGTGTCCTATATTATGAAATGCGCATTATTTTTTTTTTTGTGCTTAATAATCGAATCATTTATTTAATTGACGATTTCACGTCAGCATGTCACATGATATAAGTATTATATGATGAGATTTTTTTTCCATTAGAGGGGGCTCGTACATGTTCGGCAGTACCACCTGTGAATACTCCGCCGGTATGAAGACGAAAAGAGATACATGTGACTGCCGGCATGTGATTATGGGGGCCCACCTTTCGTTTTCAATCAACCCTATTTCACATGGGTGGGAATCGGATTGATCATGGGGAAGCCTTGGGAAGGGACCAACTCTAGGAACCTGACAAAACTTGGCCTCCCCTAGCTTGAAAAGAATCCCATCTTGGCCTGCCATTGATTCTAATGAATTTCAAATGACTCTCATCAGGGTACACAACATACTTAGCATCATAATGAACTTAATAAGGGGTCATAACTATTTTATCTTGTTTTGAGCATCCACTTTACACGGCATATCAATACAAATTAAAACGTTCAATTAGCCTCTCTCTAATGCACGAGCTGACGAGAGAGAAGAATTCTCTAATCTGAATTTCGTGGTTCCAGTGCATTAATTCTCATGGTATTGAACTTGAATACTTTAAACTAAGTTTTCCAGAATCATAATTCCAGTGCGCCAAGCAAAAAAGTCGACTAGAAGCATACGAATCGACGATGCCAACATCAAGAGAGCAGATTTCTTGATCAAGCACACGTCGAAAGAAGGGTCCGAATCTCTTGATTAGTTTATCGTCATGTCATTCACCTATATGCCAAAGAGAAAGCCAAAGACTGGGAAATCATTGAGGGTGATTCCCACGACACAAGCTGGCTCCATTTTCACTTTCCTTGCAGCTTGGCCTGTTTGTTCTTTCTGGGAGATAAGAGGACAAGAACCAGCAACAACGAGGCATCAACTTCTTGCTACTAAACAAACGCTATTAGCATAGCATCATCAGCGCCATCATCGGTTCATGCAAAAGGACACATCACATTCTAAATTAATGACAGGATCTCCCAAGCTGTTCTTATATAAAGAAACTCTTAACATTCTCAATTTCCAACCAAGTCTCTCTCTCTTTCTCTCTCTCACAGACACACACACAACCAGGAAAAATATGGCAAGAACGCTTAGCATTGCTGTACTGTCCCTCTTCCTGATGCTCCTTCTACTACCAGAAAACCATGTGAGCTTCAGCTTTATCGAGCACTCCCTGATCATCCCTAACTCTAATTCTGGCGTCAACTCGTTTGTGCATGTGCATCAATGCTCGCATTCTCACCACTTCATATTTTCTTTTCCTGGTGATCATGAAGCATGCATTCCCACAAGACATATACATGTATAGTTGAACGGACACTTATAGGCTTGTTAGAGCGTGCTTAACTTTTTGAAGAACTTTTACACAGTTTCATTAGACGGCCAGCTTGATGCACAGTGCATAGCACGGTGATGAACCGTTGAGTTGAATATAATGTGTAGGATCAATCATGTGTCAAAGATATATCGATTGTTTCAGAAAATAGCATCATTCCTCACTACATGGCAAGGTTTGAGGAAAAGAAACAAACGAACCCCGTTACATTTCTTGCGAATCGACTAAATTAATTCAGTTACTGTGTTTCCAGGCAACGATTACGGAGGCTCCGTCGCCACAACCCCAGGCTGCTCCGGGCAATCTCCCCTCGGTGTGATAATTGTTGTTATATGGTTGCCTTTTCTTTTTCTATCCTGAATATTGAATTCTGATATAAATTCCTCTCTCGATTTCTTCTTCTTCTTATTTTTCTTTCAGTATGGCGCCAGAGAAGGCAGTCTGAAGCCCCAAGGTAAGAGATTACACACAATCTCGCCGTAAAATGGAACTGAACGTACAACTAGTGATGAGACACTATCTATTATAAGCAAGAATTCGAAAGATGAACTACACATCGAGTTTTTTAAAGGTTCGTGTTACTAACAATCAACTGATCATCTTAAAAATAGAGTGCGGACCGAGGTGCACGGGGAGGTGCTCGAAGACGCAGTACAAGAAGCCATGCATGTTCTTCTGCCAAAAATGCTGCGCCAAGTGCTTGTGTGTGCCTCCAGGCACCTACGGCAACAAGCAACTCTGCCCTTGCTACAACAACTGGAAGACCAAGCGTGGCGGCCCCAAATGCCCCTGATCTCTCTTCCCTTTTCCCTTTTCAATCTCTTTTACGGCAATCGCACGAGCCCATTTGACGCCGCACGGTCACCGTGTTGTGAAGTGTTGTAGGTCCTTTACTGGTTGGGACAGCTCTCTCGGAAGCTGCTGCGAGAACTATTGTGGAGGAGCTGTCTACTGTATTATTTCTGCTTTTTTTTATGTCACTCTCCCGGTCGATTCCGTGGGGTTTATTTTTTTACTACTTTTAATATATCAGAGTGGTCATTCAATCTCCCTTGATTAACCACGATGCCAAGAAAGCTCGGAAATGAATTAATTACTTTTGATAGTATTTTTTGGTGATACTATTCCCGAGACGTGCATATCATGACAGAGAATGTATTTCTTATGTCAATTAAACCAAGCCACGGTAGCCTCTTCGAAAGTAACAGAGTTTGAAAACGGATAACGTAAAATCGACTGAAATGCACGTCGATGCAGATAATGATATGAGCCGGTCGTGCCCCTCTGGTCATGTGACGGACGCATAAATTACTTTCTCCTCGAGACGAGAAACATGCATCAAAGATGGACCTGGTGGGCTTCTTGGCCCAACCTCAATTCTTTTTGGAGGTTACACATTTCCGTAAATTTCACTTTGATCATTCGGCTCCTACTAGAGACTAAGGGCGCGCATAATAAAATTTCTATAACATAAATCGATTTTTGGCTAGATTTATTCTAATTTATTCTTCAAATCTATTTTTGGAATATAAATCTGTTTCAAAAATAGAAAAATCAAATTACATTACCAAACCGGATTTGATGATTTTCAAACCTATTCTAAAAACGAGAGAAATAGAGAAATAGAGAAATAGAAATTTTATCATGAGTATCCTTATGGTATAGTAGTTTCGATAGTCCATGCTCATTTTTCGTCGCTTTAGATGCCATCTATGGGGTCTGGGATTGTGCGTGATCCGTGCAGCTGCAGGCAACGCTTTCCGGACAAGCTCGAATCTTGTCACTAGCTGTGCGTTTGGAAAACTGAGTAATCAATGGACCTACTCAATCGGCAACCTTGAATAGGACACGGACCACTTTCCATACATCGGTCTGGTGGTTGGAGGGAGCCTGCGTTTCCTAGGCCTAAACGAAGAAAACGAAAAGACAATCCGTTGGACCTAACGACCAAGCCTGTCCCTTCCTAGCCAAAAAAAAAAAAATCATCAGTCAGGCAATTAAGTGCCAACTACCGCTAAGTGCTAACTACCGCGATACATCAGCATATACATAGCTTGAAATTGAATGTGTGGCCATCTCTTGTTGTGCAAATTGTGGAAAAAGAGCTAACTTAAGAACTATTAAAATGAGTAAAAAACCTATTTGTTAACTTATATTTGATAAGCTAAATTGTTATATGAATTAGTTATATTCAATAAATGGGTTTACACTGAACTTTATATGTTATAAATGAGTTTAATATGGGTGTTAATTGTGTTACAATTAGATCCAATTTACTTATATGACTCTCTTCACTCTCCTTCTCTTCCACACTCATCTTGGCACTCCATGTTTTCACCTTAGTTGGGGAATGAGTTAGGGGTGATTGGTTCTTGGGTGGGTAGCTTTCAGAACTAGTACTTAGAATCTACTCCGTTAACCGTTTTCCAGTTTTTGGATCTTGGAACCTATTTTGTTTGCTTGAAACCTGTTCTAAAACTTATCCTATTTTTCTGGTCTGATTTCAAGGTCTACCTGAAAACTTGTTTTATCTTTTTTTTAGAACTTTTTTATGTTTATTATTTACAGTAAAATCATATGAGGTTATGAGTAACAAAATGATTTAAAGTTTAAGATGAACAACATAAATCCCTATCTACCAAGAACAACAACTCATAAGATGAATATGTTGTCACGTATAATTATAAACAATAAAAAATTCAAATACGTAATATAATCCATACAAAAATTCACGAGAAGAGGAAAGACTAGAGAGGAGTTCCGAGGAACAATAAATGATGAATGGGTCCAGAAGTTAGAATTTAGAGAAAAAAAAATTATGACTTTGGCTTTTTAGCTTATAAAACTGATTCCGAAACCAGTCAAAATAGGGTGGTTCGGTTTGGTTCCTAGACCTATTTTTCAGTGGTCCAGTTCGATTCCTAGCTAGAATCGCACACTCTTTATGAGCTTTTCCAAATTGGATTAAATATAAAAGTATTTTAACAATATAAGTTGAGTTGAGAGATGATTATTAATCGGCAAAAGTACACCATAAGTGTCAAAATTTAGCACGAAATGACACTTAAGTGCAAAAAGTTAGGAAAGTGACACTTAACTGCTATTTTTTTTTGAAAAATGGGACCATTGAGTGCCAAGTGAACTTTGTCGGAAATCCTATGTGTCAATTTTTTATTAATTTTGTTTGCCTATGTGGTTCACTGGAAAGCTGGCTAAGCAAAAAAATGCAAAAACGACGTCGTTTTGGTACGGATTTGAATTTTAATATAAAATTAATTAAATTAATCTATTAATCTTTTTTAAAGGGAAGAGAGTTGTTGGCAGCTCAGGGCTATGCCCTCACCCATTGTCGCTTGCAATCTCCATCCCCTCTCTCTCTCTCTCTCTTTCTCTCTTTTGTTTTTTTTTTTTATTTTTTAAATAAATTTATTTTTTAAATGTAATTAAATTAATTTTTATATTAATTATTTACTCACGTCGAGTGTAAAACGACATTGTTTTGCACTTACCTCGTCTGAAAATTGCCACGTAAGCATTTTGGTCAGATTTTTTCGTTGTCGGCATGTGAGTGGTCCATTTTGCTCTGATTTTAGTACTTAATGTTACTTTATTAACTTTTGGCACTTGAATGTCCCTTCGTACCAAGTTTTAACACTTAAGTATTCATTCGTACCAAGTTTTGGCACTTCGGATGTCCGGCACTCATTATTAATCATTGGATTTATTTTATATGAAAATGAGTTAAAATGGGTTGAATATGTCAACTTTGATAGAATATATTCGACTCGGCCCGACCCTACTTATTTGACAGATCTTCTAATCGTGAGACTCAAGTCTTTGAAAAGAAAGTATTTGATCCCTCGAGAACTTTTGGGATGTATCCTTACGCACCATATCACATACTCTTTCCCATCTTGAATCTTGAGATTAGAAAAGATTCGAACCAACTTGCACAATATTGGTTCTTAATTTTTGGGATCGATGACATACCTTATTGAGTTTGGAACCAAAGACCAGATCTACCCAATGGGTTTGGTCTGCTTCCATGGTCAACTTAAGACCAATTGATAATTTTTTTGTTTCATTTTTTGTATTTCTTGAAAAGACAAACTTATAATTTCAAATTATATATCAATCAACAATATAACGTTGTGCAACTAAATTATAAATATCAATACATATTCAACAAATTTAAAATAAGATAACAAAAGAAATTTACATATGCTAAAAGTAAGAAATCATAAAAACGATTAAGATTGCTCATAGAGATATGGGATAAAATGAAAGTTCCTATAATTATCTATCAATAATACTCGTAACATTATATGTAAAAGCGTTATAATATATTATATAATATATAGTCAAAGTTAATTCAAATTGGATTGATCTTAAATTTCTAAGATCGATAATCAATCAACATAGTATTGATAAAGAGATTTCAAAATCAAGGATCGACTGGCCTCGTAAGAAACTGAACTAGGAGGGTTAGGTCCAAGATCGATCTAGTGTTGATCTTAGAATGATGCTCATCCCTTTTACGCAAGACCGTCGGTATGGAGCCAGATTGACACGTGCGAGAGAACGAACTACCGGCACCGAAAACTTTCAAGGATACGTGGACTTTTGGGGAACATAAAATTAAGAAAGTAGGAGGCTCGTAAACGTCGCTTTCAACGTGGAGGCGGAACTCTAATAACTTGCTGCCAAACCCTGTTGAATCCATCAGTCGTAGCCCGCACAGTGAGACCGCAGACTTTTTCTCGGGGGGAAGCTTGGATTTTTGTGATCCACCAAAAAGTTGTCTCCTTTAACATGTGAACAACGTCCATTAGGAAGAGCGTTCAGCGTTTGTTAAGGCAGGTAAAGCGCAGATTTGCCTGAAATTCAAACCGCATATTCCTTCACCAAAGTCATTATTCCTTGATGGGTCTCCATTCTCTGCTTGCTCCCCAAGCAGTCCTTCTTAGCCTGCACGCATCCAAACAGGAATATTCCCTCGTGGTTGGACTTCGCTTTGGCCCTTCATTTTTGCCCTGTCGAACTCGGCTTTCGACCAAAAAAATAAAAAAGAAAAAAAAACTCGTCTTTTGACGGCAGGAGAAGATCCCCAGGAAATGGGAAAAGAATACGACAAATAATAAACAGAGAGAGAATAGAATCGCTAGAGAAGAGAAACTGCTTATCAGAGACGGATTCAAACGCGTATTTCCAGCCATGCTTTCGTGTCGTGCTTCCTCGGAAATATGGTCACGTTCTTATAATTTGTTAACACGCCGATTGTCTTCTTCATTTTTGTTTTTGCTTTCGTCGAATATGATTGCAAGTCAGTTTTTTTTCCACGTTAGGTTTCAGCATCCGTGCCTCTTAGAACAACGAAAAGATCAAGCACTGCGTTCTTCCATTTCAATATAAACAAGACAGAAAAGAAAGAATATTGGGAGATGCAGAGAAACAGAGCAAGTCAGTTGACTTGTAATCATATTCGACGAAAGCTGGAGGAACAATCTTTCTGATGATTAGTCTCTTGAATTCACCCAGCAAAATAGAAAAGTCCTGCGAACATCGCTATATAAAGTTTCGAAATTGATGAACGGGAATCCAATTTTTATACATAATTTAGGATATTTTACAGAAACAGAGTCGCGCAGTGCTCTGCTTTACATATCAAACACCTGCCGATATACGTTATTCAGCAAAAAATAGGAAATCTTCCGCCAATCTTCATACGAAACGAATAAAACGCGGAGCACTAAGCAAGATCGTCGCTCTGACTCTGGGTACCCTTCCTCTCCTTCTTGTTGCTCAAGACGATCGAAGCCGAAGCCGAAGCCGAAGCCGAATTCGGGGCGCTGCGAAGGGCCAAGTTCTTGGGCTGCCGCTCGAGATCCTCTTCCTCCGCGTCTCTTTTCGGCGTCCGGAGAGAGACCAGGTTCTTGTTGGCGGCCGCCGCCGAGGCTTTGCTGGGACGCGGGTAGTAGAAGTCGGTGGGGAAGTAACTGTACTGAAGGCCCGCCATTCGAAGGGCCGGAGCAAGGATCAAGAAGCAAGAAGCAAGAAGCAAGAAGCAAGAAGCGAGGAGCGTAAGCAAGGAGAAGGAGGAGAAGATTCTGCGATTAAGAAGGAGAGGGAGTGCCGTCAGCCAAGGGGGGGTTTGTTGATGCAGGTAGACACGTGAAGAATGGGCAATTTATAGAGAGCGAGCAAGGCGGAGATCGAGAGACGGACGGAGAGAAGAAGGGTCGGTGGGGCGTGAGGCTCAAGCCATTGAAGCGCGTTCTACCTTTTTACTGCGTGCCTTTCGTGGCCGTTGGTTTGGTGATAACCAGTTGCCCGAAAAGTCTATTCACTATCATAAAAATATCGTATAGACCATAAAGATGGAGTACTTGAGAATCATTGATCATGTGGACTCCAGCGTAGTAGGAATCGGGTGGATGGGGGCGCATGTGGAAATTGCCTGTTCGAGGTTTTGCTGGGGAAATTTCTTTCTAGGTAAAGTATATACTAGTTGTCCGAGGATTTATGAAAAGAGGAGCTGTTAGGTAAAGAGAGTAGGACCACTTTGTAATCATAGTACATGTTCCTGGGAGATGATACTATGATCTTGGTTATGAATTTTCCTCGAAGGGCTATCATAGTGACTTGTAGGCAAGCATATGTGAATGTTCAACTTCAAAATATATGTCGCACCACACACATCGGCCTTGTTTGCTACAGTTTTGGAGAAATGTCTTTGGGAAAATGCAAAAATCTTTGGGATAAATGGAGTTTTTTGGAATACAAATATTAGTAAATTGTAATTTTAAAGTGTATTAGAAATAATTTTGAATTAAATATCGTTTAGTAAAAACTACATTTTATAAAGGATTTTTTTTTTTTAATTTGAAATTATTTTTGGTGGAGCTTCATTATTGCAGGCCAAAACAACTGCAGAACACATCACCTGAGGTTGCCTAAGGTCACATGAATCATGCGGTGGCTTCTCCATGCAAATCGCAAGTAGATGAATAGTGAATAGGGCCAAGACTTGCATTCCGAGAATGTTCATTCTCAAAAGACTTTTGGACCTACCTTGCACTAAAAGCTTTACATAACCCAAACTTGTGAAAAAAACGAACCAATCGCTATTTACATTTATTTAAGGGACCTTACAGCCACAAAACTCGTTTGAAACATTGAGCCAAACAAACTAGACCTCAGAGATATACACAGAGTAACCACGTGGAACATATGATAAAATGTTGAAATGTAAGTAGGGTATGACAAGAGTAACGGAAAAAAATAAATAAAAGGAAGGATGTCTTGATTTGAACTCGTGACTTGTGCTCGAGTATCATGTTCAACAAGTCGTTTTTGGGAAACGAGCCAAGAATCTGTATGTGTCAATACAACGTGTTCCTCGATAAACACTCGTCACAATAATTATGTGACAAACTTGCGTTAACTAGAGCATGAAGTTAATTCATCCACATCCCTGCGCTTATGGCGAGAAACCCATGTTGGCGTAACAAAAATAGGAAGATTCGATTTGTAAGAACAAAATACAAGAGAAAAATATATGATTCTGAAAAACCCTAGGAGGGAAAGAACTGAAATCTTCCAAGAGGTCTCTCATCAATCAAGATTGGCCGAGATCTTCACAGATTACGATCCGACTTGTTCCTAGAATCCACGACGACCGCCTCGAGACGGCGACGTACCTCGCCAATCTGGTGCGGGGAAAGCGCCAGGGCCTTGGAAGTAAGATTTCCACGAGGCTTCTTGCTCTCGCCCTTCATGTCCGAATCGACAGTGGCTGCCGCCGCCGCTGCCGCCTCCTCTGTCTTGTTGTCGGGATTGTCATCGCGAGAGCTAGGGACCACGCGGGGATTGACATCGACATCGATGTTGCCGTCTGCAGCGTTGGTCCCGGCGAAGGGCTTCGGACGAGGGTAGTAGAAGTCGGTGGGGAAGAAGTAGTATTGAAGGCCAGCCATGAAAGCTGCGATCGATGTTGGACTGTAGTTTCTCGTGTGTGCCGTATGGTTTTTGGGGCTTTTCGGAGACGGCGGCGGAGTTTATAGGGACGAAACAGGCGGAATACGTGACTTGGCTTCCACGTTCGTACGTCAATCGGGGCGTCGTTGCCCATATTGACTTGTAATATTGGGTTTCTATATATGAAGTACTAGGAAAGAGAAGCTTCCTATTCTGAAATTACTGCTGCCCGTGCCTTGTTTCGCAAAATAGAAGTTTCTAGGTTGAAAAGACAAATTCAGTCGGCTCGTTTCAAGATCCTGTGGGTGCAGAATTAAGGGCTTTGATTTTGATGCATTAAGTTCGTCTAAACTCGGTGTGTTTTTATTAATTTCCCTGTTCGCTTGATGCGGGTTTCTTGATAAATGGTACGAATAGATGATAGATATCTCTAGGGAGGACAAAATTAAAATTAATTTATTAGAAATCTTCATACATTATAACAAAAAGCTCATATGCTGTCTAAATTACGAAATATTATGTTACCTCTATTAATAAAATCTACATTCCATTCAGAAATTGGACGTGCTTAACCCTCGAAAATTAGAATTGGTTTATTGGAAATCTATATAAATCGTATCGAGAAATCCGTATATTGTCTAGATCGTCAAAATGAATGAATTTCATTAACAATACTATTAGGGGATAATATAATAATAATAATTTACTATTAGGAATAAAGAATAAGACTCTTTGTTTGTCTTCTCTATTGCACCAGATTACGAATAACAGGCTCGATGGCTTCTTCAATCCAAGTATCCAAATCCCCAAATATCACTTTTGATGGGCCATGGCCCAGATAATGTTATGCCAAATTTTCATCGTGTCTACTGTCTCCTGGTCTGGGCTCAATAGCTTCGAAACAACACTCGCATTTTCTGCTGCTTCTCTGCTTTATTAAGGGTTTATAAGAGAAGTTATAACAATTATTTTGTCATTTTTCCTCTTTATTTTCTAGTGTCATTACTCGTATGAAAAGTCTCTCAAACAATGACCACCGGGAAAGTAAAGCACACTGGATAAAAAAAAAATAAAATTTGCTACTGAGCTGTATAATGTACGTAAGGTCAATTGAAAGCTGAATGTTCAAAAATATCTTGAGTTGGTGTTCATGTTCCATTTTCCTCGCTTTCGTAAATACTTTTTATTTGGATGAGCTGACCTATAAACATGCGCGGGCATCTTCACTTTTGTCCTTCCATTCTGGAAAATATTTATTATAAATATTCTAGGTGAAATTGTGCCTATCACTAAATTTTAAACTTGTCAAAATGGGTCATAAATTCATTTCTAAATCCATATATGATTGGTTAGGTTGTTATATGGATCAATTATATTTGATAAATTGGTCGTGAAATTCAAATAAATTTAGAATTCATCACTTTAAAGCGTTTCAATTGAATAAGAAAGGGTAATTTCATCTTTTTAGTAAAAATCGGATGGATGTAATTATAGAGGGGTTGAAACTATCACGTTCAATTTCATAAGATGTGGCGCATAGGAATATAAAAATCCATCTAGAATTCTCAGGAAAAAAAAAACACAAATCCCTCCCTCTCCTTCCTAGGGAAATTGCCACCCATTTTCGGTTTATTTAAGGCGAGTATGATAAAATTTCTACTTCTCTATTTTTTCTATTTTTTTGTTTTTCGGAACAGGTTTGGAATAGAAATCCGTTTGGTAACGTAGTTTGATTTTGCTATTTCTAGAACAGATTTCTATATTAGACCATCGCCTACGGTGGCCTAACTGGATAAAAATTCCCATGACGTTTACCCAGGACGGAGGAGTTCGAATAAATTTTAAGCGCAAAAAAAATCGGGTAAAAAAAAAAAAATTCTATTCTAAAAATAAATTTGAAAAAGAAATCGAAACTAAAATTTTTATATTTTAATTTCTAACAAAAAAATCAATTTTTATTCGAGAAATTTTATCATACATTTTAGTTATGGTCGTCATGTCGTGTTTGTAGAATTCTGTCTCTTCTTCGGCGAAAACTTTGAGATCGGACCCTCTCTTACATCATTAAACTCTTTCCCGACACGGAGCCGCAACTTCGGGGACATCATTATCAAGCGTCGCATGCCAAAAATGGAAAGCTCCCAGATTTAACCGCTCTTTGACTCGCAGCGCACGCCAGAAAGAAAAAAAGGGAAGAGTCCCTTTCGTCATCCGCAGTTCTTTTTCCTTTCTTCTCTTTCTTTTCTTCCCGCTTTCGCTCCCCCTTTGGATTGAATCGTCGGGATGGGGGAGGAGCTTTCCAGTTTTGTCGACTTCAATCCATCCAAAGTCGTCGCCCCACGACTCTGCCTATTCGACTCTACGTCACTCCCATAATGTTTATCTCTTCCTTCACCGTTCCCGAGATTCTGCATCTTCCCCACCGATGCCAGCCCCATCCCTTCTCTGCCACTCCGCATTTTAAAAGACTTTATTTATTTTATTTTTTTGCATTTGCCTCGAAGGGTGGTGATCTGGGTTCTTGCGGATCGGTTCGATAGTTGGTTGGGATCTTGGATGCGGATGGCATTGATCCTGGATGCTGGGTCCTGAAGGTTTCGAGTGTTTTGAGGTCAGATTGGCTAGTGGTTCCGTTCTTGTTTGGGCTTTAGCGAATTTGCGAACTACGTTTCTTTCTGTTATGAGTTCCTCCTACGGATAAAGAAAGCTTGTTGATATTGCCCTTTGTTCGCTATCTTGGCATCGTCTTAGGTTGAGGTTTGATCAGTTGGTGATTATAGGTTAGAAATGAAATCCAGTTTGATCGCTTGGTTCCCGTTTTGGCCTCATTAAAATTCTGTAAGAAGCGTGAGTTCGCAAATTTCTCCTTTTTGAAGTTTTTGCCCCCTCTCCTGTATAAGAAAAGAAATCATTTTCTCAGGAAAGCCGCCACCTTTCCCTGCACAACTGAGCCATTTGGAGAATTACGAAACTATTCCCCGTTCCGTTCATTTGGCAAGTTTAGTTCGACATATCAGGAAATAGAGGGTTTAGAGTTTATGCGTTGAGGCATGGATATAAGCAATGAGGCGACTGTCGATCGGTTCTCCATCGGCCCTTCAACAATCATGGGGCGAACGATTGCTTTTAGGATTCTGTTCTGTAAATCCCTGTTCCATCTGCAACACGAAATCTTGCGTGTACTTTTGGCTTACTACTATAGGATAAGAGCCATGGTGGCCCCAGTGTTTTCTTGGTTGCATCCAAGAAATCCGCAAGGAATCCTAGCGATGGTGACCATAGTTGCTTTCTTGTTGAAACGGTACACCAATGTAAAAGTGAGGGCCGAAATGGCCTACCGGAGGAAGTTTTGGAGGAATATGATGAGAACCGCACTGACCTACGAGGAGTGGGCTCATGCTGCGAAGATGCTTGATAAGGAGACGCCAAGGATGAATGATTGTGACCTTTATGATGAAGAACTGGTGAGGAATAAGCTTCTAGAGCTCCGCCATCGTCGCCAGGAGGGATCTATGCGAGATATCATCTTTTGCATGAGAGCCGATCTAGTGAGAAATCTTGGCAACATGTGCAATCCCGAGCTTCACAAAGGGAGGCTTCAAGTGCCAAAGCTCATAAAGGACTACATCGACGAGGTGTCGACACAGTTAAGAATGGTGTGCGAATCAGATTCTGAAGAGCTCTCTTTGGAAGAGAAGCTTTCTTTCATGCACGAAACTAGGCATGCCTTTGGCAGGACGGCTTTGCTTTTGAGTGGAGGAGCGTCCCTCGGAGCATTTCACATTGGCGTGGTGAAAACGTTGGTGGAGCACAAGCTTTTACCTAGAATAATTGCAGGCTCCAGTGTTGGATCCGTCATGTGCGCTGTCGTTGCAACTAGGTCTTGGCCTGAGCTCCAGAGTTTCTTTGAGGATTCTTTGCACTCGTTGCAGTTCTTCGATCAATTAGGTGGCATTTTTACAGTTGTGAAAAGGGTTATGACACAAGGAGCTGTTCATGAGATCAGACACTTGCAATGGATGTTGAGGCACCTCACCAGCAATCTTACGTTTCAAGAAGCATATGACATGACTGGACGAGTTCTTGGGATAACAGTGTGCTCGCCAAGGAAGCATGAGCCCCCTAGATGCCTCAATTACTTGACTTCGCCTCACGTGGTGATATGGAGTGCAGTGACCGCCTCTTGTGCCTTCCCTGGTCTTTTTGAAGCTCAGGAACTAATGGCGAAGGATCGGAGCGGAGAAATTGTTCCATACCATCCACCATTTAATTTAGAACCAGAGGAGGGTTCAGGCCCATCTATGCGTCGGTGGAGGGATGGTAGCTTGGAGATTGATTTGCCAATGATGCAGCTGAAAGAGCTGTTCAACGTCAATCATTTCATCGTCAGTCAGGCAAACCCTCATATTGCACCACTTTTAAGGCTCAAGGAACTTGTTAGAGCTTATGGAGGAAACTTTGCAGCCAAGGTATGTCTCCATGGGGTGCAACATGCATCCTGTGCTGTTCTTATCTGAACTCCTCTTCTCGATTTGGATCACAGTGCTTATGTTATTTGTTGCTTGAGTTGCTTGTGCAGATTGATATGTTCTTTTTCCGACCATTATCAGGGGACACTGCATTCCTTTATCTTCATCCTCTGGGGGATGCCGACATAAGCATACCTCACCCGATTGTGGACGCTTAAGTTTAGTATTCGGTCGACAGATTCACTAAAAGCGGCACATCAATTCCTAATCTTTTGAGTGATGTGTTCAGTTTGTGTCAGTGGTAAATAATAGAGCTGCAGACATGCCATTTCAAACGTCATATTTCATTGTAAAAATCTACTGCTTTACTAGTTTTACTGAATATAATCTGTGCTTCACCTCCTAACACTCAGGACCTTTTGAGCTTGAGCATGTTTTCTCAGCCTGACTTGATGCGCTCATGTTTGCTTATCAAAGTTCTGTCCTAAGATGAAAATGACATGCCATGGTTGGTTGCGCAGCTTGCTCACCTTGCTGAGATGGAGGTAAAACATAGATGCAACCAGGTCCTGGAACTTGGTTTTCCTCTGGGAGGAATAGCCCAGCTGTTTGCTCAAGATTGGGAGGGTGATGTCACTGTTGTTATGCCTGCAACACTTGCTCAGGTATGTGCCTACTGTTGGTATTGTTGAGGTCCTGCATTCTGTGCAGAAGCTCTTTTAAGTGTTTGGAAATTTTTAACCAGCTGTAACAGCATATCATTGTACCATAACATGGGTCCTTAATTCTTCTGGAAGTATAACATATTTTTAGCTATAGTGGGTTGGTGAGTGGTTGCTCATTCTTATTCCTCTCCTTATGGTCAGTACTCAAAGATGCTACAAAATCCATCTGTTGTGGAACTGCAAAAAGCGGTAAATCAGGGGAGGAGGTGCACTTGGGAGAAGCTCTCGGCCATAAAAGCCAATTGTGGCATTGAACTTGCTCTTGATGAATGTGTTGCGGTCCTAAACCACATGCGCAGGCTCAAAAGAAGTGCCGAGAGAGCAGCAGCTGCTTCTTCTCACGGTTTAGCCAACCCAGTCAGGTTCAATGCTTCTAGGAGAATCCCTTCATGGAATTGCCTTGCTCGAGAAAACTCAACAGGATCCCTGGAGGAATATATCCTCAATGATGGGACTTCCTCCTTACATCCTCAGGGAAGTGGTTTTCATGCATCAGGAGGATTGTCAGGCAGAAATATACTGGCTCACAGGCATGACGGAAGCGACAGCGAATTGGAGAATGTTGATTTGAATTCGTGGACGAGGTCAGGTGGTCCATTGATGAGGACTGCATCAGCAAATAAGTTCATCGATTATGTCCAGAATTTGGACGTTGACGTTGAACTGAAGATGTTGCCTAGTCCAAATTCTATCAATGCTCAGATTGGAAGAGACCCATTTGTCCACACCTCGCGGGTGACCACACCAGACCGGAGTTCAGAGGGAATGGAGTTTGACCAGAGGGATCTAGGGACTAGAAACAGCTCGAGCATAACAGTCAATGAAGGCGATCTTTTACAGGCAGAAAGGGTTCCTGATGGGTTCGTGCTCAACGTTGTGCGAAGGGAGGATCTGGCATCGCCAAATAGAAGCGGGGACTGCAGCTGCGAAGTCCCCGAATGCTTGCAACTGGATTCACCGGAGAAGGAGATGGATGTGAGTTCGGCATCCGAATCTGGCGATGACGATACAAACGGTGAAAGCGGCTCAAATCTTACTACTCTAGATGGCAATAACATCTCAGGTCATGCTGATGATGCTCATTACAGAAATGAACAGATCCATGCAGATGGAGCGTCTTCACGACCTCAATGAGTGGACTCTGAGTCTCATTTCTCGTTTGCATATACTGCCCACCAATCAAAGCCAACTTGAACAGTTGAGGTTGCATAGGAATTTCCTCATGCTGTTTTTGCTTTTCGGCATTAGAGTGAGTCGAGTTGCATAATAGGTGGTGCAATCTGCGGTCGAGAAGTCTGTAACTCCGAATTTTTTTCTGTTCTTGAATTAGAAATTGCTCCTCTCTCTTGCTGATGAGGTAGCTTGTTAAAAATTAGGAATGTTTAGTGGTATGCACATTTTGTCATTTTGATTCAAGTCATTCAATATCACCTGCCGTCATGTTAAGGATTTCATGCTCATGTTGAGAGAGCTTAGACGATGCATCCGGATAATAATGAGAGTTCATCGCGATGATGTTACCAGAAGTGAGCCATCATTTTACTGATAAGGCGGATTAAGGGGGTTCCAGTGAAATGATACCACACTTGACCGCATTTTTTTGACTGTTTTCTGTATATTTTATGATCTAACTGAAGGCTGCGATGCAGAAATTCGAAGTATATGGACAAAAATTTCTCACGCGGCATGTCTTATCTGCATGAGACTGAATAGATAAATGATTATCTCACCTTTTCACACAGTGGCCGGTGCTGCTGCTTCAACTTCTAGCGTGCAAGTAGCTAAGGATTAAGCCATTAATCAGTAATCTCAGCTTCACGAGTGGGGAGGCTCTGATGATCAAATACGCCCACTTGGATCATTTTCAAGCTGTCGTCATTATGGATTCATGCGATGTCTAAGTAACTGTCGTCTAATGCGTGCGATGTATACATATATGCATATCTTGTCTCTACGTTTCGCTTTACCTGAGCATCAGCGGGATACGTCGTAGAGAGCATTACATAGAGAGCGACCCATCAACACATAATCTTTGAGTTGTACGAAGATACTGTAGAGATACGAATGCCGTCGCATACAATGAGCTCAGCACAGGGCGGGACCGCCCTTTTCTTTTAATACGGTTCGGTTGCAGAAAAGGGTGGTTCTCCATGCCGACTTGGGAGTATCTGGAAAGGAGACAGGGCCTTTTCTGAGTGCGGAATGGTGAGCCATATTGTGCAAATTCACGGGACCAAGTCCAAGGGAGGGACAGCTTTTTCTGTGGGAAATGTCCCAAATCGCCTCGTTTGGAGGTTGCGCACTAGCTCCAAGCAAAATCCCCATCTACCAGCTAGAATCTGAAAACGACCGGGAAAAGGAATGGACACCAATCCGTCAATCAATCATGCAACCTCTTTTTCGAATGGGAAAATTCCTTGAGTGGTCCGTTTGTGGCTCCAACCAGGGCTGTGGGCTGTCTTAGCTTACAGCACGGGCAATCGATAAGATACGGTACCTCTCTAAACTCGTTTTTAATCGACGAAATTACTTACACGCTTAAAGTGATCGACTGGTTTTTCGCACCTTACAGCTTTCGGAGAAGGACAAACACATTTGTTTAATGATGGGTTGCTTTCTTGGGTCTCGGATTGTAAGACGGGTTTCGCCCCTCGTTTGACTCTGCATGAACTTTCATTGTTTCGTGCTCTGTGCATACTTAGACTTTGTCGAGATTGGTACTGTGAACAGTTGTCACATTAGACTTTAGCTTGACTTACTGCAGCTATGGTGAAAAAAATTCTCGATTCTAGCGAAGTTGAGAATTCGAACACGACAAGCCAGTACTAGATCCTTGTCCAAAAAAAAAAAAAGTCAGTACTAGATCAGAGATGAGCATATGGGCCTGTGACACCTGGCTTCTGTCGTTTAGGCCGTGTGTACGAAGAACTTTGAGAGTGGTCGGCTTACAAAATATCAAGTTGAAACGTATAATTTGAGTTCAACTCCACAATGATCTTGATGACTTCAAAATTAGGATCGAGACTAGGTTGACGAGCTGTTGTTGCTCATACAATGAGTGAGAAAACGAGGGAAGGAGGTAAATTTCTTAATTATCCTATTTGGATAGGGTTTCGAATCATATTAGTTTTTTTTTTTTTTGGTAACCGATGATTCATCGGAGCCCCATTTCGCTTATGCTAGTCGGGGTCACATGGCCCGCCAGTGTTCGGTGGCACCATCGGACCTCGCCATAGCTATTTAGACGACTATACCACTGGGGAAGTTGGCCCAGCAACTTACTCCTAGGCCCCCCACTTAAATCGCGATAGCAACGTGGAGATTTGAGCTCTCGATTGCATCGAAGTAGAGAGAACAAACACCAACGTAGCTGCTCACGGGTGGATCGAATCATATAGTTTTGCACTTCAATTTTTACTTAGAACCAAAACGGGTCTTGAGTTCCATTTTTTGCATCCTCCCTCACCAACTAATGCATTTCTCTTTTGCGTCAGGGACTTCCGTCATTCTACTAACATTGCTGACGTCAAAATATAACCAACCCAAAAACAGTCATAAAGAATAAGATTTTCCATTGTAGCCATGTTTCTTGAAAAGCACTTGCTCATACTCGAGATTCTAAACTTCAATGTACATTATACTTCTCTTCATAAAAATAAAAAAAAAAATACAGCGAAAATCGATTCATCTACAATCCTATGAAATAGACAATGTGCATATTTTATGTCGAAATAGCTACACATCCACGATGCACGGGCGTTGTCCTCTACGTATACCAGTAACTCTACGCTGATAATTTCCATCATCGAATCGATAACTTTCGTAGAAAATCGAGCAAAAGGGTCATGAGATTCTAGACAATTCCATGAAAAACGGGCACTTCAGAAGAAAAAGAAGAAGACGAAGAATAGTTTTTAAGACTTTAAGTTAGTTTCAAATGTCTGTGGGCCGAAACTTTTCGGCGTGCGGTTTCCTGTCGGCGACAGGAGGCGAAGGTTTTGAGGGCGTCGCGCTGTTCAGCACCTTACAAAATTCCCAAGCGACGCTGTTCGGAACGCGCGTGCGTTTTAAACGGTTTAAACCACCCTTTGTCGTCTCTTTTCCTCTTTGCTTTTCCATTCTCGCTTTCTCTATCTTGTTTCCTGTTATTCTAGAAAGACGACCTCTTCTTATGTTGTTTCGAACAAGTAAAAATGCTGTCGTAGCTTTGGGGGAATTAAGTAGTACTTAATCGAAGAAATTAAAGGGGCAGATTAATTATGCACATCCGAAAATAATAATTAGAAAAGTTTCGAGAGAATGCATGCGTATCAGGCTCGTTTATTTATTATATTAACGCACATCTTTTGTTTGTCTCGATTAAAGAAGATCTACCATATTTTTTTATACGACTAGGTTTTTTTTTTCCAAAAAAAAAAAAAATTATATTGAAGTTCGCTCTCTATTTTAATAGTATCGGTAATAAAACTGCACAGAATTCGAAATCCACGTGAACACGTCATCCATTCTATGGCAAGTGTGCACCTTCTTGGATTGGGATGTTTAGTGAACTTGATTCGTGATTGTCCAACGACACTAACCTGAGCATTTTCAAGGCTTGAATTGTGCTCATCCATCGCCCAGTAGACAAACTAAGCGTGGAAGATTAGAGCATAGACATCGTGTCGTGTTGACGGGATTTTCCTAGTGTCTATCGCGTCGGCCTGCGAGTTCTTTAGGAGATATAGCAATCTTCAAGACGGCGTCGCGAAACATCCTTCCCGGAATTTTCCAACTCTTTTTTTACGTCCCCGCAACGTCATGTAATGTAACCCGATGTCTCCATCAATCTCAAGAAATGTTCCTGTTTACGAAGTGGACGACATGGTAGATTTATCATAAGGAGGTGCACAGATAATGAATTTCGACCACAAGTGATCGGGCCGACGGGCTAGACGTGCACAACCCCACCACCACCGAGCAGACGAAAAATGGAGAAATTTGACCCGTCGACATTGCCACTAATGTCCTTTCGATAAAACTTGAAGAGCACCTTGGAAAGATGCTTGGAATATGCACACGTATTCAACAGGGGGTTTTCACCAAAAATATCAGGTGCATTAGTAGCCTCTTCACTTAGCCTCTCACCTTACTCTCCTTCAACCCCATCCTAATCCTATAATGACCCGGTTTTACGAGAGACGGGAGTGTGGCTTCACCTCGAAAATGGTGAAGGGGGTAGAAATGAATCGAATCTCACATCACATGAAGACGGTGAGGTAATGTACTATATAAAGAGTAGCATCGGTCTTAACAAACAATGAGCATTTTTTGAGCGAAACCCATAAGAACAAAATCATGAGGACATGGAGTAGATGAGTCATGTAACCAAAAGCGGACCATATACTTGGTAAGTGGGGTAGAGGTCGGTTCTTACGAATCCAATCCGATCTCATTTTGATTCATGTGAAATCATGTGAGCTCGATAGTGTTGAAACATGCGAGACTCGTGCTCCCACATTGTATAATTAATTTATTGAGACATTTGACATAGCACCATCACGTCATCGAGTGAAAAAGAGTTTAGTGAGATTTATTACTATACACGGCATACATGTTATTTCAATGCTCACATGGTATTCTCGATCACAAATATATTTGTTGTGATTACAAAGATAAGAATGAAAAGGAATTTAAAAAGGAAAATGGATCAATTTATTCCAAGTTGGTGGGCAAAAATCTAGAAGTCTAGTCCATGTGAATCATGCCATCTTTGGATTCTTTATTTCCACTCCTTGAAGCTTAACGCGAGGATTTGATGTATCATTGTTGCTTAGAACTCCCATGATAAAGAATTAGATTCGTGCTACAAACACGCGTTCCGTGAATTTGAAATTGGATCTCCCACTCTTTTCTCTTTTTTTTTTTCCTTTTTTTTTTTTTACCTTTAAACCATTTACTTAAAATATAAAGAATTCACTCACACGGAAAAACTCAAATAAAGTTATCTATCCGGCCTTTATTATTTTCTAAAAGACGAGTGACTCTTAATTATCAACTTCGATTGGCTCTATCAACCATGGCATTTTCACTATCTACAAGATTAACGTGTTGTGATTTTCACGACACGAGTATCTTATCCCTTCTATTGAATTAACCGGTATAATTCACACACACACACACACACACACACACATATATATATATATATATATCATTTTCCTATTCTCTCTAATTTTTATATAATTATTATTATTTTTTTGGTTTTGACAAATTTTGCTTATTCTTTCTACTTAGAAAGGCATGCCAATTATTTGGGTCAGCAAAATCCAAACACCCACCGCTTCATCCAAATCATTGGCTGGCAACCATGAGGAAATCAGATTCCTGAGGATTCCCCAAGAGCCCTTTCCTTTTTGGGTAATTTTTCCAATCTGAATTCACAATTCTGCTTAAGGGGGGCGCAGGAGTAGTAGTATCATAGTGTCTTCTCAAGGGCATCCCATCCGGTGTGGCAAAACACATCCGAAGCCACTTTCGAGCTGGCAACCGACGCCGAGAAGCGTCGCTTTCGCGGTGAAAGCAAGAAAGCAGGCAACCACCTTGCTCACATTTTAATGAACACCTTCGGACATTGCAGAAGTTATTTTATGCCGTGGCATGATGGCGAAATGCGATGTAATTGAGCAATAGAAAATAAAAGCGAGATGTATGTACGTATGGAATCAACTCTGACGAGATTGATAGCACGTATGTAATGATAATTAATTGGTGATATCCGTGATTCGAAGTGCTTTCCTCCTAATGTCGGAGGCCAAACCAAACAATCATTGGAGTCGTCTCTCGTGAATTACTACAAGTTTTGTCTAGCCATAAAAGAAAAAAAAATGAAAAACTCATTAACAAATCATTACGGCGACATATTTTCAACGTACAATCAATTTATACATTTTTATGATCATTAGTCCGCAGCAAAAGGGTAATGAAAAAAATATAATTTGCATTATATCGGCATTTTTCATATCATTTTTTAATTAATATCCCAATGTGGAACGTACCTAATAAGTATTGCGGACACTTGTTAATGTAAATAAATGAAAATTAAGTACGTGCTTAAAGTCCAAGTGTCCCACTACGAAAAGGAAAAAAAAAAAAAAAAGAGATAAAATTTACTAATACCCAAATTGGAGTTTTTTTTTTTTTGCCCTTTTGAGGTGGGCCCAGGTTAGTATTCACATCCTATAAATACCTCTCAGAAAGTTATTATTTCCGGACGAAGCTTCGCGGAAGCTGCTGCCATGGCACTGACTCCATCATTTAAGCACCTCCACCTTCCTACCTCTTTCCACCACAGCTCTCTCTACTCTCCTCTCCTCTCCTCTCCTCTCCTCTCTCTCCAACCACCGCAGCCTTCACTTTCTCTCTCTATTTCTAGCTCTAGCTCGCCATGAGGCTCGTCAAGATCACCTCCAAGGCCCTCAAGCTCAGCCCTAAGCACCTCTTCGGGTCCCGGAAGGACCGATCCGTCGCGTCCCGCTCCGAAACGCCTTCCTTCGGCGCCGCCTCGTCGTCCTCCTCCTCATCCGACGACTCCTCCTCCTCCGTCCTCAAGGGCGAGTCCCTGACCCCGACCAGCGTCCTCGGCCGCGGCGGCGGCGGCGGCGGCGGGGTCTGGGCCGGCAGCAACCTCGAGCTCGCCCGCGCGTTCGGGCTCATCGACCGGGACGGCGACGGGATCCTCTCGCGGAAGGAGCTCGAGGCCCTGCTCAGCCGGCTCGGCAGCCGGGACGAGGTGGCGGTGATGCTGAGCGAGGTGGGGTGCCACGGCGAGGGGGAGGACGCCGCCGTGAGCATCAAGGAGCTGCTGAGCCGGGTGGGTCCGGCGTGCGGGCAGGCCTGCGACGACGCCGAGCTGCGGGAGACGTTCGAGTTCTTCGACGCGGACCACGACGGGAAGATCACGGCGGAGGAGCTCCTCGGGGTGTTCGCGGCGTTCGGGGACGAGCGGTGCACCCTCGAGGAGTGCCGCCGCATGATCTCGGAGGTGGACAAGAACGGGGACGGGTTCGTGTGCTTCGAGGACTTCGCTCGGATGATGGAGCTGCCGAGATGATGACGAAGATCGTAGTCATCACCCTCGCGATCCAAAGCATCATATTATAGAGTCGATAATGATCTGAAGTCAGTCAGTCGGTCGGTATTTCCTGCTACTGATGATCGTACCGTACGCCGTTGTTATTTTTGCCTTCTTCTTTTACGTGCTTTTTCTTCCCCCTCTTCTAAAATGATGTCGACGGAACTCGGTCGGGTGGCGAGGGTTGAGATCTTTGGGTAAGGAAGAGATCAACGGTCAGGATTGTTTTGTGATGGGAGGATCTGTAATTTTTTTCTTCTCTCTCACTGCCGTACATAAGCGAGTGAACTTAAAAAATGGAACTTGGGACTCTTGTTTTCTCTATCCGTGTTTTGGGTTCATTATCTCCAGATGCGATTTTCTACGACCCCATTTGCTCGACTTGATGATTGAATCTCCATCCTCGGGCATGAAATTTGGGACTAGATATGATTCCTCGGATCTATCGAAGGTCGCTCGCTCGCTCGCTCGCTCGAATCTGTCGGCGACCCAGATCTGCAGGGTTCATCTGCGATCCCCAACATGCTATCCGAAGTACGTTCGTTGGGGATAAGGGGAACCATTTATCAACAACGTGAGGAGGAGCTTAAATGTGGTCCAATCGAGTTCCCAAATCGGATGTATTCTTCATTTTCTTTTTAATTTTTTCTTTTACCAGGTCGATTATTGCGACGGTCCTAAGTCAAACTCTCAAATGGCTTTCCTAATTCGGAAGGCGGTTGAAAATTTCGGGCACACCCTTCTAGTCTTCTAGATTCAGGACACTTTTCTCTTCCTGCCATTCTTGAAAATATATTTTCCCCATTCCGACAGGGAAGATCGCCGGGGAAGAAGAGGTCGCCTCTCCGGCGATCTTCCGAAAGCTGTTCTTCTTCCGTTGAGACGAGACGATTAAATCACGCCTTGAAACCAAATAAATTCTGTCTGTTGCCAGTGTTCTTGCAGCAAAAGTGACAATTCATGTTCTTACATCCTTTTCTCACCTCCATGATTGAAACTTGTGGGCTGGGTTCCATTGAGACGCGAAGGACATGTCCTTGTTTCCACGCCATGTACGACAGTCGCGAAAAGCTGTAAAGAGTAGGACCGGTTTCCGTCTTCTCTCTCCGTTCATGGAGATAACAAGTCACATGCGCGCATAAAGCTTCAACTCCCACTGCATCCCGCTGCAAGAATGAATGAGTATAAAGTAAAAACTTTTTTTTTTTTTATGACCCAGGAACTGTCGTTCGCCGGCAGCCTAGATGTAAACCCGGGATACATCCCGGGGTGGACTGAGCCACCACCACAAAACCAGCAGCGTTTGAGTCGTGCGAACGCGATGCCTTTGGGATTCAAACTCCTCCCCTTCGTGAGGAGGAGGAGCTCATAAAGTAAACGTTTTTTTATTTTTTTATTTTTAGTGATCAAGGGAACCTCGCACGACTGGCAGCTAGAGGTAAACTATCGGGGGCGACACGTGCTAGCCATCACACACGTGCCACTGGGCAAGTCGCCAAGAGTCTCAAGTTAGTTTTCCTGCAATTTGCGTTACAGGAGTTTCGAACACTAGACCTCATCGATGGAAGTCTAATGCGTATCCAGCTGAGCCACCGCAAGGTGGTCATAAAGTAAACGTTTTGATACATGGGAACTGGAATAAAAAGACAAAAGGAGCTGCTGCTTTCTTTGAATACTCGAGAATATAAAAAGGAGTTTAGTTGAAATCGCTAAAAATATGAACGGAGCCAAGGTATGAAATCTCGATCTTTCTCCTAACAAAAGAGGTCGCCATCAAGCGCCGAATGAGCAGTGTATGCTCGTCCAGCTTTCAGTTAAGCATATACGCTTTTGAACACATCGATTTTATACCGTTATCCCTTGGCGCCCCGCTCGTCTGCTTACTTTTTTGGCGTTCGACCTTTTATTCGGCGATTTGTCGTGCGCTCAAGGTGCGATATGTTTTGTACTTTACGACTCGTGTCGAAGGATTAGAATAGGCAGAGATTCGATAATATTATCATCGGGGGACGACGTCGTCAGTTCAGCTTTGAGGTAATGACATCAAGTTAGGGGGTAGGTTTTGCCTTTTCTTCTTAACAAATTCACTAGCCTTGCCATTATAGCAGCATTTTTCAACCAAAAGCATATCTCCAGCACGTTCGTATCACAATATGGCTTCAGACTTTACACGCCACGACCGGAGGAAGTCATCGAAAACAGGCGACTTGGCGGGAAGCGAGCGGAGCGCGCCAAGCACCCTTTTCTTCTTTAATTAATGGTTAATAGCGACGGGCTTACGACTAACCCGATACATAAGAAATTCAGAAGAGGAGACCGATGAGGGGAGCATCGAACATGCATCCCAACACGAGTCCCACGCAACGCGACGCAGCAACAGTTGTTTTCTTCTTCGTTTTGGGATTATGATGGGACCGACGCCAAGTGCGCAAACCATTACTTTTTACACCTCTAAAATAATAGCAATCGCTGATCCATTGGGTCGATAAGTTTTGTCGGGACAAGATAAAAAGACTAGTCAATCTGAGAAAACCGGGACGGGCGGTGGATATTTCCAACCTCTCGTTTTTGGCGTATACGACTGCGTACGAGCGCGAGCTCTCGTGCAATGCGGATCTCTTTTAATATTAAAGCCTGGGGAGACTTATCTTAAGCTTTTCGAACTTTCCTGGAAACTTCGTGGGTTGTTGTTCAAGAGAGAAAAATGTGTCGTGGGGGGGTCGGACTTTTGTGGTTGCGAATCGGACGACGACGCGATGGTCAATTGCACGCTCGAGCAGTTAAGTTAGCACTTGCAACGTGTGGCGCCTTTTGAGTTTTGATGTACGATCTTTACCTAAGATTCAATAAATCCATCAAGCCGGTCCATTAATAAATCCTATCAGTTGGGACCATTGGACACGATGAGCGTGGGACGAATCAAATTTTCCAATCTGAATGATTTTGATGGCGTATGCGAATTCATTAGTGGATGACCACGTGGAAGAGACGGATCCGAGCACTTTACTTTTTTGATTTTCTCATCGTACGTGAATATAAGGCCCACTTAGAAATAATCCAAATAAGATACTTTCACATTTTATTTCATAATTTTTCTCTTAGGATATTCTTCGGTGCTACTAGTCTAGTAAATCATTGTGGAAGAGTGACTCCATGGTATTTACAATTCACATCGATCTCTAGTGTCTGATTGTGCTATCCAAGAAAATATTGATTTTAGCGAAAGGAGAGAAGAAACTTGCATTTGTTTTATGTATTTAAGGCATTACACATGTCATGTTCGATCAAAACTCGAATTGATGTGAGACAGGTGCACAATGATAGGGTTGTAGAGTTTGACAGAGGAAAATATTATTCAAACGCAAAACTTTTACTGGTAATGACATATAAGTAATCTCGTGTTAAAGTAGAGAAGAGAGTTTTAACTACTATTAATGGCATATATGTAATTTATGGCCTATACTCTTGCTCTAAATTGGGGCAATATAATTTGTAACTGTAATGCCAAAACTTGTTACTGATATTGATGGTGGAGAGATTGTCTAGTGCTACATCGCGATTTTTCTCTATTATGAAAGGGTTTTTTCATGTAAAAATTCGCTTATTTTATTCTCTATTTTCTTTCCAAAGATTCATGTTCCTAACACATAGAGCATATCAGATAACGCTTACACTCGTGTGGAGGACAAATTTCATGTTATCAAAAAGTTCGTTATTGGAACTTAAGGGGGCAGGAAGCGCACGCACATGCTGAATTTGGTTTGGGCATGTCTATGAACTACTGCAATTTGCTATCCGTGTGAATGATATGGTAACGAAGGATCTTGCTGGATTGGGAACATGACTGATGATCCCTCGATTGAAAACTCAGTCCCATCCACTTCGTCTGGTCGGATCAAGCCCAGCACGAATTTAACCGGAGCAACTGTTTGTTCTGTTCGACCCTGATGGCCTCAAGGACAACAGGCCCCAAAGCTGTAGAAGACCAGAGGCTAGAATAGCGGCAGAAGTCCAAAGACAAGCGCAAGTCTATAACTCAAGGGGGACACTTAAGTCGCCATAACTTCAAAACGGACACTTAAGTGTCATTTTTTTTTTTTCTAGTGGGACACTTAGTGCCACCTCCGGCGACCTTTGCCGGAAATCCTACGTAGCAATATTTTATTATTATTTTTTGCTTACGTGGCTCGCGGAGCTCCAAATCAGCATAAAAATTAAAAAAATTAAAAAAAAAATAAGAAAAATTTAAAAATTTAATTTTAAAAATTAAAAAATTAAAAAAAGGGGGAGGTCGAACGGGCGACGAGGGATTTTTTTATTATTATAAATTTTATTAATTTTTTAAAACTTTTAAATTTTTCTTAATTTTTTTTTTTTAATTTTTTCTTATTTTTAAAATTTTTTGAATACTTTATAATTTAATTAATTTTTATATTATTATTTACACGTAGACACGAAACGACGTTGTTTTTACGTTTTCTTCGCCACGTCAGTGTGCAGAACGACGCCGTTCTGGACTAAACTCGTCGAAAAATTGCCACGTCAGCCATTTGGTCGGATTTTTGCCGGAGTGGCACTTAAGTGTCCCATTTTACTCCGATGATAGCACTTAAGTGTACCATTTTAAAATTATGGCACTTAAGTGTCCCCCCGTGCCAAGTTATGGCACTCCAGGTGTCCTCACCTCCTAGAATAGCTGATTTCCAGATTTGATCAAATCTGGTAAGCATATTCAATTAGGTCTGTCTCATCATTTCTTATTTATTCTTCTGGTCAAGTAATAATCTTTTAGCCCAAACTCCCCGCCTTGGATAGGAGTTCCAATCCACTTATAAAAGCACACAAATTACTATCCACTTAATAATACACGTTCAATCTAATTCCTTCTCGTTACTCATCCTATTCGAAATTGAGTCATTGCACTTCCCAGCTGTTCATTAGTAAAAGCATGCTCTTGTAAGGACGGTGTTGACTTCAAGCTTGTCCAAACGATCATGTATGTGGATTCCCTAACTACCAAAAGTACTTAATTTAACGTGAAGAAATCGAGTGACCTATGACCTTTATCACATTTCACACATCATTCCTCAAATCTTCCTACCCCACAAACCATTTCAAGAGATGCTTTACTATGTCAATTCAAATAACCAAAATAGTAGGAAATGCCCAATCAAATTTTACACAACAAATGTACTCTAAGATTGCGAATTCAGGTGATGGTGCCTTTATTTCCTATAAATTTACCACATATTTTTTTTCTTGAAAACTTTTGTATATGTTATGATATAAGATAAGCATGGGATGTAATTGTATTTAAAAGGAAAGTGCTAGTGCTTGGAGCATTTGTTTTATGAAATGGGGACGGGACATTGACTACATTTTCATTGCTAGGGTTTGCATTATGATCTGTTGCTTTTCATATTTAAAGCATTGTGAACTTAGTTTGATGATTGCTTTCTAAAATGAATTGAAAATGTGAATCGCTATTCGGAAATATTATATGATTTGGATTGTCAACTCTCATGATAAAGTAAGTTAGATAATTCACGCGGTTGATTAAAAGTAGTATTGTTGGACTCAGTGCTCTTGTTGCTTTGTTGAACCTTGAGTTGGGTAGCGGTATTTAGTATACATATTGCATTTTAGGAGGGAAAAAAACACCAAAGTATCAAAACTTGGCACAATGGGATACTTAGGGTGCATGATAACCAAAATTTCTATTCCAGAAATAAATTTTTCTGTTCAAGACCTGATTCTGGAAGAGAAATCCGTTTGATAAACTTATTCAGTTTTTTTATTTTTGGAATAGATTTCTATTCCAGAAATAGGTTTGGAAGAGAAATCAGAAGTTAAAGTTTTCTACTTCTCTATTTCTGGAATAGAAATCAGAAATAAAAATTCTTCTCATCGTTTGTCAATCAGTCCTTCATTCATTGCCGCTGACCACCATCTATCGATTGCTCGCTGCCGCCGTTGTCGGTTGCCGCTGGTCGCCGCTGGTGGCCGCCGGTCGCTGCCATCGCCGTCGCCCTCGCTGGTCATTGGTGGTCGCCGCGCCCCCGCTTGGGTTGGTCGTTGTCGGTCATCGTCGGCCACCGCCGGTTCGTTGTCGCCGCCGCCCACCGGTCGCCGCCGGTTGCCGCCGCCGGTTCTTGCCGTCCGGTTCGTCGAGGCCGCCGGTCGCGCCGCCCTCGGACACCGCCGGTTGCCGCCGCCGCCGCCGGCTTCGCGGTTGCCGCGATCGCTGGTTGCCGCCGCCCTCACCGGTTCGCCGCGTCGCCGCCGGCCGCCGTGCTGCCACCACTGGTCATCGTTACCGGTCTTCGCTTGCCACCGTCGCCCGCCGTTGTCGCCGGTCATTGCCGGTTGTCGATCGCCGGTCGCCGCCGCGGGCCGCCGCCCGCCGCCGTCGTCACCGCCGCCGTCGGTCCGCCGCTTGCTTGTTGCCGCCACCGTTGCCGTCGCCGCCCACCGATTCTTGTTGCCGCCCGCCGCTCGGTCGCCGGTCGCCGCCGCTGCCCGCCGCCGTCGCCGCCGCCGCCGGTCGCCGGCCGCGCGCCGCCCGGAGGCCGCCGCCGCCATCGGTTGCGCCCGATCGCCCCACCGCCGGCCATCCATTCCCCGCCCATCGCCGGTCCATCGCCATCCGAAAGGAAGAAATTTTGTGTCGTTATTAAACGAATTTCTATTTTTAGAGTATAAATTTTGTATCGTTATCAAATGGTTATTTTTCTTGAAACTCTTCTAGAAATAGAAATAGAAAAATCTATTTCTGTTCTAGTAACTATTTCTGGAATAGAATGGTTGTCATACACCCCCTTAAGTGCCAAAACTTACGAAATTGGTACTTAAGTGCCGCTTTTTATGAAAAATGAGACATTTGAGTATCATATCCGGCGAATCCTCCTTTGAAAGTCCTATGTGACAATTTTTTATTAATTTTTTCGCTTAGGTGGCTCATTAGAAGGCTAACTCAGCCAAAATACACAAAAATGAAGTTGTTTTGGTATAATTCAAGTTTCAATATAAAATTTAATTAATTTAAATTAATTTTATTTTATTAAATAAAACAGGAGAACGAAGAAGGCAGCCGGCGGTTGAGGGCTTAGCCCTCATTGTCGCCGCCTCCCCACTATCGTCGGAAGGTGGGGAGGGTTGGTTGAGGCCACCAAGCCCTGGTTGGGGGTCGGCAACCCCAGCCGACCTGTCACGAGGGTCGCTGGCCCTTGCTCGGCGGGGCCAAGGGCCGCTACCCATCGCCGCTGGTTGGTTGGGGTCGCCGGTCCCGGCCAAGGCTCGGTGGCCTTGGTTGACCCTCCCCCACCTTCTAGCGACGGCGGGGAGGTGGCGGTGACGACGAGAGCTAAGCTCTCAACCATCGGTTGCCTTCCTCCTCCTCCCTGTTTTGTATTTTGTTTTTTGTTGTTAATAATAATAATAATAATTTTGTATTTTGTTGTAATAATAATAATAATAATAATAATAATTTGTTTTAATTTTAATTTAATTAATTTTTATATTAATTATTTACCACGTCAGCACCAAAACAACGTCGTTGTGTCACTGTTTAGCCACATCAGCGTGTAAAACGATGTCGTTTTGCACTAAGCTTATCGAAAATCGCTACGTCAGCGTTTTGACCGGATTTTCTCGCCATTGGCACTTAACTGATCCATTTAGTTTTGATTTTGGCACTTAAATATCACTTTCTTAAGTTTTGGCACTTAAGTGTCCATTTGTGACAAGTTTTGGCACTTCTAGTATCTTTGTGTCCATTTTAGGATATCGCGTGGGAGCCAAGCCACCGGCTAATTATAGGTGGAAACCTATATCAAGGGGGAACTTTGTCATGAGGCTTGCCATGAAAATAAATGTGGCTGTATTGTATGACAATGGGCGAGAGCTTAGTAGTTTTTTTTGGTCGGAAACAAGAGTTTAGTTTTTTTTTTTGGTCGAAAAAACGAGAGCTTAGTTAATGAACTTGACAACTGACCCATTTTTGTTTTGCTATCTTGTGAGCACATATTTAGATTTATTGCTACAAATGCTTTTTTTTTTTTTTTTTTTGGCTCTATAAGTTTTGTTTATTGTTTTTTTAAAGAAAGTGATGTTGACAAATTGTGCATAATAGGCGTTGGATCCCCTTATGAGTATAGTATCACTCATTTAGCTGTGTTTGTTTATTCCTTTCCCTTAACATTCAGGTTCCTTGCCCCGTGATGCTTAGGAGGATCAATTCGACATAGGGAGTTTACGGTTGTCACTCGATTGTGTAGTTGTTTCTCATTTTTATGGAGATATTTGGTTTGAGGACATGCTTTTGTGTAAATTCTGTGCTTTGAGACGTTTTGACCAGCTGTTGTTGGCCTCTTGTTATGTATGGTTGCTCTGAGACTTCGTACTTCTCCTAAAATAGTTGTGCGACCCTACTCCCCCTATGTGAACCTAGGGTGAGAAATGTTGACCATGGAAGATAACTTTATTGCATAGCACTCACCCCACGGCGGGGTTCCAATGAAGCCATAATAAAATAAAGGAAAAACAACGGAATTTGTGGTGCATCACAACTTAGTCAGTTAGGTTATGTCCTTGCCGGTGATAGTTTCTACCCATTATAAGCGATGACATTTCTCTGGTGGCTGGTGTCTTTAGCAATTAGCATAGTAAACCTCTCTCATGACATATTAAGTTCCAAAAGTAAACCTCTCTCATGACATATTAAGTTCCACCTCCAACTCTTATTTTTTGTAAAAGCTTGATCCGTGTAAAATAGGTTATATTGTTACATCAAAAGTGAGTTACCTAGGTCTGATAATTCTTTGAGACCGAGAGATGAAGAGGAGAAATCCCTACTCTGGCACCAGGTTGGAAGTTGATATGATGGAATCTGATACTCTTTTGAGCGGCGATACTCCTCCTATCTCTCCTCGATGGTATGGCCTTCAAGGGAGAAAGAACACTAAAAATGTTAAAAGTTGTGTACGGTGCTCACTTTAGCGCCAAAGGTTTTAGTCGGATCACCTAAGTGCCAAATTGGAGGAAGAACGATTACTTTGATGCCATCGGCGAGAGATTCCAACTAAATTGATTACGTCGCTTTTATTTAAAAAAAAAAAGTTGATGTAACAAAAATTTAAAAATGCATTCAATGTAGAATAGCATAAATGATGTTGTTTATGTCCTCCTTAAGAAGTGACGCTGTTTTGCCATCATACATGGATTGAAATTAGGTTCTTCGCCCGCAATCCTTGCCTGACGCTGACCGTAGCTTGCTCGCCCACCATCACTTGCCCACTACGCTCAGCCGTCATCACTCAACCACTGTCATAGTTGCTTGACCAAGTGAGCGACGATGAGGTCGTTCATGGTGTGTGTGCCCCTCCTGTACAGGGTGCCCATCCCTCGTAGCTTGAACTCGTGCTTGGAGCTATTGTTTTTGGGCTTGGCCCGCCAGGAGAAGGTGGGGAATGACCAGAACGACGGAGGTGTCAGTCATTTTAGGGCTTGGGAATAAGGGGGGTCGAAGGTGGAGAGAGCAAAGAAGAAGAGGGTGAGGGAGAGGAGGAGGGCACATATGGAGATGGTGGCTTGGACTCTGCTCAGGAGGCAACCAAAGTGGGTCCTTTTGAAGGGGGAAGGAGGAGGACAGGAGCTTGGGCTTGTTGACGAACTGTAGGCAGAGCGGTGCTGGTGTTGTGCTTGTGTTGTTCTTTAGGGAAGAAGACGAGGAGGAAGCCCATGCTCAACGAGTTCTGATCGTTGCTCCTGCCCTTGCTCATCACTAGTATGCCCATTTGCTTGCCTTCTACCCCCCTCTCTTTATTGGTCTTTCAATTGGGGATTTAGGGTTCTTACTTGGGGGAAAGAGTCAAATAGCGTCGTTTTGTTGTTTGGATACTGACTGTACTTTCTGATTGTTGCTCCTGCCCTTGCTCATCACTAGTATGCCCATTTGCTTGCCTTCTACCCCCCTCTCTTTATTGGTCTTTCAATTGGGGATTTAGGGTTCTTACTTGGGGGAAAGAGTCAAACAGCATCGTTTTGTTATTTGGATATTGACTGTACTTTCTGGTGAGTCACATCGGCTTTAAAACTTAATAAAAAAGTGCCACGTCGGATTCCGCCAATCAGATTGGCGTTGATACCGAAATGATCATTTTCTAAGCTTTTTGGTACTTAATGATCTAAAATAAACTTTTGGCACTAAAGTAAGCGTTGTACACAACTTTAGAACTTACCCGCCTTCAAGTATTTGAATTACTTGCGCCACGGATGGTCGTTCTCTTGGGACTGGATGTGTGCACAAAAGAGCCAGCCTAATCACTTTTTCTATCTCCCCCTGGCCATCCTCGGACTGCAGATGGGGATCGACTCGAGTCTCCAAACGACGCTCTACCAGAAGCCCCTTTACCCTATCGGGTAACATTATCACTTGCTCGTTTGCACTCGCTGCAGGTAAATGCGCTTTTTGTCCTGTCACGAGTTGCAGAAGGACTACCCCAAATGCAAAGACGTCGGTTTTCACCGAGAATTTGCCCTCCATCACATATTCTGGCGCCATATATCCATATGGCCACATATCCTATTCGTGAAATAGGAATTTGAATCTTCATTGCGGGATGCCACTTCAGATTCATTCCTCGGAAGTACAGGTGCCACCTCGATGCCATCCACCAAGTATCCACTGTGCTTGCGATTGGTGAACTTGACCACCTCAAAGTCCCCAATGCGAAGCTCGAATTCCTCATCCAACATAATTTTTGAAGTTTGGTAACTAGGTGCAAAATGTTCAGATCATGCAGATGGGACAGTCCCCTCGCAGCTCCCAGGGCTATTTTTCTGCGGGTAAGCCGGTCCAGCGGGGGTCGTATCTTGGGCCGTTTGCTCAAGCAGCGATCCGCACTTTCATTGAACATCAAGGGGGACACAAGCAATAAGTCTATGCATTTTGATGTTCTGCAAAATCCGACCATGGGAAGCATATTGTGACGTGGAGGTATGATGCTATCAACCGTTACTTCACTTTCAAACTCTCTTATACCTTGAGCGCTGCCTCTACCGCATCTTTTGATTGCCACTAGAGAGTCATCAGCTAATTGACCTGTATAGACATCGCCAAATCCACCTCTGCCTAAAAGTTCCGTGTGGCTGAAATTTGGGGTAGCCACCGCCAACTTCTCCAGAGTAAACTCTTTGAGCTGTCTTTAGCGAAATTCTGGACGGACATCAAAATTGATACTATGAAATGGCGTCTCTGCGTATCGGTCTTGAATCTCATCATCATGAAATTCACAGGCTGTTCATCATGAAATTCACAGGCTGGGGCTTTCGAGACAAGAGAAGCACCAGCAGCAACAAGTCCTCTGACAATAGTTTTGGTGAAAGTGCAAGTGTATTCTTATGGTTGACAGAGTGTCACTGAGGGAGGCGATGATGGAGTAGGGGAAAAGCCTGGTTGAAATCATCGGGATCTTGGGCAGGATCGAAGGTGGCAAATTTGAACACCATTTTCCTTTCCGTTCCCTTCTCTCTAGAGACCGAACCTGAGTTGCTTTATCACGAGCTAAACAAATGAATGTGTGCTGTGAGAGATTGCTGTGCCCCTTCCTCTTGTCGGTGAGAGCTGTTATAGAAAATTTTTAAGAACCAACGGAAGTTTAACGGAGAAAACTGCAGAGGAAGGTGCCACTGATGTGGAAGTCTTAAAAACCAGCTCAGAAGTCTTAACAGAGGAAACTGCAGAGGAAACTGCCATGGCAGCTTCCAAGAGGCAGTGCGAATGGTTTCCGAGCACTTAGTTCAGAGAAGACTTTTAGGAGTTCCTAGTATGAAATATATATTTTTGTATATAGAATCATATTTAATTTTATGTTATAATTTAGTATTTTTATTTATTACATATTGTAGGGATATTAGTATAATGGTTTATTATTTCAATAGCGATGGCTAAAAAGGTAATTAAAAAAGAATTGGGTTGACTCGACATGAATCTCTCCGATATTGAAGTCGTGGAAAATTGGTGGTTGGGCGGGGAGCGAACGGATGGGGAAGAATACGAATAACAAAATTTTTAATTATAGTTAACGCCATTAAAAATTCTAAATTATGCCTAATAGGTTCAATATTCTCAAGGTTTTTTTTTTTGCTATCAAATACCTCTTAAATATGTCTACATCAACACCAATATTCAAAAATGCTATGGAAAATTTAGGGTATTAATGTCACAGAAGATAAAATAGATATTTTCACCATGTCGGTACATATTTAGAGATTGTAATGATATAAAGAAAAAGTTTATTAAGTGCTTGGTATCTTCTCCACGGGACATAAAACCGATAGCAACATCAACCATGCATAAAATGGAGACGCACAATACAACATAACCACCTGTTGCATTGGGTTTATAATAGCTCCTTCAGCCTCCTTCAAGCCTCTTCCCTTACTAAGCCGATGGAGCTGTCCAAGAAAATTTCGAATTTAGTGAGTGGAGAGAATGAACTCACATGTTTCAATACACACTTGTTATGTTTGATCAAAACTCGAATGGTTGCGACACAAGTGCACAGTGATGGAATTGTGGAGTATGATAAAGGAAAATAATATTAAAGTATAGAACTTTTACTACTAATGGCATATATGTAATTTCTCTCATAACTATGTATGCCTCAGACTTCTACTTTACATTTGGACAACATCATTTGTTATTGTAACGTTGAAATTTATTATGTTGATACTAATATTGACAGTGGAGAGATTATCTAGTACGGCACTTGGTCTTTCCCTATTTTGAAAGGATTTTTCACGTAAAACTTTGCTTGTTTTCTTCTTTATTTTTCTCCTCCTTGGGCGTTTGCGGTGCTAGGGGATGAGCAGTGCACCATCGAGGAGTGCCGGCGCATGATCGCGGAGGTGGACAGCAACAGGGAAGGGTTCGTTTGCTTTGAGGACTTCCCTCAGATGATGGAGCTGCCGAGGTGATGATATCACCATCACCGTCGCGATCCAATGCATCATATTATACAGTCGATAATGATATGAAGTCAGTCGGTTTTCCTGCTCCTGATGATCGTACCGAACGCCGTTGTGATTTTTGCATTCTTCTTTTCGTACTTTTTCTTCCCCCATTTTAGGGTGCGAATGGTAACGTTTTTTGTTTTTTTTGTTAGGGGAATAGAAATAAAAAAAAAGTGTTTATGTTTAGGGAACAATTTTTGAACAAAAGAACGCGTTTGGTAACGTTTGTTCGGGAATAAAAAATGAATAAAAACACGTTTGGTAATTTTATTCTTTTTTTGTTTCTTTTAATTTTTTAAACATTTTTATTTTATTTTTTATTTTTTCCTTTCTTTTTTATTTTTTATTTTTTCGGCCGGTCATCGGATCTGGGCGAGGCTGCTCGGCCTCGGCGGATCCGGGCGGCCGAGGCTCGCCAAGCCTCGGGGCGGGCGGGAGACGGCAAGATCGCCGGGGCCGACGCTCGGCGAGGTCGCCGACCCTGACGGCGTCGCCGGCCCTCGACGGCCGGTCGCCGGCCATGGCCGAGGCGGCGACCGCCAAAGAAAAAGAAAAAAAAGAAGAAAAGAGAAGAGAGAGAATTTTTGTTCTTTTTTGGTTTCAAAGAAGTGTTTCTTTTCTCAAAAACAACTTTTTTGTGTTTCTTTTTTTGTTCCTATTTTGTTCCGGAACAAAAAAATAAAAAAAGAACAGAAACGCAATCAAACGCGTTTCTGTTCTTTTTTTGTTCCCGAGAACAAAATCCGTACAGAAGTGTTCCAGAAACGTTTCTTTGAAGCGTTTCCATGCACGCCCTTAAATGATTTCGATGGAACTCGGGCGGGTGGTGAGGGTTGAGATCTTTGGGCAAGGAAGAGATCAACGGCCGGGATTGTTTTGTGATGGGAGGATCTGTCATTTTTTTCTCTCTCTCACTGCCGTACATACGCAAGTGAACTTAAAAATCGAACTTGGGACTCTGCTTTCTCTGTTTTTTGGGTTCTTATCTCCCGATGCGATTTTCAACGACCTCATTTGCTTCGATTACAGCGATTTGCTCGACTTGATGATTGAATCTCCATTCTCGGGCATGAAATTTAAGACTAGAAACGATTCCTCGGATCGATCGAAGCTCGCTCGCTCGATCGAATCTGTCAGCGACCCAGATCTGCAGTGTTGATCCATGCTTGCCGAAGTACGTTTCGTTGGGGATAAGGGGAAGCATTTATCAACAACGTGGGGAGGGGCTTATGTGTGGCCCAACCGAGTTCCCAAATCGAATGTGTTCTTAATTTCCTTTTTAATTTTCTTTTTTACCCGGTCGATTATTGTCATGGTCCTAAGTCAAACTCTCAAGGCGGTTTCCTAATTCGGAAGGCCGGCTGAATTTTCCACCACACCCTTCTAGATTCAGGACACTTTTCTCTTCCTGCCATTCTTGAGAAAAAATCTTTCCCCATACCGACGGCGATCTTCCGAAAACTGTTCTTGTTCCATGGAGACGGGACGATTAAATCACGCCTTAGAACCAAATGAATTCTGTCTTCTGCCAACGAAATTGACAATTCATGTTCTTACATCCTTTTCTCACCTCCATGATTGAAACTCGTGGGCTGTGTTCCATTAAGACGTGAGGGACATGTCCTTGTTTCCTTGTCGCAGAAAGCTGTAAAGCGCAGTACAGCTTTCCGTCTTTTCCCTCCGTCCCATGGAGAAAGCGAGTCACATGCGCGCATAAAGCTTCGACTTCCATTGCATCCCGCTGCAAAAATGAGTACGGAATAACGTTTCGATACATTGGAACTGGAATAAAAAGACGAAACGGAGCTGCTTTCTTTGAATACTCGAGAATATAAAAAGGAACTTAGTTGAAATCGCTGAATGTATGAACAGGCCTAGTTATGAAGTCTCGATCTTTCTGCCAACAAAAGAGGTCGCAATCAAATGTATGAACAGGCCTAGTTATGAAGTCTCGATCTTTCTCCCAACAAAAGAGGTCGCAATCAAGCGCCGAAATGAGCTGTTTATGCTCATCCAGCTTTCAGATAAGCATACACTTTTGAACACATCGAATGTCCATCGTTATCTCTTGGCACCTCGCTTGTCTGCTTACTTTTTCGGCGTTCGACCTTTTCTTTGGCGATTCGTCGTGCGCTGAAGGTGCGATATGTTTTGTACTTTATGACTTGTGTCGAAGGATTGGAGTAGGCCACGATTCAATGAAATTATCAACAGGGGACGACGTCGTTGATATAGATCTGAGATAATGACATCGAGTTAGGTCAGTGGGTTTTGCCTTTTCTTCTTAATAACTTCAGTAGCCATGCCATTATAGCAGCACTTTTCAACCTAAAGCATATCTCCGGCACGTTCGTAGCGTAATATGGCTTCGGACTTTATACGCGACAACCGGAGGAAGTCGTCGAAAACGGGCGGTTTGGCAGGAAGCGAGCAGAGCGCGCCAAGCACCGTTTTCTTTCTTTACTTAATAGTTGATAGCGACGGGCTTACGACTAACACGATACATCAGAAATTCAGAGGAGGAGACCGATGGGGGGAGGCTGGAACATGCATCCCAACACGAGCCGCACGCAACGCGACGCAGCAACAGTGGTTTTCTTCTTCGCTTTGGGATTATAATGGCGTCTTGCGACCGACGCCAAGTGCGCAAACGATTACTTTTTTCACCTCTAAAATAATAGAAGTCACTAATCAATTGGGTCAATAAGATTGTCGGGACAAGATAAAAAGATTAGTCAATCTGGGAAAACCGATGACGTGCAGTGGATCTTTCCAACGTCTCGTTTTTGTTGTATACGACTGCGTACGAGCGCGAGTTCTCGTGCAATGCGGTTCTCCTTTTCATATTGAAGTCTGGGGAGACTTATCTTAAGCTTTTCGAACTTTCCTGGAAACTTCGTGGGTTGTTGTCTGAAAGAGAAAAAAATGCGTCGTGGGGGAAGGGGGTGTCGGGATTTTGTGGTCGCGAATCGGACGACGACGCAATGGTCTTGCAACGTGTGGCGCCTTTTGAGTTTTTACGTACGATCTTCACCTAAGATTCAATAAATCCACTGAGCCGGTCCATAAATAAATCGTTTCAGCTGGGACCATTGGACACGACTGAGCGTGGGACGAATCCAATTTTCCAATCCGAATCATTTTGATGACGTACGGGATTTCATTAGTGGATGAATACGTGGAAGAGATGGATTTGAGCACTTTGCTTTTTTGATTTTCTCATCGTACGTGAATATAAGACCCGCTTAGACCTTATGAATAATTGAAGTAAGATATTTTTACATTTTAGTTTTATAATTTTCTCTTTATACATTCTTCCGTGCTACCAGTCTAGTAAATTATTGTAGAAGAGCAACTCCATGATATTTACGTTTCACATGGATCTCTTGTGTCCACTTGAGCTATATGAGAAAATTTCGAATTTAGCAAGTAGAGAGAAGAAACTCGCATTTATTTTATGTACTTAAGGCATTACACTTGTTATGTTTGATCAAAACTCGAATTGATGCGATATAGGTGCACAATGATGAAGTTGTGAGGTCTAAGAGAGGAAAGTAATATTTAAGTGCACGACTTTTATTGCTAATGATGTACATGTAATTTTCATGTTAAAGGTAGAGAATAGAATTTTTAGTATTGCTAATGGCATACATATTTTAACTATCTATGCCCTAGATTCATGCTGTATATTGGAGCAATATCTTTTGTCGTAGCAATGCCGACACTAATACTGATAGTGGAAAGATTGCGTAGTGTAGCACCGTGATTTTTTCTTATTTTTAAAGGGGTTTTCCACATAAAAATTTGCTTATTTTCTTATCTATTTTCCTCTTTAAAGATTCACGTTCCTAACACACAGAGCATATCGGATAACACTTACACTTGCTTTCATGTTATCGAACAGTTTGTTACGGGAAGTTAAGCGGACAGGAAGTGCACGCACAAGTTATGTTGAATTTGGCTTGGGCATATCTATGAACTACTGCAATTTGCTGCTCGTGTGAATGATTTGGTAACGAAGGATCTTGTTGGATTGGGAACATGACTGATGATCCCTCCCCTTTGTCTGGTCGGATCAAGCCCAGCACGAATTTAACCGCAGCAACTGTTTGTTCCGTTCGACCTTGACGGCCTCAAGGACTACAGGTAACAGGCCCAAAGCTGTAGAAGACCAGAGGCTAGAATAGCTGATTTCCAAATTTGATCAAATCTGGCAAGCATATTCAAATAGGTCTATTCCATCATTTCTTATTTATTTTTGCGGCCAAGTAACGATCTTTTAGCTGAGACTCTCCACCTTCAATAGGAGTTCCAATCCAGTATAAAATAACACAAATGACTGTCCAATTAGTGATACACGTTCAATTTAAATCCTTCTCTTTAACTCATCCTATTCTGAATAGAGTCATTGCACTTCCCAGCCGTTCATAGAGTAAAAGCATGCTCTCGTAAGGACGGTGCTGACTTCCAGCTTATGCAAATCATCAGGTATGTGGATCCACCTTAACTACCAAAAGTACTTAATTTAATGTGAAGAAATCGAGCAACCTGTGACCTCTACCGCATTTCACACAACATTCCTCAAATCATTTTACAATTCATAACCCACAAACTATTTCAAGAGATGCTTTATTATGTCAATTTAAATAGCCCAAAGGGTAGAAAATGCCCACTCTAGCTTTATACAAAAAATATACTCTAAATATCAAATTTTCTTTGTAATAAATATCACAAAGTGAAAGGATGTTTGACGGAAAAGTAGAGTCACTTCATAGAGTCTTAGTCAAAGTTTGTCCGTAAGTTTGACATTTGGTTAATGTTTCTCGAATAAGATTGCGAATTTTTCCAAACAGCGTAGCTTCTGATATGGTTTTTGGTTGCAGGTGAGTGGTGCTTTTATTTCCTATGAATTTTTAAAATATTCTGTCTGGAAAACTTTAGTATATGTTATGATATAAAGATAAGCATGGGATGACATGGTTTATGAAAAGAAAGTGCTAGTGCTTGGAGCAGCATTTGTTTTATAAAATGGGGACGGGACATTGACTACATTTTCATTGCTAGGATTTTGCATTATGATTTGTTGCTTTTGATATTTAAAGTATTGTGAATTTAGTTTAATGATTGCTTTCTAAAATGAATTGGAAATGTGAAATGCTTTGTGAAAGTGTTGTATGATGAACTCTCGTCATGAAATAAGTTCGATAGTTCATACGGTTGATTAAAAGTAATATTGACTCCGTGCTCTTGTTGCTATGTCGAACCTTGAGTTGGGTAGTGGGTATTTGGTATGCAGATTGCTTTTTAGGACATAATAAGTGGTAGGGACCTATATCAAGGAAGAAATTTCGTCACGAGGCTTGCCACGAGGACAAACGTGGCCATATTGGATGACAGTGGGGCAGAGCTTAGTTAATGAACTCGACAATTGACACAAATTTGTTTTTTCATATTAAAATGCTATCTCGTGAGCACAGATTTAGATTCTTTGCTACTAATGCACTTTTGGCTCTATAAGCTTTGTTAATTGTTTTTCTTTAGCAAAAGTGACGTTTACAAAATGTGGGAAGCTAAAAAAGTCTTAAACCTATTATAAACGTGCTAATTCAATCATAATTTTTTTGCATTTGTGTTAATTTAGTCTATTTGACCAGTTTTGACCGGTTGACACTAACTTATACATTTTTAATAACAATTTAATTATTTATTAATTTCTTTATTTTTCACTTTTTCTTTTCTTTTCTTTAGGTTTTTTTCCTCCTAGCTGGCAAGGGTGTTGCAGCCCTTGCCTACTTTGGGTGCTGGCCATGATAACCTTGCTCGCCTAGATTGGGTGAGGTTGTCACAGCCCTTGCCCAAACCAGGAGAGGACTGTGGCACCCTCGACCCTTGCTTGGCAAGATCTAACGAGGGTGTCATAGCCCCTCACCTAGATAATGCCCTCGCTAGATTTGGGGAGGGTCGTTAGCTCCCTCACCTAGTGCTGGCGAGGGCATCTTGGCCTTCACTTGTGGGTGGTGAGGATTGGCCAGCGATCCTTGTTAGTGAGGGAAAGAAATAAAGAAAAGAAAAGAAAGGAAAGGAAAAAAGAAAAAATTTAAAAATTTATTTAAAAATTATTGATAAAGTCCAAGTTAACACCCACAGCGTTACATTAGTGCCATTTGGCCAAATTTAGCTGGATGGATTAAGTTGACACAAATGCAAAAGATTTTGAATTGACAAAAAAAACTTTATGACTAAATTAACAAAAAAATGTTTACTACTGAATTAACATAATTATAATAGATTTATGACATTTTTAGTAACTCTCCCCCAAACATTTAAGTATACCTTTTAAGAGCTTGATCCATGTAATAAAGATTGTATTTGTTGACACCTAAATTTTGGCGACCCATTTAAACATTTATCGTATTAAAAAATTAGGGGTTAATTTTATCCCTATATATATATATATATTAATTGCATAGATGTTAGGAGCATTAGCATAACAATGAGTCCACATAAAATTACATTGCGTGGATCTCATGCGAAATTTGGCAGTGGACATTCAATATTGCTGGCAAGGAGCCCACTCATGCGTGAACTCCAAAAATTGGCTTGGGCAAAAAAGAAAAATCCAAGGGCTCACCAATGTTTCTGCTGAGAAAGATAATGAAGAGAAAGGAAGTAAAATTTGGAGATATTGACCATATATTCTCTTCATGCGTATCTATGGCAGTATATTAAGAAATTTGTTTCATGGACGCACGTGGACACATAAAGCAAATAAAAGAAGAAAGAATTCGGCTGATTTTACGAAGATGCGGGTAAAAGGATCGAGGAACATGGATGGAAAGGAATCGGAAAATTTTTGGCTACAAATGTCATTGTTCTAAAATATAATATGCGGGATTTATTCTCTTTCCTCGAAAACCTAGATTAGTCCTATAAAAGGACCATCTACGGACAAGCAAAGAGGAGGCCACACATATCAAATACACGGCCATTGAGAGAAAAAATAAGGGCCTTCAAGCGTGAAGTTCGACGCTTGCAATTTTGACGCCCGCAGTTGCCGATCCCTTATTGCTCCACCGTGAGTCCAGGCTGCTGATCCCCCAACTACGTAACAACAAGCGGCACCCGTACCAACCAACAGCCTCGAGACAATCACACCGAGAAGCTGCTGCTTCGGCTGTTGCGACTTCAGGAGCCCCAGAAATTCACAAGCCTGGCCGCGCGCAACTCGTGATCCCTCGCCATGACGTCCAGCAGTCCCTTCGGCGTGCTGCAGTGTTCTTCAATCTAGACTAAACAAAATTCCCTCCGCCACAGTACTGAATCAACACCGCATCATCGCTATAGCAACTTCTCCATGCAAGCCCAGTCTTCTTCGCTACCGTGGATGGTGTTGTTGTGGTTCGATAATCCTCAACTGGTCGTGAATCAGCCTTTGGTCAAGTTTGATTTCTTTTTTTTGCAGGTCTTCTCAGAGTACCCAACAGAGACGTCCACACGACAAACCCGAAGGGAGAGGACGCATGCCTCCACTTCTCATAAAATCCACGGAAGAAAAATTCTGGGCATAAACATTCCTAGTAAAAGAGGGTTTCTAAAGCGGTCCCGAAGCTTCCTTGTTGATCATAAAGACGTGAGCAGCCACGTCTCAGTCCTATTGACAAAGTCAAACCACCGAGCATCACCCACGCCGCTTCCCGTTGCGGCACGAAAGCTGCTGTCCGAGCGTGCCACAAGCTCGACGCTTTCCCAACAATTCCAAGCGAGGCTTCTGTCCAGCAAGCGACCCTCAGCGAAGTCCAGTACTACTCGACAAGGCCAAGACTTCGTGCCACCGACTGCTGTCTCGAGCCGCGAGTCCCTAAGTGATCTCTCTAATCATCCGTGGACCGCCATCATTGATACCGCCGAGAAGCTGATCGCCAAGTCATCTGTTGAGCGGATTCCATTCAATTCAAATTTGGCAACATTATTTGCGGAATTAGGTAATTATCTTATCTAAATTTGATTTGGATATTTTATTGCCTAATTCATGCCTTTTAATATCTTACGTGCATATTTGAATTATCGGCGTATTCTTAATTATGATTTATTGCCCAATTCGCAACCGCACACGGACTTTTTATTCCATCTATAAGGCTTTAGATGGAATAATTAATCACGTGAGGAATAAAATTGATATCTTGATCTTTAAGGCTTAAGATCAAATTATCGATTTTATTAGCGAGATAATCAAGTTGGATTAGATATCGTTTTCAAATTCGAGCGATGGATAGTATCTTTGGTGATTGCGAATGATTTGGTGTTTTATCATTTAATTGCTTTATTTATCCCAAAATACAAAAAATTGCATTTGCATATCATGTAGATTAGAGTTGATTTCCTAGATAGAATTGCATGATAGATTAGTTAGATTCTTTTCTAATTATATTAAAATGCATGTTTAGAAGGCATTTAGAATAGATAGCATTTCACTTTAGTTAGATTTTTAGTAATTTTAATTATGAATTTTCATAAAAAATACAAAAAATCACGCGCATGTCATGTAGATTAGGTTCATGAAACGTCCGTCATCTAGTGATTGTTGCTAGGTTTATTTAGTTAGAAATTACTCGTCATTAGAACTAGGTCATTAGATTAATTTAGATTGCATATTTAAGTGTTGCATTCCTTTAATTTCGAATCTCATGGAAAATACAAAAAATTATTTTTTAGAATAAATCCATCTCATGCTTTAGGATAGACTACATGATTATTTATGTCATATCACTTAGGTCATTTAGTTAATATTGCATTGCATATTGCATGATTTTCATTAATTAAGTGAAAACAAAAAAGGAAATTGCGTGTTAATTAGAAATCATATCTAGGGTTGTGGATGTGAATTTTGATCTAACAATGCAGATGCTTTCGTTGCTTTGAGGTAAGTTTCTGCAATTTATTCATTGCTTTATCTCGGGCGTTAAATTGATGGTTTGCGCACCCGTATGATAACCTCACATGTTAGGAAATAGTTTAAAATCAATTCAAACTGCCCGCCAAACATTTTTCAAAACAAAAGAAAGGTACCGAAAGGGCGTTAGAGAATTCTAGCGTAACCAAGTCCCCGTACCCATAGTCTCTGGTTCGTAAGAGTAAAATAATTCTCTCGTTATTTTACTTGGGTTTCTAATCGACCCACCAAAAATAGATTAGTGGCGACTCCAAATTAAATAAATTACATGTTAAGAACTTGAACCGAAAGTCGCGAATTGGTATGGGCTTGGGAGAGCCCGAGTTAAGTCTAGGCTTAACAATCCACTAGCCAAACCCTAGGTGGTTCACACCCCGAAAAATTGGTCGCGACAACTTGGCGACTCCGCTGGGGACATTGAGTTGAAACTCTTAGTGGACTTAGGCCAATTTTCTTTTTGAAAAAAATATTTTTGTTTGGCAGCGAGAATCCCAGGTACGTCTCTAACATTTAAGGTGTTAAATGTTTTTGCAGGATGGGAGATATAAGGGGAAGTGTTTGCTAACCTTTATTTTGTAAGGAGGTGTAGGAATGTATGGTTTATTTTCCTGAACGAAGTGTTGTTTGATTTAAACTGCTGTGCATGCTTTGCATTTATCACTACACTATTGCACACACAACCTGCCGCCGGACCTGGGCCGCACTAGGACATTTAGGATGGTATTGAGTTGGATACGACTTCGACCGCGAGGCCGCGTAGTAGAGGTTGCCCAACTCAATCCCGAAAGTTTTTTCTTGGTGTTAAGAATGTTTACCTCGCCGCGAGGCTGCGTCGCATTGGGGTATCATTCTTGACTCGAGCCGGAGTTAGGAGGACTTGACTTAGTATGCGAGGCTGCAACTAAGTCATCCCACCCTTTTAACTCCACTTTGCTAAGCCTTTGTCTAGAGTAGAAATCGAACCTCACATCTCATGTGCATGTCTATGTGATTGCCATTGATTTTCTTTGGTGAAGTAAGTCTTCTATCCCTATACCATGCAATTTATTTTGTCGTATTATTGGGTCGGTCCATGACAATCTAGGTCAATCATTGATTTGATTCATTTGCCAATTGGAAATAAAATGAAAAATTGCTAGGGAATGATGCATTTGAAAAAAAAAAAACTTTGGAGAATTTCTTTTTACATCATGTCTAGAAAATTTGGTTTTACTAGGATATCCATTTTTTAGGAAATTCCCTTCTTGCATAGACTTTTCATGAATAAAAGAAATGGAAAAATCGATTAGATCATTGTCATGGATTGATTCGCTATTTGCACCTCATACTTATGCATTTTCGTCCATTTGATTTAGGTGGCAACGGATCCTCTGCGCTCTTCCATTATCACGCAATTAAGAGCAAGAATGGCCGAACAAACCGAAGTACGTGATCGTGTCTCCGCTATGGAGGGCCAACTCCAACAGAGTTAGCTGCCTCTATGGAGCTTATAACAGCTCAACTTCAATCCCTCCAAGTGAATTTGGCTCCTATACCCACTCTCTCGAGATAGCCGTCCCGAAGCCGGCAAACAAGGCCCAAACGGGTGAAGATGACATGCCCGGCTGGAAGATGATCCATTCCCGATCAATGTGGAAAGGGCTAAGCTTGTCAACATCCCTAAGACGGAGCAGGATGAATGCTTTGCGAAAATGGAAGAAAAGTTGAAACAACTGCAGGAGTCACAGAGTTCACTCCCGTTCGACTTATCCGTATACGAGAAAGTTAAGATGCCAAAGAAATTCAAAATGCCGGATTTTGAGAAATACGATGGTACTTCCTGCCCAAAAGCTCATTTGCAGATGTACCACGTGCGCATGGCCCAATATGTCAAGAACGAGCTTCTCATGATCCAATCATTCCATGCAAGTTTGACTGGGCCTGCACTGAATTGGTATGTATGAAAAATATGAATCTTCTCGACACCTGGAATGAAGTGGCTGACGCATTTCTCAAACAATACAAGTTCAACATGGATATTGCACCTTCCCGAGAGGATCTCGAGAGGATGGAGAAAAAGAAGAGCGAGTCGTTCAAAGAGTATGCCGTGAGATGGCGAAATCTGGCGGCTCAAATTACTCCTGAGCCTACCAACAAGGAGTTGATGAAGTTGTTCGTGAAAACCCTTCCATCTGAGTTCCGTAACCGAATGGCCAGTACGTACGTTGAAAGCTTCAATCAGCTTATTCCTGTGGGGGAACAAATCGAGATGGGGATAAGAGAAGGATGGTTTACTGAGCCATCTAACAAAAAGTTTTCTACCAAGAAGGAGAAGGACCTTGAAGCTGAGATTAATATGACATATTCGCACTCCAGTAATTAAGATTTCTACTGAGCAACAAGGTGGAGAACATCAGCTCTCTAATCGACGACGTAATGTTAGAAGACAGTTCACACCTCTTCCTGGGCCCCTATCCAAAGTTTTGCCTGTCCTCCAAAGGAAGGGATTACTTTCTTCGGAGCCAAAGCGACCAAATCCGAGCAATATCCTGCATATAATCCCTCCGAAAAGTGTGACTATCACACGGGGGAGGTTGGTCACTCCACTGATGATTGCTATGTTTTGAAGCATAAGGTCCAAGATCTCTTGGATACAAAGGCATTCTCTTTCAACAGTAATCAAAAAAATCCTCTACCCAACCATGATGAAGGTGCAAATGCTGTCACTGAGTGAAGAAGTTCTTATCTTCAAGGATTTCAAGTTTTGTTTAGGATTCTCTACTTTTTGAAATTTCAATTATCGCTTTCGCTTTTAGGGTTTGGCTTGTTTGCATTTTCCATTCCAATAATGTAATTCATTCTATTCAATGAAATTACAATTTTATTTTCAATTTTAAGGACATGATGGAGTATACCAAACCAGCCCGGTGACGATATCCAACAATGAAAAGAGAATATCACCCAAGGATAATTCTGAGGACTGGACTTCTTCATGCTTCCTCGTCCAAAATATTCCTCAAAAAGAAAAAAAATCATTTTTTAAGCCATTTCCAAAAGCATGCATTAGGTTACCTTTGTTTGTTTTTCTAACTTATTTACTTCATGTCTCAGAGCATAACAGAGAGGCATTTGAAAATAACGCGTCAATTTCCAGTGATAGCAGGCCCATTGATTTGGGAACATACATCCGAACGAAAATAGGCGTCGGGCAAGGGATCATTTTCTAGCTGATCTTGATGACATCTCCCAAGAGTAAAGAAGACATTAAGCACTACTTATCCTCTTACTTGTCCTGAGCGATTTCCTTGCACATCAATAAGAAACCGAGGGCAAGTCAAAAGGAGATCATCTAGATTCCAAAGTGTGATATGTGACGCATCTCATAACAATTTGTGTGAGATGTCATTCTCGAAGGCCAAATGAAGTTTCTCATTTCCATGAGAAAATAATGGAACAAATCAAAAGAGGATTATATAATTAATTCTGGAATTGACACTCTATTCTTTTCCTTGCAGATGATAAATTGGGGGCATGACAAATTTCGGTAATGACCCGATTGAGATAAAATCTTGATCTGAGCCAAAATGGTTGTGCAATTTTAATTTACTTTGATGTTGCATAGTATCCTATTTATGCACGTTGTTTTGTGCAGGGGCAAAAGCAAGATTTCATCAAATCAAAGATTGGATTTTCATCATCAATTGATCAATTTGTGTGTTTGTTCCCTTTTAATAGGGGCAATCCAAGGACACCCATTGCTGAGACAGTCCCTTCGTGGGACATTTCATTGAATGAATGCTTGCAATCATGTTTTTCATTCTTAAAGTTGCATGGCTCTTTTGAAAAGAGAATTTTCATATTGATTTAGCTCACAAATTTCATGTGGAGATTTATCAAGATAGACAATTTAATGGAGTGACATCAATGCTTAAGAATGCTGAATGAGACGTGTCAGGATGATGAAAGGCAAGTCTTATCCTATATACAGTCCCTTACTTATACACTTGTGAGATGAGTGTAGAAAGTTCCATATCTACAAGGTAAAGAGTTCTCTCGCAAAAGGTACGATAATCGAAATGATGAGGGGCAATTCATTTCTCTATCCCAAACACAACAGATGATCCATTGCTTAACCACTTTGAGCCACATACACTTGTGGAAATTCTTTCAAATTACCCTGTCAAGAACCACCCCACATCGGGGCAAACGGAGGGTAAGACAGCACCATAAGGTGAATAAAATGGATTGAAATTTTCTTGCTCTCACTTGCATCAATCTTCAAGTCATGCTATTACATTGAATTCATGTGGTAATTTAAGTGCCTTAGAATGACGAAGAGCAGTTCTTTCTCTATCGTATACACTTTTATCCATTGCATAGCCCATTTGAGCCTATGAATTCATTTCACATCAAACCCAGTTGGTGATCATCCCCCACACTGGGGCAAGGCAAAAGACAGATGAAGACCCTTGAAAGTTTGAGTGTCATTGTTTGACGCATGCATAGAAATCAAAATAGAACTAAGGGGCATGAAAAAGTAGTGTGCCTGGTAAAAGCAAAGCCAATGCCCATGAAAAAAAAAAAGTGAAAAAATGAATAAGAACTTGGGGCATGAAAAAGCAGTGTGCCTAGTAAAAGCAAGGCCAATGCCCATAGATGAAAAAAGAGAGTCAAGATAAGGTGACTATCAATTGTAAAAGGTTGAATCCCAATGAAGCAATACTCAAAGAACTCAAAAGTTGAATTTTTACAATCAATGGGGCACTTCATGAAGACAATCCCTGATGGTGAAAAAGAAAACTGGTGGCAATGCCAAGATGATCACCAACTCTCACCATTCACACACATTTTGAGCCTAATGATCTTTTCATTTCTCAACCCATGAACCCAGCCTACGTTACGTCCTTTACAAAGCCTCTTCAGATTAGGGCACTTGAATTAACATAGGGGTTCATATGTTTATAAGCATTGCTCGAAGAAGTGCGAGCAAGACTATTTCTTTCTCATTTTGCAGGTTTCTTGACTTGTAAACCCGGAGATGATTGCGAAGCTATTCTTTCAATAGCCTTGACTCAAAGAGTCCCTTTGTTAAGCCATTGACCAAGCCTACATTACGGTCCTTATTAAAGACCTCTCAGATTGGTAAGGTCGTACCGCTTGCGAGAATACTTGGACCCTTGTTGGTATGATGATAGTGAGATTGAGTAATTCTCATAAAATAGCCATTCTGAATGAGAGGGAGTGAAAGTCCTTTCTAACTGAAAGTCTCTCATTTAGCATTTTTAAGAAATCCATGTCATTATCTTGAACGACAATTATCTCGTGTTGAAATTTGGGTGATGCAAATATGGTAAAGTCATTATGCATGAACCCTTGAATTTTGAAATGTGTATTCTAGAGTAGCTTAGATTGTCTATCTCTTTGATGAATGCATATCAGTTTTTGCTTTAAATCATGTCTGACAGGTAATTCAAGTTCCTTTCAAGAATGTTTCATGATATTAAGAAATGAGAAACCTCCACCATGAGGTGAAAGACCTTAACAGGATATCTAAATTCCAAAAGACATTTTTCCCCAAGAATCAGAGATATCACCAGGTAAGTATATCTCTACCATACTCTAAAATACTTGTCATTGTGCAGGTATTCTCTCTCAAGTGCATCGACACTTGACTTGGTCAAGCTGTCCAGTTATATCGACCCGGCGTGCTTTCATAGCCCAGAGTCATTTTCATCAAACCGGCGTGCTTCCGTAGCCCGGATTTCTTTTATCAAACCGGCTCCGTAGCCCGGATTTCTTTTATCGACCTGGCGTGCTTTCGTAGTCCAGAGTCCTTTACACCGACACTCAATGGAGTTGTCCCCCCAAAGATTTTTCATCCAGATTCAATCTGATTAAGGCGACTGAAGAATGGTTCGGGTCGTGGTCGGATGATTTCTGTCGCAAGGCTGGGCGATCGAAGAATGGTTCGGGTCCTAGCCAAGCAAAACCTCAATCTAGGCGACCGTAGAATGGTACGGGTCCTAGACAACATTTATTGCTCTAACAGGCGACCGTAGAATGGTACGGGTCCTGGAAAAGCAATTATCTCATCGAGGCGACCGTAGAATGGTACGGGTCCTTGACAACACCTATTCAGGCGACCGTAGAATGGTACGGGTCCTAGACAAAACCTTTCGCCGTCTTTGGGCGACCGTAGAATGGTACGAGTCTCGGTTCCTTACAAAACCATTCTGCCGTATTGGGCGACCGTAGAATGGTACGGGTCCCGAGAAAGCAGCTCATTTACGCCATCTTTGGGCGGACCGTAGAATGGTACGGGTCTTGGGAAAGCAGCATCTTCACAAAGTCATGTTACTATTCTAGGCGACCGTAAAATGGTACGGGTCCTAGACAGGTAAGACCCACTACCTCGAATTACTCTATCATCTTCGAAGGTAAGTTATTCGAGGTAGGTTCATCTATCATTTGCATTAGCATTTCCATGCATCATACAAATTGCATTAAAAAATGGAATTCATGTTCCGACAAAAAATCATTCACTGCATGTGCATGGTCAAAATTTAGGTCTCAATTTGTCTTTGAAGGCAACCTCTACGAGCTCACCTTCAAAGAGGGGCAGCTGTTGACACCTAAATTTTGGCGACCCATTTAAACATTTATCGTATTAAAAAATTAGGGGTTAATTTTATCCCTATATATATATATATATTAATTGCATAGATGTTAGGAGCATTAGCATAACAATGAGTCCACATAAAATTACATTGCGTGGATCTCATGCGAAATTTGGCAGTGGACATTCAATATTGCTGGCAAGGAGCCCACTCATGCGTGAACTCCAAAATTGGCTTGGGCAAAAAGAAAAATCCAAGGGCTCACCAATGTTTCTGCTGAGAAAGATAATGAAGAGAAAGGAAGTAAAATTTGGAGATATTGACCATATATTCTCTTCATGCGTATCTATGGCAGTATATTAAGAAATTTGTTTCATGGACGCACGTGGACACATAAAGCAAATAAAAGAAGAAAGAATTCGGCTGATTTTACGAAGATGCGGGTAAAAGGATCGAGGAACATGGATGGAAAGGAATCGGAAAATTTTTGGCTACAAATGTCATTGTTCTAAAATATAATATGCGGGATTTATTCTCTTTCCTCGAAAACCTAGATTAGTCCTATAAAAGGACCATCTACGGACAAGCAAAGAGGAGGCCACACATATCAAATACACGGCCATTGAGAGAAAAAATAAGGGCCTTCAAGCGTGAAGTTCGACGCTTGCAATTTTGACGCCCGCAGTTGCCGATCCCTTATTGCTCCACCGTGAGTCCAGGCTGCTGATCCCCAACTACGTAACAACAAGCGGCACCCGTACCAACCAACAGCCTCGAGACAATCACACCGAGAAGCTGCTGCTTCGGCTGTTGCGACTTCAGGAGCCCCAGAAATTCACAAGCCTGGCCGCGCGCAACTCGTGATCCCTCGCCATGACGTCCAGCAGTCCCTTCGGCGTGCTGCAGTGTTCTTCAATCTAGACTAAACAAAATTCCCTCCGCCACAGTACTGAATCAACACCGCATCATCGCTATAGCAACTTCTCCATGCAAGCCCAGTCTTCTTCGCTACCGTGGATGGTGTTGTTGTGGTTCGATAATCCTCAACTGGTCGTGAATCAGCCTTTGGTCAAGTTTGATTTTTTTTTCTTTTGCAGGTCTTCTCAGAGTACCCAACAGAGACGTCCACACGACAAACCCGAAGGGAGAGGACGCATGCCTCCACTTCTCATAAAATCCACGGAAGAAAAATTCTGGGCATAAACATTCCTAGTAAAAGAGGGTTTCTAAAGCGGTCCCGAAGCTTCCTTGTTGATCATAAAGACGTGAGCAGCCACGTCTCAGTCCTATTGACAAAGTCAAACCACCGAGCATCACCCACGCCGCTTCCCGTTGCGGCACGAAAGCTGCTGTCCGAGCGTGCCACAAGCTCGACGCTTTCCCAACAATTCCAAGCGAGGCTTCTGTCCAGCAAGCGACCCTCAGCGAAGTCCAGTACTACTCGACAAGGCCAAGACTTCGTGCCACCGACTGCTGTCTCGAGCCGCGAGTCCCTAAGTGATCTCTCTAATCATCCGTGGACCGCCATCATTGATACCGCCGAGAAGCTGATCGCCAAGTCATCTGTTGAGCGGATTCCATTCAATTCAAATTTGGCAACATTATTTTGCGGAATTAGGTAATTATCTTATCTAAATTTGATTTGGATATTTTATTGCCTAATTCATGCCTTTTAATATCTTACGTGCATATTTGAATTATCGGCGTATTCTTAATTATGATTTATTGCCCAATTCGCAACCGCACACGGACTTTTTATTCCATCTATAAGGCTTTAGATGGAATAATTAATCACGCGGGAATAAAATTGATATCTTGATCTTTAAGGCTTAAGATCAAATTATCGATTTTATTAGCGAAATAATCAAGTTGGATTAGATATCGTTTTCAAATTCGAGCGATTGATAGTATCTTTGGTGATTGCGAATGATTTGGTGTTTTATCATTTAATTGCTTTATTTATCCCAAAATACAAAAAAAAATTGCATTTGCATATCATGTAGATTAGAGTTGATTTCCTAGATAGAATTGCATGATAGATTAGTTAGATTCTTTTCTAATTATATTAAAATGCATGTTTAGAAGGCATTTAGAATAGATAGCATTTCACTTTAGTTAGATTTTTAGTAATTTTAATTATGAATTTTCATAAAAAATACAAAAAATCACGCGCATGTCATGTAGGATTAGGTTCATGAAACGTCCGTCATCTAGTGATTGTTGCTAGGTTTATTTAGTTAGAAATTACTCGTCATTAGAACTAGGTCATTAGATTAATTTAGATTGCATATTTAAGTGTTGCATTCCTTTAATTTTGAATCTCATGGAAAATACAAAAAAAAAAAATTAGAATAAATCCATCTCATGCTTCAGGATAGACTACATGATTATTTATGTCATATCACTTAGGTCATTTAGTTAATATTGCATTGCATATTGCATGATTTTCATTAATTAAGTGAAAACAAAAAGGAAATTGCGTGTTAATTAGAAATCATATCTAGGGTTGTGGATGTGAATTTTGATCTAACAATGCAGATGCTTTCGTTGCTTTGAGGTAAGTTTCTGCAATTTATTCATTGCTTTATCTGGGCGTTAAATTGATGGTTTGCGCACCCGTATGATAACCTCACATGTTAGGGAAATAGTTTAAAATCAATTCAAACTGCCTGCCAAACATTTTTCAAAACAAAAAGAAAGGTACCGAAAGGGCGTTAGAGAATTCTAGCGTAACCAAGTCCCCGTACCCATAGTCTCTGGTTCGTAAGAGTAAAATAATTCTCTCGTTATTTTACTTGGGTTTCTAATCGACCCACCAAAAATAGATTAGTGGCGACTCCAAATTAAATAAATTACATGTTAAGAACTTGAACCGAAAGTCGCGAATTGGTATGGGCTTGGGAGAGCCCGAGTTAAGTCTAGGCTTAACAATCCACTAGCCAAACCCTAGGTGGTTCACACCCCGAAAAATTGGTCGCGACAGTATTGTTACATCAAAAATGGATTATCTGGGTCCGGACAACTCCACGGGACTGAGCACGGAAAACTCTATGAGATTTAGCGAAGAGACGTCCTCAGAGTGCATCGGATACTCCTCAGAGCGACGATACTCCTCCCATCTCTCCTCGATGCTATGGCCTTCGAGTATTCGGACTACTTGTGCCATGGATGGTCGTCCTCTTGGGAGCGTGTGGGTGCACAATAGAGCCAGCTGGATCACTTTCTCTATCTCCTCGTCATACTTACCCTGCAGATTGGGATCGACTAAAATTTCCAATCGACGCTCTACCAGAAGCCCCTTTACCCAATCGGGTAACGCCATGTCGTACTCCTTTGCACTCGCTGCAGGTACCACAGTTCTTTGTCCGGTCACGAGTTGCAGAAGGACTACCCCAAATGCAAAGACGTCGGTCTTCACCGAGTATTTCCCCCGCAACCCATATTCTGGCGCCATATATCCATACGTGCCACATATCCTTGTCGTAAAATAGGAATCTGAATCTTCAATGCGGGATGCTGCTTCGGATTCATTCCTCGGAAGTACAGGTGCCTCCTCGATGCCATCCACCGAGTATTCACCGTGCCTGCGATTGGTGAACCTGACCAACCCAAAGTCTGAAATGTAAGGCTCAAATTCCTCATCCAACAAAATGTTTGAAGGTTTGATGTCTCGGTGCACAATGTTCAGATCATGCAGACGGGACAGCCCTCTCGCAGCTCCCAGGGCTATTTTTCTGCGGGTAAGCCAGTCCAGCGGGGGTCGTGTCTTGGGCTTCTCTCTCAAGCAATGGTCAAGACTTTTGTTGATCATCAAAGGGTAGACAAGTGATAAGTCCTTGCATTTTGATGTTCTGCAAAATCCGATCATGGGAACCAGATTGTTAGGGTGGGGTAGGATCCTGCCCACCATTACTTCGCTTTCGAACTCTGTGAAACCTTGATTGCTTTGTGCACCGCATCTTTTGATTGCCACTAGAGAGCCATCAGAGAGCTGACCCTCATAGACTTTGCCAAATCCACCTTGGCCCAAAACTTTCTTGTCGCTAAATTTTTGGGTAGCTGCCTTCAACTCCTTCAGAGTAAATTCTTTAAGCTGTCTTTGGCCAAATTCTGGATGGACATCGAAATGAATACTATGTAATGGCGTCTCTGCGGATTGGTCTCGAATCTCACGACCATCAACTGCAAAGGCTGGGGCTCTCAAGACAAGAGAAGCACCGGCAGCAACAAGTCGGCTGACGATGGTTTTGGTGAACGTGTAGGTGTGTTCGCATGGCTGACAGAGTGTTACCGAGGGTGATGATGATGGAGTAGGTGGAAAAGCCGGGTTGAAATCATTGGGATCTTGGGTGGGATCGAAGGTGGCGAATTTGAACACCATTTTCCTTCCTTTTCCCTTGTCCCTAGAAACCAAACCGAGTTGCTTTATCACGAGCTTAACAAACGAATGTGTGTTGTGAGAGATTGCTGTGCCCCTTCCTCTCGTGGGTGAGAGCTGTTATAGAGAAGTTTTCAGAACCAACTCGGAAGTTTCACAAAGGAAACTGCAGAGGAAGGCGCCGCTGATATGGAAGTCTTAAGAACCAACTCAGAAGTTTCAACAGAGGAAACTGCCATGGCAGCTTCCAAGAGGCAGTGCGAATGGTTTATGAGCACCTCGTCAGTCCGGAGAAGACTTTTAGGAGTCCCCTCATAATGTCAATAGCGATGGAGATTGACTTGACATGAATTGTCTCCAGCATTGAAGTAATGGAAAATTGGCGGTTTGGAGGGAAGTGAACGGCTATGAAGCACGGACACCGTGTCGTGTCCGACACGTGTCGGAGCGTGTCGGACACGTCGACACGCTCGGACACGGTCGGACACGCAGTCAACGCGTGTCAGGTTTTCCGACACGTGGTCAACCTTTGCCCGACACGTTTCGACACGCGTGTCCGGGAGGGAGTAGACCGCGAGCGACGGCGAGAGACGGCCGAGCATAGACTGAGGCGAGGGCCGACCCTGTGATGCTGCGACGGATCCGACGAGGCTGCAGCTGCGAGGGAGAAAGGACCAAAGGTGAGAGGAAGAGGAGAGGAAGGCAGTCGTGCGGCGAGCGGCGAGCGGCGAGGAAGGGGGTCGTGCTTGCGGCGAGGAGCAGCGAGCGGCGAGCGGCGAGGAAGGGGGTCGTGCGTGCGGCGAGGAGCGGCGACCGGCGAGGAAGGAGGTCGTGCGGCGAGCGGCAAGGAGGGAGGAGGAGAAGAGGAAGGGTCGCGAGCGGCAAGGAGGAGGAGTAAACGAGCTAGGGTTTCTGAGAAATTCAAAAGTAATTAAAAAAGTGGGGTCTACGGGTACCTATTTTGGGGGGAGGGAAAGTGACGGACAGATGGAGGGAAATGGACGGGGGAATGGACGATTGTGGGAGGGAAAGGAAAAAAAATAAATTTGGGTGGGGGATGGACGATGGTGGGGACTGGGGAGGGAAAGGAAAATAAATTTGGGGGGGGTGGGGGAAATGGATAAGGAAAAGAAGAGAATTGAGTGGACTCTAATGGGAATTTTTTTTAATCAGAAAAATAAATAAATGAGATTAAAAAATAAAAGTAAATTTAGGGGAGGGGGATTTTGAAAAATAAATGTAAATTTGGGATAATGAAATAAAAAAAAGTGTAAGATTTATTAATATTATTAGTATAAATTCATTATAAACTCTTTATTTATTTATTTGTGAATTTGAATCAAATTAATTAAAAATAAAAATATTTATTTAATATTTAACGTGTCGAAACGTGTCGAAATTCTCTACTTTTTGAGAAATGACGTGTCGCGTGTCGTGTACCACCGCCCGCGGTGGAAGCGTTGGTTAGGGCTTGGTACCCCAAACGCGAGGGGAAGGGTTCGAACCTCCTGGTGGGCGATCTTTGACGCATAACGCGCGTCTTACCTCGCGCTTGGGGGTCGCGGTGGGGCCCCGGCGCTCCGGGGTTTACTCTCCCCCGCGGCGCGTTCGGGAGGTTCCCTGGGTCACCAAAGACGTGTCGCATGTCGTGTTGTATCGCGTGTCCGTGTCGCCGTGTCCGTGCTACATAGGTGAACGGACGGGGAAAAAGCCCCTTTTCTTTCGTAATAGCGAAGGCTCCCGACTAATAGAATACCATAAATTTTAATAATAGTTAATGTCATTAGGTACAGTACCAAGAATCATCTGATAAGAATTCTGGTACAAATTTGGAGTTTTTCTATATCGAAAGAAAAATTTAGGATAAATGCATTATAATAGATATAATTTATATTTTTTATGTTACAAAAATAGTTCAAAATAAATGTATTACAACAATGAGTATAGTTTAGATATTTTTATGGATTTTTGCCTTTCAATTCCAAGCTTTCTCAACTTTCCTTGAAACTTCATACATCAATATCTGTAAATAAATATCTTCTATCGTGAGTCTTGTGACCATTGAAAACGAAAAGCGTGAGATGAATCTAATTTTTGTATATGTGATTTCATTGGTTGATAACCATGTGAAAGAGAATGATTTTAAATCTTGTTTTTTGCTTTTCCTCATTATACATGATTATGAGGCCCCATTCAAACCCCATAGAAAAACGATATAAGATGCTTCCGCACTTTTTTTTCTCTTTGACTAAACTTCAGTGCTGCCGGTCTAGTAAAAAATTGCAGAAAAGCAACTATATGGTATTTGCGCTTTGCACTGAGCTCTCATGTCCGATTGAGCTATCACTTTTTTTTCTTGACCGACCCATCTAATTACCAAGAAGAGAGAAGAAGCTCGCACGTCTTACGTTTTTGCAGCGTTGGATTATTCATTTCTAATCAAAGTTCGAATTGTTGAGTGACGAGTGCACGAGACAAATCAAACTACACTTCCTCTCGCGCGGAAGGCAATGGCCTCAAGGACAACTGGCCCAAAACGGTAGAAGAGGCTAGAATAGCTGATTTCCAGATTTGTTCAAAAATGGAATGCACATTCAAAGAGGTCTGTGTTATCATTTTGTTATATATTTTTTGGCCAAGCAATGATCTTTTAGCTGAAATTTGCTGCCTTGGATAAATGCATAGGAATTCCCATTCAGTCACATAGAACAAATGACTTTCCAATTAGTGATACATGTTCAAGCTAATTCTTTCTCATAACTCATCCTCTTTGGTACAAAAAAAAAAACACTCATCTTATTCGGAATTGAGTCATTGCACTTCCTAGCCATTCATTCATCAAAGCATGTCTTTGTAAGCACAACATTGACTTCAAGCTAATGCATAATGAGAAACAACCTTAACTACCAAAAAATACTTAATTTAACATGAAAAAATCGGGTGACCTATGAGTCCTATCTCAATGCAGTAGATTATGATGTTGAAATATGATTCTTGTGTGATACTTGAACCTTACTTTTGTCACCACATGAAATTTGCGACTGTATAATACTACTATATAACTTTCGAGATAGCACATCAGAGTGGCCTATTTTATGACTTTAGCTTACCAAATAAACAATGTTTATCTTACTGACATCGTCAGACAATTTATCCTACCCGTAACTACCAAGCAACCTCTGTATAAGCTCCTCCGCTTTGCAATCTTGCCGAGCGAAAAAAAAGGAAAAAAAAAGAAGAGAAAAGAAAAAGGATCGATGAATTCACAGCCGGCGTAGGGCCCATGCATATATAGATAATTCTCACAAGCAGACATTATGTTGAATTTCGAGGACAACCTGCTTTTGACCAACAGATTTCCAAGACAGCTGTAATACAATATTTTTTTTTTAAGAAACTTCGAATGCTTTTGGTTTAAGTTATCGTTGAGGGTTTGTTTCACTGGAAAAGATGGAATACCTTTCAGACTATGGATCATAGGTATGACTCGCCATAGGCTGCGAATGATCCGTTATTAATTCTTAGACAAGAACATAAATGGCAAGAAATCTAAAGTATGAATACTAGGAACAATCCTTGTAAACAATTTAAATGATATTGAAAAACAACGAGTGTTCTGGTTGTTTTTTTTCACTGTTCCTTGAGAAAAATCATTTTGTGATGTTCTGGAAAAATTATATGGCAGTTTACTAATTCGTAAGTATTTTGGGTGGGACCAATCTTGGGGGGGCAGTTTAATAATTTTCAGCAAAACGGTCTTTTAGGCCACGAGAGTCCACGCGCATATGGGAAAGGCCTATTGCATTGACCATGAGTGCAGTCCCCTGCATCCGTTCAAACCTGTGTACCTGAACCAGATTACGATGCGGAGGCATCCCCATCCTCGATTCTACTTCCATTTGGAACTGAGTCTTTTGATTGCTATTAATGGTGTATTTATTTTGTGAAAAATTTCATAACAAAGGAAAATACTTTCGAAAAAAAATATTTTCTAAAAATACAGTTAGTTTTTTATTTATTTGATAATATATGATCAAAAGTGTTTTCTGATATTTGGATCTTATCGAAAAATGATTTCAGTTTCATAATTTTATCTCAAAAAAAAGATTTTAAATAATATTTATTTATTTTTAAAAATTTGAATTTTGAATTTTGAATTTTTCTATTCCTTTCTTTTTCCTCCTTCCTCCATTGCGATTGCCTGGCGACAATCACAAGTGAGTTGGCCAGGTTCAAGCCTCGCTAGCCTTAAGCTTGCCAAAAATGGTGAGGCTTGAGTCTCGCCAAATTGGCGAGCTCAAGCTTTGTTGGCTTGCGGCAAGACTCGAGCCATGGGTGATTGATCTTACTATCCTTCAATAAAAAAAAAATGTGCAGGGTGAGTGAACGTGATAAGATTAATTGTAGAGTTAGTCCCACAAGTTCGGACCTTTACACACAACACGGTTTTCCCACATGGTAGCCACTTTTCCAAGCACAGAGGCTCTACTTCCATTTACAAAAAGCTTAGGATTAGAGAATAAGCATCGACTTTGTTATGCTTCATATTAAACAATGGCTATATGATGTAGAACAACGGAAAATGTTTATATGGAAACATTGGAGCGTTATAAGAGCAGGCGGTTCCACAAATCAAAGAGGATTGTGGGTTACAAATGGATTACAATATTTAATTTGAAATTCACATGTTTTCCTTGATTTTTGGGACGCCAAAGATTTTAGATGCATTATATAGATTTTCTAGTTGCCTTTTGAAAACCTTCCCTTTTATCAATATCTTTTTTTTTTATTATTATTATTTGATTTTAGTTATTTGGTTATTTCCTAAATGGCGACCTCCCTATAAATAATGACCTCGGATATTGTAATTTGCACTTCATGATTCAAAATAAACACTATCTTTTGGAATTTTTTTTCAAGCGTATCTTCCTCTGCGTCGCTATAGTTGATCCAGGATATGGACCAAGAAGGTTACTTTAGATTGTGGCTAAGAGCTGGGAAAGAGAGAGGTAGCGATATTCCAAGAAGCAAGAAAGAAGCAGACTAGAAGTTGAGAGTAACTTCACTAGTCTTGAAAGAGATAATTTTTAATGTGAACAAGTGTCATAGTCTAAAGATGAATTCGGAGATAATTCTTAATGTGAACGAGTGTCATAGTTTAAAGATGAAAGGAATTCATAGAATTGGGCCCAACGGCGTGGGGAAGATTTTCCCACTCAATATGGCCACTTTCCAAGCACAAAGACCCTACTTCTTGTTAACCAGAGCATTTCCAAGATAGAGAAAGGATTGGAGAAAAAGAGATCCTTTTTATTTCCTTTTTCGCTAAAAGGGAAACCATATCACATGTATAATTCTATCCAATAGTTCCATGTACATATGTTTTCACACCGTAGTAGTCATTCTTGGATTCCGCTTTTTGTTTGCTAGTGGGGAATCCTGGTGCCTCCACAATGCAGTCTGCATAGAGATTGATGAACTTACCCAATCCAAAGTCTCCGATGTGGGGGTCGAATTCATCATCCAACAGAATTGTAGCAGCCTTGATGTCCGTATGCATAATGTTCAGATGATGCACATGGGAAAGCCCTCTCGCTACTCCCATGGCTATTTTCTTCCGAATACGCCAACTGAGGGGGACTGGGACCCTTGCCTTACCGAGTGGGAAAATCTGTCCTATGCACCTCCACTTGACTGGGCCTAATTCTATGATTAACTTTTATTATTAAACTAACCACTTTCACACACCAAAGATAGTCTCTTTCAAGGACAGAAAATTATCGTATTACCACTAAGTGGGTATTGATGATGAGAGCTATGTATGGACAAGTTTTTTCATTTCTGGGGTCCATTCATGGCAATTGGGCTTCAATGGCTTCCAAGAAGCATCAACGAAGCAGTCTTGAAGCTGGGAGACTCATCTTACTATCCTTGAAAAGAAACAATGCACAGGGTGAGTAAACAGAATAGGATTGATTAATGATAGAATTAGTCCCCCTCAGATTTTCGCTCTTGGCACATAACACGATTTTTCCACACGGTATAACCACTTTTTCCGAGCACGAAGGCCCTGCTTCCAATTTACAAAAAGCTAACGATTAGGGAGAAAGGCCGATTCAGCAGCCGAGCTCACAAAACAAATTCCTAAGAGGCCCTTCTCGGTTGCTTCGCATTTTCCTACTCTCATCCTCCTCTGAACAATACAGCTGTAGATGGAGAATCGTCCTTCTTAGCTTGGGTAGGAAGTGGTCAAACATTCTCGGATCTGGTGATTAGCCTGATGATTCAACGCTGGTACTGGACAGTTCGGTGTGCTCAATGCATGGTCTTTCAGTTCCTCAACCAGTCCAAGGGACAAAAAAGAAATGATCTATTGCAAGTTCCATGTCAATATATGATAAATAGAATGAACCGTCTTTGATGTTATTCCCATTTCTTTTTTCTATTTTTCACTTTGTACTTCAGTATTTCTCGGGAGATGAGAGGCAAGAGGTCAACAATTTTACCCATATGGTTTTCTATTGGATCCTCGGTCCTGCAGGCACCGCTCCCTATGGGGTATGAGCATCAAGAAGATCAAATTGGTGGCCCCCGCGTGGGAGACGATATATTTGCGATGGACTAAAATGGTTTCTTGATCTCCTAATGTCCTTTTGGTTGTACCACTGAACTTACTCCAACAATCTCATTCGATCAGTACGCGTCTACCAGAATATATACATATCTGACAAGATGGCAAGCAGGTTACAAGTGGTCCGTCAATATGGACACATACATCTCTCCAGCTAACCAGAAAACTAAAAAGATCGCACTATACTGTATATCTCCGGCGACTTACCAAACTAAACACGACAAAGGTAACTGTACTTAATTTATACAACTATCTCAGACTATACCAAAAATTAAACTCCTAAAGCCCTTGTCGAAATTTGCTCTCATCCTACTTGTCGGTAGCTGCAGATAAAAAAAAAAGATTGAAATGAATGACATGCGCAAATCATCATTTAGTGAGTCTTACAAATTTATTCTAAACAGATTGCACATCCACTATTACAAACATTTGAAAACAAAGTGAACCCGTTTGAGAACCAATGAAAGTCCAAAGATGTTTTCATGTTGTTTCACCCTACGTAATATACATCAAGAACTTCCAAAAAAGCAAAAATATCGAAGCAACATTAATGGTCCGGTCATTGATAAACCTAGTGCTTAATATTGAACTATGGCCACATTTAATAAACCGTGACGAGGCCTAACAAATTCTCCTTGGCATAGGTCTCCACTATATCAGTTAGCAGCTTGACTCAAATAGAACGTCATAAGAACAATATGCTTATTCACAACCTCTCAATGGGTATAGATCATAACGCCGATGAGCATAGAACCCCTAACTCACTCTCAAATCTCAAACAAATTCAGAGTCCATTTCATAGATTAGGTTTACACATCTATACATATAACCTTTCAGAATTCATTCATCAAGCAGAATACATTTCATGTAGCATTTCTCTAGCCATTTCACAAATTATCAACCCATTAATGAATTTCAAAACGTCATGTCTTGAAAACTTAGTATGTGTTATGATATCAGGTAAGCATGGCATGACATGGTATTTGAAAAGAAATGGATAGTGCTTGAAGCATTTGTTTTATAAAACCCAGGTTGGACATTGAACACATTTTCATTACTAGGATTGAAAATGGATTGAAAATTTGAAATGCTTTGTGAAATTGTTATATGATATGGCTTGTGAACTCTAATTACATAGTAATTTTGATGGTCCATATGGTTGATTGAAAGTGATATTGTTAGACTTTGTGCCCTTATTACCACGTGGAACGTCGAGTTGGACAGTGAGTATATACTTAATATTGTTCAAGTTGTCCCATGTGGGCCAAATTACTGGCTAATCATAGGTGGAAGCCTATATCCAAGGGAAAGCGTGGTTGTGAGCCTTGCCACGAGGATAGATGTGGCCATAGTATATGACATTAGGTGAGAAATTATTCAATGGACTTGACCATTGACATCCATTTTGAAATGCTATGTTGTCAAGACATAGTTGGATTTACCATTTCTATAGGCTTTGCTAAATGTTTTTCTAACGAAAGTGACATTCATCGAATGTGCATAATTGGTGTTCGATCCCATAATGAGATAAGTATTATTTACAGAGCTGTGGCTTCTTCACTCATTTCCTTTAACATTTCATGTTCCTCACGTGATACGTTTTGGAGTGCTTCAACGTGGGGATTTTTGGGCCATAATTTACTGGGTTAGTTATTGACTAAGACAGTACATGGTTTGAGGACATGCATTTTTGTAGATTATGTACTCTGCAAAGTTAGAATATATATATGAGTTTGGTGGTGTCTCGCTACTCAGATTAGGTAAATTATGTCATTGTTGGTAATAATATCTTATTGTAAGCAATGGCATTTCTCTTGTCACAGTTGACAAATTCCACAGAGGTAGGAAGACCTGTTTAAAAATATATGTTAACATCCACGTTCACCAGTCAGAACACTCATTTTGGTAGTCTGCTTTATTTAGAAGGGGCCGGGTTGTTGCATCAACAAATAGACTAACTAGACGTGAAGTGAAGTTCACGACAATCCAGTCACTGTATTGCTTTAATTGCCACTTCGGCTCCCTTGTCTGATACTCCTACCATCTCTCCTTGATGCTATGGCCTTTGAGAATTCGGACTACTTGTGCCATGGATGGTCGTTCTCTTGGGACTGATTGTGTGCACAAAAGAGCCAGCTGGATCACTTTCTCGATGTCCTCCCCGTCATATGCACCCTGCAGATCGGGATCCACTAGAGTATCCCACCCACGCTCTACCATAAGCCCTTTTACCCAATCGAGTAACATCACGGCAAGCCTTCCAGGATCAAAAGCTTTTTGTCCGGTCACGAGTTCCAGAAGCATTATACCAAAAGCAAAGACATCTGTCCTTACCAAGCATTTCCTGGCACAATGATACTCTGGCGCAATATGTCCTGTTGTGCCACGTAGCTCTGTCCTGACTTAGACAAAATTCACTGTCGGATCCTGTTTTGGATACGTTCCTCGGAAGTACGGGTGCCTCCTCGATAAGATCCACAGTCTTCACCGTGACAGCGATCGATGAGCTTGGCCAATCCAAAGTCTCCAGTGTGAGGCTCAAATTCCCCATCCACATACTGCTTGCAGCTTTGATATCTCGGTGCACTATGTTCCGATCATGCAGATGGGACAGCCCTCTCGCAGCTTTCACGGCTATTTTATGCGGGGAGGCCAGTCCAGCGGGGATTGATTATCGTTTCGCTTACTCAAGCATGATGCCAGACTTATATTGATCATGAATGGGTAGAAAAGCAAATGCCCTGGGGCACTGCAATATCCGAGCATGGGAAGGAGATTGCGATGTAAGGGTATGATGCCACCAATCATTACTTCTGTTTTTTTTTTTTTTTTTTTTGAGATACAAAAAAAATTTGAGAATATTTGTGTTACTGTGAGCATAGTTTGGAGGTTTTTTTGTTGTAATATTTGCCAAAAAGGAAGATGAAAAAACCAGCAGCTAAAATAGCTGTTTCCAGATTTGATCAAAACTGAAAAGCTATTTAAAGAGGTATGATATATCTTTTAGCTGAAATTCCCTGCCTTGAGTGGGAATTTCAATCCAGTTACGCAATACAAGCGACTTACCCATTAGTGATACATGTTCATGCTCATTCTTTCTCCTAACTCATCTTGTTGGGATCCGAATCAATGCATTTCCAGCCATTCGACTCATAATAGCAACGTCCTTGGAAGGACAATGTTGACTTCAAGCTTATGCAAATCAAGGACAATGTTGACTTCAAGCTTATGCAAATCATCATGTGCGCGTATGAAACTTAACTATCAAGAATTCTTCAATTCAATGCGACGTATGAGTCCTAGCTCGATGCAGTAGATCTTGAGCGTTCAACTGTAATATCTTCATTGAGAAAACAAGGGGAATAGCACGGGATAGTACTCCAAGAAATCCTAAAAAAGTGGGAGTGCCTTTCCTTTAGGTGAGTGAAAAGTCAGCAATTGGCTGTCGCCTTATCATATTTCCTTTTACATAAGAAACTCCGGATAGTAATCCTAAACAATTGGGAATTTCTTTTTATTGCTGTCCCTCCATATTATTCTTGCGTATCTACATACCAGCAGAAGTTTATCTGGGTCAGGATAATTCTCCCGTATAGAGTTGCGAAGAGGAGTCGCAAATTCAGTCCTGGTTTATTGATTTATTTTTATTTTTATTTTTATTTTTTAGCGAAAGTGATGCTCGCAAAATGTACATAATAAGCGTTCAATCCCTTAAAAGAGTATAGCATCACTCATTTAGATGCGTTTGTTTGTTCCTTTCCTTTAACGTTCAGTTTTCTTACGTCGTGATGCTTAGGAGGATCAATTCGACGTAGAGATTTGTGTAGTTCTTTTCCATTTTTATTGAGGTATAAGGTTTAAGGACATGCTTTTGTGTAAATTCTGCTCTGACACACTGTGACCTGCGTTTGTTGGCCTTTTATTATACATGATTACTCTGAGACTTCGTCCTTCTCTTAAAGTGGTCGTGCCACTCCATTCACCCTATGTGAATCGAACCCCACGGTGGTGTCTCATTGAAGCCAGAGTAAAATAAAGGGAAACACAACGGAATTTGCGGTGTATCACAACTTAGGCAGTTTGGTTATGTCCTCGCTGGGGATAATTTCTACTCATTATAAGCGATGACATTTCTCTGGTGGCTGATGGTCTTTAGCATAGGAAACCTCTCCTCTGACATATCAAGTTCCGCCTCCAACACTTTGAATATTTTTTTGTAAGAACTCGATCCATTTAAAACAGGTTATATCGTTACATCAAAAATAGGTTATCTAGGTCCGGACAATTCTTCAGGATTGAGTGACCAAGAGGAGAAATCCCCACTCCGGTAAGGGGTTGAAAGTGGATATGATGGGATCCGATACTCCTTCGAGCGACGATGCTCCTCCCATCTCTCCTCGATGCTGTGGCCTTCAAGTATCTGGACTATTTCCGCCACGGATGGTCGTTCTCTTGGGACTGGATGTGTGCACAAAAGAGCCAGCCTAATCACTTTTTCTATATCCCCCCGGTCATGCTCGCACTGCAGATGGGGATCGACCAGAATCTCCACACGACGCTCCTCCAGAAGCCCCTTTACCCAATCGGGTAACATTATCTCTTGCTCCTTTGCACGCGCTGCAGGTAAACGCGCTTTTTGTCCTGTCACGAGTTGTAGAAGGACCACCCCAAATGCATAGACGTCGGTCTTCACCGAGAATTTCCCCCTCTTCGCATATTCTGGCGCCAAATATCCATCTGTGCCACATATCACATACGTGGAATAGGAATCTTCATTGACAGATCCTGCTTCGGATTCATTCGTCGGAAGTACAGGTGCTTCCTCGATGCCATCCACCAAGTATCTACAATGCCTGCGATCGGTGAACTTGACCAACCCAAAGTCTCCAATGTGAGGCTCAAATTCCTCATCCAACATAATGTTAGAAGGTTTGATATCTAGGTGCAAAATGTTCAGATCATGCAGAAGGGACAGCCCTCTCGCAGCTCCCAGGGCTATTTTTCTGCGGGTAAGCCAGTCCAGCGGGGGTCGTGTCTTGGGCTGCGCTCTCAAGCAGTAGTCCACACTTTTATTGATCATCAAAGGGGAGACGAGCAATAAGTCCCTGCATTTCGATGTTCTGCAAAATCCGAGCATGGGAAGCAGATTGTGACGTGGAGGTATGATGCTACCAACCATTACTTCTCTTTCGAACTCTCTTACACCTTGAGCGTTGCCTCTACTGCATCTTTTGATTGCCACTAGGGAACCATCAGCTAATTGACCTTTATAGACGATGCCGAATCCACCTCTGCCTAAAAGTTTGGTGTTGCTGAAATTTTGGGTAGCCACCTTCAACTCCTTCAGAGTAAACTCTTTAAGATGTCTTTGGTGAAATTCTGGATGGACATCCAAATTGATACAGCAAAATGGTGTCTCTGCGTGTCGGTCTCGAATCTCATCATTGTGAAATTCAGAAGCTGGGGGGGCTGTTAAGACAAGAGAAGCACCGGCAGCAACAAGTCGGCTGACTACGGTTTTGGTGAACGTGTAGGTGTATTCGCATGGTTGACAGAGTGTTGCTGAGGGCGACGGTGATGGAGTAGGTGGAAAAGCCGGGTTGAAATCATCGGGATCTTGGGCGGGATCGAAGGTGGCAAACTTGAACACCATTTTCCTTCCTGTTCCCTTCGCTCTAGAGACCGAACCTGAGTTGCTTTATCACGAGCTTAACAAATGAATGTGTTGTGAGAGATCGCCGTGCCCCTTCCTCTAGTGGGTGAGAGCTGTTATAGAGAAGTTTTGAGAACCAACTCGGAAGTTATAAAGAGGAAACTGCAGAGGAAGGTGCCACTGATATGGAAGTCTTAAGAACCAACTCGGAAGTTTTAACAGAGGAAACTGCAGAGGAAACTGCCATGGCAGCTTCCAGGAGGCAGTGCGAATGGTTTGCGAGCACTTAAGTCAGTCCAGAGAGGACTTTTAGAGTCCCCTCATAATATCAATAGCGATGGAGGTTGACTTGATATGATTCGACTCCAGCAGTGAAGTCGTGGAGCGGTTGGTGGGAAGCGAACGGAGGGGCAAAATGGCCCTTTTCTTACGTGATAGCGACGGCTTGCGATTAATACGAATATCAGAAATTTAATAAAGGTTATCGCCATTAAAAATTCTAAACTATGTCTAATAGGTTCAATACTATATTTTTTTTTTATTGGCTATCAAATACCTCTTAAATGTGTCAACACTGACACCATTATTCAAAATTTTATTATATGATAATATGTTTGGCATATTAGTAACACGATAGAAAATTTAAGGTATAGATGTCAAAGTAAATGGAATGATGATTTTTGGTAATAAATGGAGGATATTTTATCATATCAATACAAGTTTAAAGATTTTGATGACAAAAGAAAAAGTTCATGTCATTGGCATTTTTCCCGTGGAACATGGGACCGATAGTAATATCAACCATGCATATTGTGACATCCCGAAATTCGACCCCTTTTCAATAAAGTGAAATGTGCATATCGTCGGCGCGTCATGGTCATTTTTTCTCGAGCGATCACTCACGAGTTAGCTAACCTATTGGGTGAAGCCGTTAAGGGATATAACCGCGGTAAAATCCCTAAAAGCTACCTAATGGTTGGATTGGACTAAAATCGCGCCCGGTTGATTTTAATCATGAAATTTAATTCGGTTTTGGGAATCGAATATTCGGGCGTGTCACACCAATTCAATTTTAGGACCATCTCATCGACCGTCAAATTATTGACGACTCCGAAATTTCAATAAAGAAATTATCGGAGGATTAATTGAAGACCAAGAGAAAATAGAAAGGAAAAGGGGAAGAGAAAAGGAAAATATGAATAATGATATTAAGCATTTTCTTTTTCTATCTCTCTCCATTTTCTCTCTTTTTCTTTCTTTCTCTCTCTCTCTTCTCTCTCCCTCCCCCTCCCCCTCGTGCGATTCCCCCACCGACTTCTCTCTCTCTCTCTCTTTTCTTTTGAATAGTCAAAGCCTTATCTCTTCTTCTCTCTCCTCTCTCTTCTCCTCCATTCTCTCCCACGTGACCGAACCCCCACCTCTTTCTTCTTCGTGGAAACGGCAAACCAGCAAGACAGAGGAAGCAGCTCGCCGCCGTCCCGCCGCCCGCACCCGCGCCCGCGCGTCTGCCGCTCGCCGCGCGCTCCGCCAGCCCTCGTTTCCTCGCGCCCAGGCCTTCCCCGTGCGTCTCCCGCCCCTGTTTCGCCTCGTCCAGCCACCGTGAGTGGCCGAGCAAGCCGCCGGAGCCGCCGTGCAGCCTTGCCGGACCGCCGCCTACCTTCCCGACCCTTCTCCGCCCCTAACCATTTCTGTTTTCCCCTGTTTCGCAGCCGAACTAGCAAACCCACGAGTGGGTTTGCAGCCGGTTCGTGGGCCGTTTCGGGCTGTTTCCGGGCCCCGAACCCGAGCCGTGCTTTGGGATTTATCGTTCCTCGCGCCGTCCCCGACGGATTGATCCGATTTGTGCGCGATTCCGGTGAGTAATCTCACTAATCTTTGCTTAGTGAGCTAATGACACTTATTGGTTGTTTAGTTTTATTTAATTAAGTTTAGGTTGTTAGATTAGTGTTTATTAGTCAATTGTGATGCAAATTAGACAAATTGAATGTGTATTTAGCAAGTAGACGTGGTCTACTATTTATTGAGAGTAGCCCGGGATTTTTCCCGACCCTAATCGAGCTTCAATTTGATAATTCGGGTCTAAGTGGAATTTATGGCATATAAATATTACTTTTCGAAATTAATTAATTAATTAATTATTTTCCGAAAATTCAACAATGATGGCCAGTGACCGGAATATTATGCTGATGACCGTGGCAAAGTCGGTTTATTTAATCGGGCTTTATTTTAAGCTAAATTGAATTTCTTGCATTTAAATATTAATTTTCGAAATTAATTATTTAATTATATATTTTCTGGAAATTCAACTTGGATGGCTAGTGGCTGAATTTTTATGCTGATGATCGTGGTGCAGCCCGTTTATTTAATTGGGTTTTAATTTGAGCTAAATTGGATTTATTGTAATTAATTATTTATTTATTTTCGGAAATTAAAGTTGGGTTAGTCGACGACCGAAATTTCATGACGATCGTCATGGTGAAGTCCGTTTATTTAATGGAGCTTTATTTTATGTTGAATTGAATTATTTGCGAAGGATGGGAACTATTCTTTAATTGGAAAATCATCGGTTATTAATTGAAAAATAACCAGGCATCGGTTGATATTGCCAAAACTATTTGAGCGGACTATAGAAAATGTGGGAGTTATGGAAAGGAAAATATTAGATTTTGGCTAAGGCCAGCCGTATGCCCACGCACGATATTTTATTGGATATTTTTAATACGAAGAAATGAGGCCAACACATTACTTTAATTGAGGAAGTTAAGTGTGAGGCACAATGTCATTGGGCCGTGAGGGATTAATCGTGCGTTGGCTTATAGTTGAAGCAAGATGATTATTAGAAGTTGATGTGATGTGTGTTGTGTTGAGGGAAACCAATGGATCATGAGCAGGTAAAGGACTAAGTACTACACAAGTAGAAGATTTCATGTGAGTTACCTCTAGCGCTTTATACCATTGCTTATTGTAGTTAAGGACTAAGTATTACATGGCGACCTGAGTCACATGGGAATTACCTCTAGCGCCTTGCAGCATTGTTATGCATAGTGAAGGGCTAAGTGCTGCACGATGGAAGATCTCGTGTGAGTCACCTCTAGCGCCTTACCCTATTGCATTTTGTAGTGAAGGACTAAGTACTACACGATAGCGAGATCTCGTGTGAGTTACCTCTAGCGCCTTATACTATTGCTTTTGTAGTGAAGGACTAAGTACTACACGATAACAAGACTTCGTGTGAGTTACCTCTAGCGCCTTATGCTATTGCTTTTTGTAGTGAAGGACTAAGTACTACACGATAGCGATACTTCGTGTGAGTCACCTCTAGCGCCTTATACTATTGTTATTGGTGGTCAAGGACTAAGTACCGCATAATGACGAGACGTTGTGTTGGGGTCACCTCTAGCGCCTTGAGCCTATATTTGAGTGGGAATGTTGAATTGGAATGTTGAGATTAATTATCGAGTATAGATAAAATCATCGATATGGTTTGATTCGTTTGTCATGGATTGACTAATTGAACTGAATTTGGCCGGGGAAGGGTTATCATTGACATGTAATCGACTAGGTCGATTGATCATTATTTTGATCTGATGTTATGAATTGCTTGATTGAATGGAAATGACCGTAAGTGGTCTTATTGACGTGTAATCGACTGGGTCGATTTGATCGATGCTTCGATCAGTGATATGATTGCTTGGGTGTCTATTTGAACTGTGCTAATATGCAGGTGGAATCTGAGGCCAAGGTAAGTCCCCCGACTCATGTTGTGCATAGACAGCCGAGTAGTGTATTGGTTCCCTAATTGAGTCTTAGTGGGGTAGAACTCGCTGAGACGTAGTCTCATCCTAATTTGGGGAAAACATTTCAAGACTCCGATGAGGAGCTGAGGAGGAGGAATCAGGGAAGGAGAACTCTAAGGTGAAACCGAGGAAGATAATGATCCGAGTGGAGGAGTCAGAGGAGGATCGGGATGATCCTGAGTATGACCCAGATGAGAATTGAAATCCCATCTCTCTGTGAAACCCTGTTGTATATGTGTAGATAGAGTGAGACTTTAAAGTTGTGAATAGTTTGTGAAGTGCTCTGTCTAATGCCATGTATAAAGGTTTGGTTGTAAATTTCAATATGAAAAATATAGCCTGCTTTTCTATCCCATTGTTTTATTGTCTGGGGATTTGTAACTGCTTTCGCATGTGCTTAAAAAAATGAAAGGGTCGGTGATACATAGTACTGGGATATCGCATTCTAAAATCGACAAAGTGAGAAGGATGTGTGCGCACCCGAGGATCGGGGCGTGACATCCCCTTTTTGTGGTATCAGAGCAATGGTTAGGTATTGGAGTGATAAGGAGCGATGACCATGGGATAGTTAGTAGGAAAAGCCTTTAAATTCATGCTGGTGCATGTCTGTGTTAGCTGAATGCTAGAATTGTTTGTTGTATGTGGATCACTCACCTTTTAATCCAGTGTGGATGTGGAAGACGGGTTTCAGTTTAAAGACTGAACCATGAGCGAGCAGGAGCTGAGAACTCCTAGTAAGAGGACAATGTCCTCTGTGACTTGGGATAATGCACTGACAAAGGTCGGTACCCGAGGTGGTTGTGGCAGAGTGTCGGCTCTGGCCAGTTCGTGCGTAAGAGTACCACTACAGGTTGGTACTAGTGTAGCAACGTTGAATGATCCTAAGTTCTATAGGATCATTTTGATGCTAGTGTTCCTTGGGAATTGGATGAGCTAGGAGGCTCAAGATTGAACCGCCGTCAGTGTTGCAATCGCTGTTGTTACCGTACCTGCTGAGATCTAGAGTGGAGATATGATCCGGGAGCCAATCATTGCATTCGAGCCGAGGTATAGATCCAGTTCAGGCAGGAATGGAAATCGGTCAGGGAAAAGACCGAGGTCGAGAGAAAAGTATTCTATTCCACTTGCGAGGAAGGGTGGGGTAGTCAAGTTAGCACCGAGTCTAATAGATCAAGTTGTTCCGGACGTGATAATGAAGATCGGTCTTATGTCCTTCCTAGGACGCGAAATTGTTTGGAGTATAGCCAACATGGATATTTGGTCGGGAGTGGTCCTAGCAGACTGATGCGTGCTGTCACTTGGTAGGAGATAGAAGACTCACCTGATAGGTGTCAGAATTGTAGAAGGAAGCATGGATAAATCCAGTGTCCGAGTATGACTAGAACATGTTGTGATGATGACCAGCATGGTCATCAGGTGAAGGATTGTCAGTGAAAGTCTAAGGTAGCATAGACATTGCTACTGCGGCCAAAACGCCACTAGGATGGCGAAAGGAATGATGCATTGATCAGAGAAAGAATGTGTTATAGGTGATCTTATCAAAGTAACGTAGCAGAGTTTGGTGCCGAGTTGGTAGAACTTAAATTGTTAAAGTAAAAGTGACAGAGGGGAAATCATTAGCAATAGTTGTGCTTGGTTAGTTGTTGAGGTGTGAATTTAATGCCACATGAATAGTGTGGGCTTATGAAGCATCTTGTGATAATGAATCATGGTCATTGAGTAATCCAATTTAGTCTATTAACATGTGAAAGTGTCAAGATTATTGGGAGTCGACATGAATCTTCGATTTCATTAATCTCATTGGCTAGAGGCAAATTGTTTGTTAGACGGAGGTTGCCAAGGTTGCTTGGCGATTGTCTTGGGTATGACAGATTGAAGAACTAGAGATGGAGGACATCTCAGTGGTATAAGAACTTCTAGATGTGTTGTCTCAAGAACTGTTAGACCGCCGGCAGAGAAAGAGATAGAAAGTACGATCGAGCTAGCACCAGGATAGAGCTACTCTCGAAGGCTTCTTACCAGCTGCTGTTGTCTGAACTGGTAGAATTGAAGATGCAAATGTGAAGATTAATGAATGAGGAATTCATGCATATCAATGTATTACTTTGGGGAAACATCAGTTTTGTTTGTGAGAAAAAGAAAGATGGTTTGTTGCGAGTATGCATCGACCGTCGTCAACTCAATTAGGTGGCGATCAAGGACAAACGTCCATTGTATAGGATCGGCGAATTGGGTGACCAAACATCAAGAGTGTTGATGTCTTCAAGGATTAACTTGAGAACAAGATGTCGTCAATTACGAACCAGTAAGGAGGTTATACAAAAGATAGCTGTTCGTACTTGATAAGGTCTTTACGAGAGCATTGTGAGATTGTTTGGCTTGGTAAATACTCTAACTACTGTCATGGATTTGGCAAACCGAATGTGCAAGTAATATCTAGGTCAGTTGTGATTGTGTCGTGTAATGATATTCCGATGTATTCGAGGAATGCTAAAGAGCACAAGAGATTTCTGAGAATGGTGAAGGAATTCCATGAACTTGGTCAAGACGGAATCAATTATCAGTGGACCAAGACCGACAGCAGTATCAAAGATCAGAAGTTTTCTGGGTTTAGCAGGGTATTACATAAGGTTTATGGAAGGGTTCTTAGTGTTAGCAACTCGACTCCTGAAAGAGGAAGAAAAGTTCGTGTGGACAGATCAGTGCAAGTGTAAGTTCCAAGGGCTTAAGGAAAAGCTGGCTTTCAAATTTCTGACAACGGGACACTAAGGTTCCGAGGACGTCTAGTTGTACCAAAAGATGTAGAATTTAGAGAAGATGTTTTATCTGAATTGCATCGTAGTAGTTATAGCATTCATCCTGGAAGTATTAAGATGTATCGGAATCTGCGTCAACACTACTTATGGTCAGGTATGAAGGCGGATATCGCCAACCATGTGGCAAAGTGTTTGACTTGTCAGCAAGTAAAAGCCCAGCATTGCAAGCCGGGAGGATTTCTGTAACCTCTTGTGATCCCAGAGTGGAAATGAGAGCATATCACGATGAACTTCGTGACTGGACTACCAAGGAGTCAAAGAGGAAATGATTCGATTTGGGTCGTAGTCGACAGGCTGACAAAGTCGGCTCACTTCATTGCAGTTCGAAAGGACTTGAGTCTGGACAGGCATGCAGACCTGTATGTGTGTCAGGTGGTTCGTATGCATGGAGCGCCGGTTATGATAACATCTGATAGAGACCTGAGGTTTACTACTGCTTTTTGGAAGAGCTTGCAGAGTGCTTTAGGTACAAAGTTTTAGTACAGTACAACGTATCATCCTCAGACGGATGGCCAGTCTGAAAGAACAATTCAGACTCTTGAAGACATGCTGAGAGCGTGTGTAAAAGACTTCAAAGGAAGTTGGGAAGATCAGCTTCATCTGGTGGAATTCGCCTACAACAACAGTTATCAGCAGAGCATTAAGATGGCTCTTTTTGAAGCGTTGTATGGCAAAGCATGCAGAACTCCAGTATGTTGGGATGAAGTCAGAGAAAAGAAGATAACAGGCCCAGAGTTGATTCAGCAATCAGTATATGTCGTGGCAGTGATCAGAGACAGATTAAAGACAGTACAGAGCGGGCAGAAAAGTTATGCAGATAAGCGTCGAAGGTCTTTGGAATTCCAAGTTGGTGGTCACGTTTTTCTGAAAGTGTCACCAATGAGGGGAACTTCGCGCTTTGGTAAGAAAGGCAAGCTGAGTCCGAGGTACATAGGTTCGTTTGAGATTCTTGAAAGAATTGAAAACCTAGCGTATTGTCTTGCGTTGCTGCCAAGATTGGCGCAAGTGCATGACATCTTTCACGTGTTGATGTTAAGGAAGTACGAGTCTGACCCGACCCACGTGCTAAATTTTGAGGAATTGGACGTGGATGACCGTATGTCATACGTTGAAAGCTCGGTTGAGATTGTCGATCGCAAAGAGCAAGTTCTGCGTACAAAGTGGCCTGGCAACACCACAGTACTGAAGAAGCGACTTAGGAGATTGAAGAGTCGATAAGACAATTGTACCCCTGCCTTCTTGAGCAAAGTGTGTAAGGGTTTAAATTTCGAGGACGAAATTTTTATAAGAGGGGAAGAGTTGTGATATCCTGAAATTCGATCCCTTTTCGATAAAGTGAAATGTGTATATTGTCGGCGCGCCTATGGTCCTTTTTCTCTGAGCTGATTACTCACGAGTTAGCTAACCTATTGGGTGAAGCCATTAAGGGATATAACCGCGGTAAAATCCCTAAAAGCTACCTAATGGTTGGATTGGACTAAAATCGCGTCCGGTCGATTTTAATCATGAAATTTAATTCGGTTTTGGGAATCGAATATTCGGGCGTGTCACAATTCAATTTTAGGACCGTCTCATCGACCGTCAAATTATTGACGAGTCCGAAATTTCAATAAAGAAATTATCAGAGGATTAATTGAAGACCAAGAGAAAATAGAAAGGAAAAGGGGAAGAGAAAAGGAAAATATGAATAATGATATTAAGCATTTTCTTTTTCTCTCTCTCTCCCTTTTCTCTCTTTTTCTTTCTTTTTCTCTCTCTCTTCTCTCTCCTCTCCCGCTCCCCCTCGTGCGATTCCCCCCACCGACCTCTCTCTCTCTCTCTCTCTCTCTCTCTCTCTCTCTTTTCTTTTGAATAGTCAAAGCCTTATCTCTTCTTCTCTCTCCTCTCTCTTCTCCTCTATTCTCTCCCACGTGACCGAACCCCCCACCTCTTTCTTCTTCTCCTTCTTTCTTCTTCGTGGAAACGGCAAACCAACAAGACAGAGGAAGCAGCTCGCCGCCGTCCCGCCGCCCGCACCCGCGCCGCGCGTGCCGCTCGCTCGCCGCGCGCTCCGCCAGCCCTCGTTTCCTCGCGCCCAGGCCTTCCTGTTGCGTCTCCCGCCCCTGTTTCGCCTCGTCCAGCCACCATGAGTGGCTGAGCAAGCCGCCGGAGCCGTCGTGCAGCCTTGCCGGACCGCCGCCTACCTTCCCGACCCTTCTCCGCCCCTAACCATTTCTGCTTTCCCCTGTTTCGCTGCCGAACCAGCAAACCCACAAGTGGGTTTCCAGCCGGTTTGTGGGCCGTTTCGTGCTGTTTCTGGGCCCTGAACCCGAGCCGTGCTTTGGGGTTTATCGTTTCTCGTGCCGTCCCCGTCGGATTGATCCGATTTGCGCGCGATTCCGGTGAGTAATCTCACTAATCCTTGCTTAGTGAGCTAATGACACTTATTGGTTGTTTAGTTTTATTTAATTAAGTTTAGGTTGTTAGATGAGTGTTTATTAGTCAATTGTGATGCAAATTAGACAAATTGAATGTGTATTTAGCAAGTAGACGTGGTCTACTATTTATTGAGAGTAGCCGGGATTTTTCCCGACCCTAATCGGGCTTCAATTTGATAATTCGGGTCTAAGTGGAATTTATGGCATATAAATATTACTTTTCGAAATTAATTAATTAATTATTTATTTTCCGAAAATTCAACAGTGATGGCCAATGACCGGAATATTATGTTGATGACCGTGGAAAAGTCCGTTTATTTAATCGGGCTTTATTTTAAGCTAACTTAAATTTCTTGCATTTAAATATTAATTTTCGAAATTAATTATTTAATTATATATTTTCTGGAAATTCAACTTGGATGGCTAGTGGCTGAATTTTTATGCTGATGATTGTGGTGTAGCCCGTTTATTTAATTGGGCTTTAATTTGAGCTAAATTGGATTTATTGTAATTAATTATTAATTTTCGAAATTAATTAATTATTTATTTATTTTCGGAAATTAAGGTTGGGTTAGTCGATGACCGAAATTTCGTGACGATCGTCGTGGTGAAGTCCGTTTATTTAATGGAGCTTTATTTTGTGTTGAATTGAATTATTTGCGAAGGATGTGAACTATTCTTTAATTGTAAAATCATCGGTTATTAATTGAAAAATAACAAGGCATCGGTTGATATTGCCAAAACTATTTGAGCGGACTATAGAAAATGTGGGAGTTATGGAAAGGAAAATATTAGATTTTGGCTAAGGCCAGTCGTGTGCCCACGCACGATATTTTATTGGGTATTTTTAATACGAAGAAATGAGGCCAAGATATTACTTTAATTGAGGAAGTTAAGTGCGAGGCACATTGTCATTGGGCCGTGAGCGATTAATCGTGCGTTGGTTTATAGTTGAAGCAAGATGATTATTAGAAGTTGATGTGATGTGTGTTGTGTTGAGGGAAACCAATGGATCATGAGCAGGTAAAGGACTAAGTACTACACAAGTAGAAGACTTCGTGTGAGTTACCTCTAGCGCTTTATACCATTGCTTATTGTAGTTAAGGACTAAGTATTACATGGCGACCTGAGTTGCATGAGAATTACCTCTAGCGCCTTGCAGCATTGTTATGCATAGTGAAGGGCTAAGTGCTGCACGATGGAAGATCTCGTGTGAGTCACCTCTAGCGCCTTACCCTATTGCATTTTGTAGTGAAGGACTAAGTACTACACGATAGCGAGATCTCGTGTGAGTTACCTCTAGCGCCTTATACTATTGCTTTTGTAGTGAAGGACTAAGTACTACACGATAGCAAGACTTCGTGTGAGTTACCTCTAGCGCCTTATGCTATTGCGTTTTGTAGTGAAGGACTAAGTACTACACGATAGCGAGACTTCGTGTGAGTCACCTCTAGCGCCTTATACTATTGTTATTGGTGGTCAAGGACTAAGTACCGCATAATGACGAGACGTTGTGTTGGGGTCACCTCTAGCACCTTGAGCCTATATTTGAGTGGGAATGTTGAGATTAATTATCGAGTATAGATAAAATCATCGATATGGTTTGATTCGTTTGTCATGGATTACTGATTGAACTGAATTTGGCCGGGGAAGGGTTATCATTGACATGTAATCGACTAGGTCGATTGATCATTATTTTGATCTGATGTTATGAATTGCTTGATTGAATGGAAATGACCGTGAGTGGTCTTATTGACGTGTAATCGACTGGGTCGATTTGATCGATGCTTCGATCAGTGATATGATTGCTTGGGTGTCTATTTGAGCTTTGTGCTAATATGCAGGTGGAATCTGAGGCCAAGGTAAGTCCCCCGACTCATGTTGTGCATAGACAGCCGAGTAGTGTATTGGTTCCCTAATTGAGTCTTAGTGGGGTAGAACTCGCTGAGACGTAGTCTCATTCCAGTTTGGGGAAAACATTTCAGGACTCCGATAAGGAGCTGAGGAGGAGGAATCAGGGAAGGAGAACTCTAAGGTGAAACCGAGGAAGATAATGATTCGAGTGGAGGAGTCAGAGGAGGATCAGGATGATCCTGAGTATGACCCAAATGAGGATTGAAATCCCTTCTCTCTGTGAAACCCTGTTGTATATGTGTAGATAGAGTGAGACCTTAAAGTTGTGAATAGTTTGTGAAGTGCTCTGTCTAATGCCATGTATAAAGGTTTGGTTGTAAATTTCAATATGAAAAATATAGCCTGCTTTTCTATCCCATTGTTTTATTGTATGAGGATTTGTAACTGCTTCCGCATGTGCTTAAAAAATGAAAGGGTCGGCGATACATAGTCCTGGGATATCGCATTCTAAAATCGACCAAGTGAGAAGGATGTGTGCGCAACGGAGGATCGGGGCGTGACACATATGATAGAGACGCACAGAACAACATAACTGCCGGTTGGTTTGGGATTACAATGGCTTGGAAATGGCGTCTAGTGAGCAACACCAAGCACACATCCAATTAATTTTTACCTTTAAAATAATTAATAATGAATAAATAATTGAACTGATTAATCTATCGGGAATAATTTGGGAAAATCACGATGTGCGGTGGATTTTGTCAATGTCTTCTCTTGTTGCAACAAATACGAGCTCTAGTGCAATGTGGTCTCTTTTTTAATGGGACAAAAGTCACCAAGAACCTAACCAAATTTGTAATCAGTTGCCATCATTTCTAAGATACTGGACTGGCAGTTATCGAAAGGCCAGTGCAGCAGAGCTATGATCAGGCCGGGGGTGTTTCCAAATTTAGTTACAAATTCCCCCCGCGGTTAACTCTTCCGTTTTATTTACGTGGAACGGGGGCTCCAATAACCACGACCTTTGTTTAAGGTTTTTAGGCTGGACCAACTAGCTGCTATCATTTCTAAGATACTGGACTAGTAGTCGTCGAGAGGCCAGTGCAGCAAAGCTAGGATGAGGCCGGGGGGGTGTTTCTAAATTTGGTTACAAATTTCCTTCGCGGTTAACCTTTCCGTTTTATTTACGTGGAATGAGGGCTCCGATAACCACGGCCTTTGTTTAAGGTCCTTAGGCTGGACCAAAAGTATGTTCAATATACCATAAGCATATTTATGTAATACAATGGCTCGGACGACGACGCAATGGTCAATTGCATGCTCGGGCAGTTAAATTAGCACCTGCAACGTGTGGCGCCTTTTGAGTTTTGACGTACGACCTTCACCTAAGATTCAATAAATCCACTGAGCCGGTCCATAAATAAATCGTTTCAGTTGGGACCATTGGACACGACTGAGCGTGGGACGAATCCATTTTTCCAATCCGAATGATTTTGATGGCGTACAAGATTTCATTAGTGGATGAACACGCGGAAGAGATGGATTTGAGCACTTTGCTTTTTTGCTTATCTCATCGTACGTGAATATAAGACCCGCTCAGACCTTATGAATGATTGAAGTAAGATTATTTCACATTTTACTTTCATAATTTTTCTCTGTATACATTCTTCTGTGCTACCAGTCTAGTAAATTACTGTAGAAGAGCAACTCCATGATATTTACGTTTCTCATCGATCTCTCGTGTCCAATTGAGCTATCCGAGAAAATTTCGAATTTAGCAAGTGGAGAGAAGAAACTCGCATTTGTTTTATGTACTTAAGGCATTACACTTGTTATGTTTGATCGAAACTCGAATGGATGTGATATAGGTGCACAGTGACGAAGCTGTGAAGTCTAAGAGAGAAAAGTAATATTTAAGTGCACAGCTTTTATTGCTAACGACATACATGTAATTTTCATGTTAAAGTAGAGAATAGAGTTTTAATGCTGCTACTGGCATGCATATAAAAAATTTATCATAACTATATATGCCCTAGATTCATGTTGTATACTGAAGCAATATCTTTTGTCATAGCAATGCCGATACTAATACTTAGTGAAAAGATTGCCTAGTGTGGCACCATGATTTTTTCTTATTTTCAAAGGGTTTTTCCACATAAAAATTTAATTATTTTCTTCCCTATTTTTCTCTTTAAAGATTCGTGTTCCTAACACAGAGAGCATGTCATGTAACACTTACACTCGCTTTCATGTTATCGAACAGTTTGTTACTGGAAGTTAAGGGCGTGCATGACAAAATTTTTATTTCTCGATTTCTCTGTTTCTTCGTTCCCTAGAACAAGTTTGGAACAGAAATCGGTTTGATAACGCAATTTGATTTCTCTATTTTTGAAACAGATTTCTATTCCAGAAATAGAGAAATCGAAGAAATCAGAAGCTAAAATTTTTAACTTCTTAGTTTCTGAAATAGAAATCAGAAACTAAAATTACACCATATAAAAGAACCTTGTGCTTTCTTGCTAACTTAATTCACTCATAACCACAACTTCACAAATTATTGCTAATTTTCTTTTTCTTATTTTGCTCGTGTTTTTTTTTTTTTTTATTTTTTTTTTGATAATTTCCTCTTTAGGATGAAAGGCAATCGAATGGGTCCCCAATTTTCAAAAACAACCAAAGTTCTTAAATGCTTACTTAAAAACAATGGGACTCTTTCTTCCTAGAAAGGGCATGCGCATGACCAGTTGAAGAAAAAGTTCTTACACAATAGATGAATAAAAAACGTGCCTAGAAATTTCACCTTGTTTCTTTACGGATTCAAAATTCTTGCAAAATGAAAATAATTAGATTGTTACACAATCTTGAATTTTAATTCGAAGGCAAGAGATTCAAGAGAATCTCTCTCTTTGCTATGCAAGGGCCATTAAATGTTCATTGAGCAACAATAAAGAAATTAGGGATGAGCAACTGGATTGATTCAATTCGAGAATCAAAATAAACCGACCTTTCCCCAATTGGTTCCTAACCATAAACGTTACTTCAAGGTGGAATTCTCATATATTCCTTTACACCATCAATTTTATTTTGTTGATAATCTTGTATAATATTAGTCTTTGATAAAATGACAGGGCTGTATAGGCGCAATTAATGGCACCCATATTCATGCTTCCACAATACTTGTTTGAACCTACGTAGGACGAGCTTGCAAACGATACATTGACCGAGGAAGGAAATCAAATAAATACGCTTAGGAAAACCATTGCCAATAAAATGGCAAGGGATAATAATACGCCGGAAATTCCATGAAATTGTATTTTCAACTTTTGTAATGTATTAATATTATTTCGACTATTTTATTTTGTATTTGAGGATTTCCTATGTTGTTATCTAATCAATTTCTATTTCTAGAAATATACATTTTATTATGTTATCAAGCGGATTTCTATTCCAGAAATAGAAATTTTGAGTCGTTATCAAACGGGTTTCTTTGCTCAGAAACTTGTCTAGGGAATAGAAATTGAGAAATCAATTTCTGATCAGAAATCAATTTTGGAATAGAAATTTTGTCGTGCGCGCCCTAAGCGGACAGGAAGTGCACGCACAAGTTATGTTGAATTTGGTTTGGGCATATCTATGAACTACTGCAATTTGCTGCTCGTGTGAATGATTTGGTAACGAAGGATCTTGTTGGATTGGGAACATGACTGATGATCCCTCCCCTTTGTCTGGTCGGATCAAGCCCAGCACGAATTTAACCGGAGCAACTGTTTGTTCCGTTCGACCCTGACGGCCTCAAGGACTACAGGTAACAGGCCCAAAGCTGTAGAAGACCAGAGGCTAGGATAGCTGATTTCCAAATTTGATCAAATCTGGCAAGCATATTCAAATAGGTCTATTCCATCATTTCTTTTTTATTTTTGTGGCCAAGTAACGATCTTTTAGCTGAGACTCTCCACCTTCAATAGGAGTTCCAATCCAGTTATAAAATAACGCAAGTGACTGTCCAATTAGTGATACACGTTCAATTTAAATCCTTCTCTTTAACTCATCCTATTCTGAATAGAGTCATTGCACTTCCCAGCCGTTCAAAGGGTAAAAGCATGCTCTCGTAAGGACGGTGCTGACTTCCAGCTTATGCAAATCATCAGGTATGTGGATCCACCTTAACTACCAAAAGTACTTAATTTAACGTGAAGAAATCGAGCAACCTGTGACCTCTACCACATTTCACACAACATTCCTCAAATCATTTCACAATTCATAACCCACAAACTATTTCAAGAGATGCTTTATTATGTCAATTCAAATAGCCCAAAGGGTAGAAAATGCCCAATCTAGCTTTATACAAAAATATACTCTAAATATCAAGTTTTCATTCTAATAAATATCACAAAGTGAAAGGATGTTTGATGCAAAAGTAGAGTCACTTAATAGTCTTAGTCAAAGTTCGTCCGTAAGTTTGACATTTGGTTAATATTTCTCTGATAAGATTGCGAATTTTTCCAAACGGCGTAGCTTCCGATATGGTTTTTGGTTGCAGGTGAGTGGTGCTTTTATTTCCTATGAATTTTTAAAATATTCTGTCTTGAAAACTTTAGTGTATGTTATGATATAAAGATAAGCATGGGATGACATTGACTACATTTTAATTGCTAGGATTTGCATTCTGATTTGTTGCTTTTGATATTTAAAGTATTGCGAACTTAGTTTAATGATTGCTTTCGAAAATGAATTGGAAATGTGAAATGCTTTGTGAAAGTGTTATATGATGAACTCTCGTCATGAAGTAAGTTCGATGGTTCATACGGTTGATTAAAAGTAGTATTGACTCCATGCTCTTGTTGCTATGTCGAACCTTGAGTTGGGTAGTGGGTATTTGGTATGCATATTGCTTTTTAGGATATAATAAGTGGGAGAGACTTATATCAAGGAATAAATTTTGTTACGAGGCTTGCCACGAGGACAAACGTGGCCATATTGGATGACAATGGGGGCATAGCTTAGTTAATGAACTCGACAATTGACACAAATTTGTTTTTTCATATTAAAATGCTATCTCGTGAGCACAGATTTGGATTCTTTGCTACTAATGCACTTTTTTGGCTCTATAAGCTTCGTTAATTGTTTTTCTTTAGCAAAAGTGATGTTTACAAAATGTGGGAATAATAACTAAAAAAGTCTTAAACTTATTATAAACGTGCCAATTTAGTCATAATTTTTTTTCCATTTGTGTTAGTTTAGTCTATCCGACCAATTTTGACCGGTTGACACTAACTTATACATTTTTAATAACAATTTAATTATTTATTAATTTCTTTATTTTTCCCTTTTTCTTTTCTTTAGGTTTTTTCCCCCTAGTTGGCATGGGTGTTGCATCCCTTGCCTACTTTGGGCGTTGGCCATGATAATCTCGCTTGCCTAGATTGGGCGAGGTTGTCACAGCCCTTGCCCAAACTAGGAGAGGACCGTGGCACTCTCAACCCTCGCTTGTCAAGATCTAATGAGGGTGTCGTAGCCCCTCACCCAAATAATGCCCTCGCTAGATTTGGGGAGGGTTGTCAGCTCCCTCACCTATTGCCAGCGAGGGCATCCTAGTCTTCACTTGTGGGCGGTGAGGATTGGCTAGCGATGCTTGTCCATGAGGAAAAAAAATTAAAGAAAAGAAAGAAAAGATGAAAAAGAAAAAATTTAAAAATTTATTTAAAAATTATTAATAAAGTCCAAGTCAATGCTCGCAGCGATACATTAGTGCCGTCCAGCCTGGCTAGATGGATTAAATTGACACAAATTGACAAAAAAAAACTTTATGACTAAATTAACAAAAAATGTTTAGTATTGAATTAACATAATTATAATAGATTTATGATATTTTTGGTAACTCTCCCCCAAACATTTAAGTATACTTTTTAAGAGCTTGATCCATGTAATAAAGATTGTATTGTTACATCAAAAATGGATTATCTGGGTCCGGATAACTCTTCGGGACTGAGCACGGAAAACTCTTTGAGATTTAGCGAAGAGACGTCCTCAGAGTCCACCAGATACTCCTCAGAGCGACGATACTCCTCCCATCTCTCCTCGATGCTATCGCCTTCGAGTATTCGGACTACTTGTGCCATGGATGGTCGTCCTCTTGGGAGCGTGTGGGTGCACAATAGAGCCAGCTGGATCACTTTCTCCATCTCCTCGTCATACTCACCCTGCAGATTGGGATCGACTAGAATTTCCAATCGACGTTCTACCAGAAGCCCCTTTACCCAATCGGGTAACAACATGTCGTTCTCCTTTGCACTCGCTGCTCGTACCGAAGTTCTTTGTCCGGTCACGAGTTGCAGAAGGACTACCCCATATGAAAAGACGTCGGTCTTCACCGAGTATTTCCCCTTCATCCCATATTCTGGCGCCATATATCCAAATGTGCCACATATCCTATTCGTGAAATAGGAATCTGAATCTTCAATGCGGGATGCTGCTTCGGATTTATTCCTCGGAAGTACAGGCGCCTCCTCGATGCCATCCACCGAGTATTCACCGTGCCTGCGATTGGTGAACCCGACCAACCCAAAGTCTGCAATGTGAGGCTCAAATTCCTCATCCAACAAAATGTTTGCAGGTTTGATGTCTCGGTGCACAATGTTCAGATCATGCAGCCAGGACAGCCCTCTCGCAGCTCCCAGGGCTATTTTTCTGCGGGTAAGCCAGTCCAGCGGGGGTCGTGTCTCGGGCTTCGCTCTCAAGCAAAGGTCCACACCTTTGTTGATCATCAAAGGGTAGACGAGCAATAAGTCCTTGCATTTTGATGTTCTGCAAAATCCGAGCATGGAAAGCAGATTGTGACGTGGGGGTAGGATCCTGCCCACCATTACTTCGCTTTCGAACTCTGTGATACCTTGATTGCGTTGTGCACCGCATCTTTTGATTGCCACTAGAGAGCCATCAGAGAGCTGACCCTCATAGACTTTGCCAAATCCACCTTGGCCCAAAACTTTCTTGTCGCTAAATTTTTGGGTAGCTGCCTCCAACTCCTTCAGAGTAAATTCTTTAAGCTGTCTTCGGCCAAATTCTGGATGGACATCGAAATTAATACCGTGTAATGGCGTCTCTGCGGATTGGTCTCGAATCTCACGACCATCAACTGCAAAGGCTGGGGCTCTCAAGACAAGAGAAGCACCGGCAGCAACAAGTCGACGGACGATGGTTTTGGTGAATGTGTAGGTGTATTCGCATGGCTGACAGAGTGTTACCGAGGGTGATGATGATGGAGTAGGTGGAAAAGCCGGGTTGAAATCATTGGGATCTTGGGCGGGATCGAAGGTGGCGAATTTGAACACCATTTTCCTTCCTTTCCCCTTGTCGCTAGAAACCAAACCCGAGTTGCTTTATCACGGGCTTAACAAACGAATGTGTGTTGTGAGAGATTGCTGTGCCCCTTCCTCTTGTGGGTGAGAGCTGTTATAGAGAAGTTTTCAGAACCAACTCGGAAGTTTAACAAAGGAATTTGCAGAGAAAGGTGCCACTGATAGGGAAGTCTTAAGAACCAACTCAGAAGTTTTAACAGAGAAAACTGTCACGGCAGCTTCCAGGAGGCAGTGCGAATGGTTTGTGAGCACTTCGTCAGTCCGGAGAAGACTTTTAGGAGTCCCCCACATAATGTCAATAGCGATGGAGATTGACTTGACATGAATTGTCTCCAGCATTGAATTAATGGAAAATTGGCGGTTTTGAGGGAAGTGAACGGACGGGGAAAAAGCCCCTTTTCTTTCGTAATAGCGAAGGCTGCCGACTAATACGAATACCAGAAATTTTAATAATAGTTAATGTCATTAGGTACAATACGAAGAATCATTTGATGAGAATCTTGATACAAATTTGGAGTTCTTTTATGTCGAAAGAAAAAATTTAGACTAAATGCATCATAATAGGCATAATTTATATTTTTTATGTTACAAAAATAGTTCAAGATAAATGTATCATAACAATGAATATAGTTTAGATATTTTTGTGGATTTTTGCCTTTCTTTCCAAGCATTTCCAACTTTCCTTGAAACTTCACATGCCAATATCTGTAAATAAATCTCTTCTACCGTGAGTCTTGTGACTATTGAAAACGAAAAGCGTGAGATGATCCAATTTTCATATATGTGATTTCATTGGTTGATAACCATGTTAAATAGAATGATTTTAAATCTTGTTTTTTTTTTTCTTTTCTCATTATACATGAATATAAGGCCCCATTCAAACCCCATAGAAAAACGATATAAGATACTTTCGCACTTTTTTTTTTCTCTCTGACTAAACTTCAGTACTACCGGTCTAGTAAAAAATTGCAGAAAAGCTACTATATGGTATTCGCGCTTTGCACTGAGCTCTCATGTCCGATTGAGCTATCATTTTTTTTTCTTGATTGACCCATCTAATTACCAAGAAGAGAGAAGAAGCTCGCATGTCTTACGTTTTTGCGGTAATGAATTTTTCATAACTAATCAAAGTTCGAATTGTTGAGTGACAAGTGCATGAGACAAATCAAACTACACTTCCTCTCGCGCGGAAGACAGTGGCCTCAAGGTCAACTGGCCCAAAACGTTAGAAGAGGCAAAAAAGAAACCAGAGGCTAGAATAGCTGATTTCCAAATTTGTTCAAAAATGGAATGCACATAAAAAAGGTCTGTTTTATCATTTTGTTATATATTTTTTGGCCAAGCAATGATCTTTTAGCTGAAATTTGCTGCCTTGGATAAATGGATAGGAATTTCAATCCGGTCATATAGAACAAATGACTTTCCAATTAGTGATACATGTTCAAGCTAATTCTTTTTCATAACTCATCCTCTCTGGTACAACCACCCAAAAAAAAAAAAAACACTCTTCTTATTTGTAATTGAGTCATTGCACTTCCTAGCCATTCATTCATCAAAGCATGTCCTTGTAAGCACAACATTGACTTCAAGCTAAAGCATATCATAGTGTATGAGGAACAACCTTAACTACCAAAAAATACTTATTTAACGTGAAAAAATCGAGTGACCTACGAGTCCTACCTTAATGCAGTAGATTTGATGTTGAACTATGATTCTTGTATGATACTTGAACTATAATTTTGTCACCACATGGAATTTGCGACTGCATAGTACTACTATATAACTTTCGAGACAGCACAACAGAGTGGCCTATTTTATGACTTGAGCTTACCAAAGAAACAATGTTTATCATACTGACATCGTCTGAAGCTCTTCCTCTTTGCAATCTTGCCGAGCCAAGCAACTTCTGTATAAGCTCTTCTGCCGAGAAGAAGAAGAAGAAGAAGAAGAAGAAGAAGTCGGTGAATTGAAGAAGAAGAAGAAGAAGTCGATGAATTCACAAGGGGTTGTTTGAAGAAGAAGAAGAAGAAGAAGAAGAAGAAGTCGATGAATTCACAAGGGGTTGTTTGGCAACTTGCTAAACAATGTTTGTTTCTGATTTTTTGTTCCCAGGAGTAGATTTAGAATATAAATGCGTTTGGTAAAATTTTTGTTCTCGGGAAGAAGAAGAAGAAGAAGAAGAAGAAGAAGAAGAAGAAATCGATGAATTCACAAGGGGTTGTTTGGCAACTTGCTAAACAATGTTTGTTTCTGTTTTTTGTTCCCAGGAGTAGATTTAGAATATAAATGCGTTTGGTAAAATTTTTGTTCCCGGGAACAAATTTATATTTTTTTTGTCCTCGGAAGTAGATTTAGAACATAATCGAGAATAAAAAAAAATTGATTTTTGTTCCGAGAACAATTCTATAATCAAGTACCTATTTTCCCTTTTCTTTTCTTTTTCTTGTTCTTCTTCCTTCTTTCTTCTTCTTCATCTGCTGCCATCGCCGCGGTTGCCGTTTGCCGCACATCGCCACCGGTTGCTAGCAACTAGTTTGGCGAGCCCGCGAAAGCAAGCCCAACCACCAGCAAGGCTTGGCTAGCCTTGTTGAGGCTTGGTTGAGCCATGGCTGAGCCTCGCCTAGATGCCGGCGAGGCTCAGCCAACGAGGGTTGGCCTCACTAAGGGTTGATGATGCTCCAGTGAGGTCATCGGCCCTCGTCCGGTCGATCGCCGTTCATCCCAAGGTCGGCGACCGGTCACTTGAAGAAGAATAATAGGAGAAGGAAAGGAAAAAAAGAAAAGAAGAATAAAGAAAAAAAGGAAAACAAGTAATAAAATTAGTTAAAAATTAAAAGAAAATAATTTGGAGTAGAAATTTTGAGCATGATACTAAACGCAATTTTATTTTGGGAATTGAAATTTTGGATAATTACTAAATGGCTTAAAATGTTTATAAATTGTTCCCGGAAACAAAATAAAAAAGAATCATTTCTGATAAAAATTTATTATCGAAAATAGAAGCATTACCAAACGCACTCTTCACAGTTGACATAAGGCCCATATATATAGATAATTCCCAAAGCAGACATTATGTTGAATTTCCAGGACAACCTGCTTTTGACCAACAGATTTCCAAGGCAGTTGTAATACAAGAATTTTTTTTTTTTTTTTTAAGAAACTGAGAATGCTTTTGGTTTAAGTTATCGTTGTGGGGTTGTTTCACTGGAAATGATGGAGTACCTTTCAGATCATGGATTGATGGATATGACTTGCCGAACGCTGCGAATGGTCCGTTATTAATTCTTAGACAAGAACATCAGTGGCAAGAAATCTAAGGTATGAATACTAGGAACAATCGTTGTAAACGATTTAAATGATATTGAAAAACAACGAGTGTTCTTGTATTTTTTTTTTTAACTGTTCCATGAGAAAAATCATTATGTGATGTTCTGGAAAAATTATATGGGAGTTTACTAATTTGTAAATATTTTGGGTGGGGACCAATCTTGGGGGCAGTTTAATAATTTTCGGCAAAACGGTCTTTTAGGCCATGAGAGTCCACGCGCACATGGGAAAGGCCTATTGCATTGACCATGAGTGCAGCCCCATGCATCCGTTCAAACCTGCGGACCTGAACCAGATTACGATGCGGAGGCATCCCCATCCTCGATTCTACTTCCGTTTGGAACTGAGACTTTTGATTGCTATTAATGGTGAATTTATTTTGTGAAAAATTTCATAACAAAGAAAAATACTTTTCAGAAAAATATTTTTAAAAATAAAGTTAGTTTTCTTTTATCGATAATATATGATCAAAAGCGTTTTTTGATATTTGGATCTTATTGAAAAATGATTTCAATTTCACAATTTTATCTCAAGAAAAGAAGATTTTTTAATAATATTTATTTTTAAAAATTTGAATTTTTAATTTTTTCTATCCCTCTCTTTTTCCTCCTTATTCCATTGTGACTGCCTAGCAACAACCACAAGTGAGTTGGCCGGGCCCGAGCCTCGTTAGCCTTAAGCTTGCCAAAAATGGTGAGGCTCGAGTCTCGCTGGTTTGCGGCAAGACGAGCTGTGGGAGATTGATCTTACTATTCTTCAATAAAAAGATGTGCAAGGTGAGTGAACGTGATAGGATTAATCGTAGAATTAGTCCCACAAGTTTGGCCCTTGACGCACAACACGGTTTTCCCACATGGTAGCTACTTTTCCAAGCACAAAGGCTCTGCTTCCATTTACAAAAAGCTTAGGATTAGAGAATAAGCAGCGACTTTGTTATACTTCATATTAAACAATGGCTATATGATGGTAGAACAATAGGCAAATGTTTATATGGAAATATGGGAGTGTCATAAGAGCATGTGTTCCACAAATCAAAGAGGATTGTGGGATCTTCAAAGTTACAAATGAGTTATAATGTTTGATTTGAAATTCACATGTTTTCCTTAACTTTGGGGACATCAAAGATTTTAGACGTGTTCTGCAGATTTTCTAGTTGTCTTTTGAAAACCTTCCCTTTTATTAATATCTTTTCCTTGATTTTGTTATTTGATTTCAGTTATTTAGTTATTTTATTTAGTTATTTCCTAAATGGCGACTTCCCTATAAATAGGGACCTCATATATTGTAATTTGCACTTCATGATTCAAAATAAACACTATTTTTTGGAATTTTTTTTCAAGCATATCTTCCTCTGCGTCGCTATAGTTGATCCAGGATATGGACCAAGAAGGTTGCTTCAGATTGTGGCTAAGAGCTGGGAAAGAGGGAGGTAGCGATATTCGAAGAAGCACGAAAGAAGTAGACTGGAAGTTGAGAGTAACTTCACTGGCCTTGAAAGAGACAATTCTTAATGTGAACGAGTGTCAAAGTCTAAAGATGAGCGGAATTCATAGAATTGAGCCAAACCGCATGGGGGAAGATTTTCCCACTTAATATGGCCACTTTCCAAGCACAAAGACCCTGCTTCCCGTTAACAGAGCATTTCCACGATAGAGAAAGGATTGGAGAAAAAGAGATCTTTTTTTTTTTTTTTTTCCTTTTTCGCTAAAAGGGAAACCATATCACATGTATAATACTATCCAATAGTTCCGTGTACATATATTTTCACACCGTAATAGTCATTCTTGGATTCCGCTTTTTGTTTGCTAGTGGGGAATCCTGGTGCCTCCACAATGCAGTCTGCATAGAGATCGATGAACTTACCCAATCTAAAGTCTCCGCTGTGGGGGTCGAATTCATCATCCAACAGAATTGTAGCAGCTTTGATGTCCGTACGCATTATGTTCAGATGATGCAAATGGGAAAGCCCTATCGCTACTCCCATGGCTATTTTCTTCCGAATACGCCAACTGAGGGGGACTGGGACTCTTGCCTTACCGAGTGGGAAAATCTGTCTTATGCGCCTCCACTTGATGGGGCCCAATTGTATGATTAACTTTTATTATTAAACTAACCACTCTCACACACCAAAGGTAGTCTCTTTCAAGGACAGAAAATTATCGTATTACCACTAAGTGGGTATTGATGATGAGAGCTATGTATGGACAGGTTTTTTCATTTCTGGGCTCCATTCATGCCAATTGGGCTTCAATGGCTTCCAAGAAGCATCAACGAAGCAGTCTTGAAGCTGGGAGACTCATCTTACTATCCTTGAAAAGAAAAAATGCACAGGGTGAGTAAACAGTATAGGATTAATTATAGAATTAGTCCCCCTCAAATTTTGGCTCTTGGCACATAGCACGGTTTTTCCACACGGTATAGCCACTTTTTCCAAGCACAAAGGCCCTGCTTCCAATTTACAAAAAGCTAACGATTAGGGAGAAAGGCTGATTCAGCAGCCGAGCTCACAAAGCAAATTCCTAAGAGGCCCTTCTCGGTTGCTTCGCATTTTCCTACTCTCATCCTCTGAACAAAACAGCTGTAGATGGAGAATCGTCCTTCTTAGCTTGGGTAGGAAGTGGTCAAACATCCTCGGATCTGGTGATTAGCCTTATGTTCAATGCTGGTACTGGACAGTTCGGTGTGCTCAATGCATGGTCTTTCAGTTCCACAAACAGTCCAAGGGACAAAAAAGAAATGATCCATTGCAAGTTCCATGTCAATATATGATAAATAGAATGAACCGTCTTTGATGTTAATCCCATTTCTTTTTTCTATTATTTATGTTGTACTTTAGTATTTCTCGGGAGATGAGAGGCAAGAGGTCAACAATTTTACCCCATATGATATTCAGTTCGATTCTCAGTCCTTCAGGCACCGGTACCCGTGGGGTATGAGCATCAAGAAGATCAAATTGGTGGCCCTCACGTTGGAGACGATATATTTGCGACGGACTAAAATGCTTTCTTGATCTCCTAATGTCCTTTTCGTTGGTACAACAATTTCATCTGATCGGTACTCGTTTACCAGAATATTAACATATCTGACAAGATGGCAAGCAAGTTACAAGCGGTCTGTCAAAATGGACACATACATCTCTCCAGCTAACCAGAAAACTCAAAAGATCGCACTATACTATATTTCTCCAGCGACTTACCAAACAAAACACGACAAAGGTAACTGTACTTAATTTATACAACTATCTCAGACTATACCAAAAATCAAACTACTAAAGCCCTTGTCGAAATTTGCTCTCATCCTACTTGTCGGTAGCTGCAGATAAAAAAAAAAAAATGAAATGAATGACATGCGCAAATCATCATTTAGTGAGTCTTACAAATTTATTGTAAACAGATCGCACGTCCACTATTATAAACATTTGAAAACAAAGTGAACCCGTTTGAGAACCAATGAAAGTCCAAAGATGTTTTCATGTTGTTTCACACTACTTAATATACATCAAGAACATCCAAAAAAGCAATAATATCGAAGCAACATTAGTGGTCCGTTCATTGATAAATCTAGTGCTTAATATCGAACTATTTTATACTCCATGACGAGGCCTAACAAAATTCCCCTTGGCGTAGGTCTCTGCTATATCAGTTAGCGGCTTGACTCAAATAGAACGTCCTAAGAACAATATGCTTATTCACAACCTCTCAATGGGCATAGATCATAACGCCAATGAGCATAGAACCCTTAACTCACTCTCAAATCACAAACAAATTCAGAGTCCATTTCATATATTAGGTTTTCACATCCATACATATAACCTTTCATAATTCATTAATCAAGCAGAATACATTTCACCTAGCATTTCTCTAGCCATTTAACAAATTATCAACCCATTAATGAATTTCCAAAACGTCATGTCTTGAAAACTTAGTATGTGTTATGATATCAGGTAAGCATGGCATGACATGGTATTTGAAAAGAAATGGATAGTGTTTGAAGCATTTGTTTTATAAATCCCAGGTTGGACATTGAACACATTTTCATTACTGGGATTGAAAATGGATTGAAAATTTGAAATGCTTTGTGAAATTGTTATATGATATGGCTTGTGAACTCTAATTATACAGTAATTTTTATGGTCCATATGGTTGATTGAAAGTTATTAGACTTTGTGCCCTTATTACTACGTGGAACCTTGAGTTGGACAGTGGGTATATACATAATATTTTTCAAGATGTCCCATGTAGGCCAAGTTACTGGGTAATAATAGGTGGAAGCCTATATCGAAGGGAAAGCGTTGTTGTGAGCCTTGCCATGAGGATAGATGTGGCCATAGTATATGACATTGGGCGAGAAATTAATCAATGGACTTGACCATTGACATCCATTTTGGAATGCTATGTTGTTAAGACATAGTTGGATTTACCATTTCTATAAGCTTTGCTAAATGTTTTTCTAACAAAAGTGACGTTCATAGAATGTGCATAATTGGTGTTCGATCCCATAATGAAATAAGTATCATTTACAGAGCTGTGGCTTCTTCCCTCATTTCCTTTAACATTTCATGTTCCTCACGCGATACGTTTTGGAATGCTTCAACATGGGGATTTTTGCGCCATATCTTACTGGTGTTAGTTATTGACTAAGACAATACATGGTTTCAGGACATACATTTGTGTAGATTATGTACTCTGCGACATTGTGATCAGCTTTCGTTGGCCTTTCGTTAGGTGGGTTACCCTTGTCCTTTTTTTGATGGACATTTGTGTCACGGGCTAAGTATACTAGAAGTGTCAAAAGTTGTGTACAGTACTCACTTTGGTGCCAAAAGTTTATTTTGAATCACTTAAATGCCAATAAATTTGAAAAACAATCATTTCAGTGCCAACGCCAATCTAATTAGCCGGAAATCCAACGTGACACTTTTTTATTAATTTTTGAAAGAGAGAGAGAGAGAGAGAGAGAGAGAGAGAGAGAGAGAGAGAGAGAGAGAGAGAGAGAGAGAGAGAGAGAGGGCATGGGCTTCCTCCTCGCTCACCTAGTCGAGTAACTATGATGGTGTCTGAGCGACCGCGGGTGAACAATAGAGAAACCCTAATTTCAATCCCCATATGAGCTATACGGTGCCGTTTTTGTGAGGCTGTCCACATATGACAACAAAACGACGTCGTTTCTTAAGGAGGATGGAAAACGATGTCGAAGCTCGAATTGATGCAAGACAGGTACATAGTGATGGAGTTGTGGAGTTTGATAGAGAAAAGTAATATTCAAGCATAAAACTTTTACTGCTAATAGCGTACATGTAATTTTCATTTTAAAGTAGAGAATATAGTTTTTACCATTGCTAATAGAATGCATATAAAATATTTATCATAACCAAGTATGCTTTAGATTCATGCTGTATATTGGAGCAATATCTTTTGTAGTTGTAATGCCATATTAATACTAATAGTGGAGAGATTTTTTAGTGTGGCACCGTGGTTTTTTCTTATTTTAAAAGGGATTTTTCATGTGAATATTAGCTTGTATTTTTTCTTTGCCAAGATTCACGTTCTTAACACACAGAGCATATCAAATAACACTTACACTCGCGTGGAGGACAAGTTTTATGTTATTGAACAGTTTGTTCCCGGAACTTAAGGGGACAGGAAGTGTACGCACAAGTTGTGTTGAATTTGGTGTCGTCATGTCTATGAGCTACTGCAATTTGCCGCTCTTGTGTGAATGATTGGGTAACGAAGGATCTTGTTGGGTTGGGAACATGACTGGCGATCCCTCGATTCAAAACTCAGTTCCATCCACTTTGTATGGTCCGATCAAGCACAGCACGAATTTAACCAGCGCAACTGTTTGGTCCGTTCGACCCTGATTGCTTCAAGGACGACAGGCCCAAAGCTGTAGAAGACCAGAGGCTAGAATAGCTGATTTCCAAGTTTGATCAAATCTGGTGGGCATATTCAAATAGGTCTATCCACCATTTCTTATTTATTTTTCTGGCCAAGTAACGATCTTTTAGCTGAGAACCCCGCCTTGGATAGGAGTTCAAATTCAGTTATAAAAGAGCACAAATGACTATCCAATTAGTGATACATGTTCGATCTAATTCCTTCTCATAAATCATTCTATTCGGAATAGTCAATGCACTTCCCAGCTGTTTATGAGTAAAAGCATACTCTCGTGAGGACGGTGTTAGACTTCCAGCTTATGCAAATCATCATGCATGTGGATCCACCTTAGCCACCAAAAGTACTTAATTCAACGTGAAGAAATCAAGCGGTCTGTGACCTCTACCGCATTTCACACAACATTCCTTAAATCATTCCACAATTTATAACCCACAAACTATTTCAGGAAATGCTTTATTATGTCAATTCAAATAGCCCAGAGGGTAGAAAATGCCCAATCCAGCTTTATATAACGAATATACTCTAAATATCATTTTTTTCTTTCTAATAAATATTATAAAGTGAATGGATGTTTGACACAAAAGTAGAGTCCCTTAGTAGAGTTTTAGTTGAAGTTCATCGGTGTGTAAGTTTGACATTTGGTTAACATTTCTCGAATAAGATTGTGAATTTTTCCAAACGGCGTAGCTCCCGATATGGTTTTTGGTTGCAGGTGAGTGGTGCTTTTATTTTCTATGAATTTTTAAAATATTCTGTCTTGAAAACTTTTGTATATGTTATGATATAAGATAAGCATGGGATGACATGGTTTATGAAAAGAAAGTGCTAGTGCTTGGAGCGGCATTTGTTTTATAAAATGGGGACGGGACATTGACTGCATTTTCATTGCTAGGATTTGCGTTATGATTTTTTGCTTTTGATATTTAATGTGTTGTGAATTTAGTTTAATGAGTTCTTTCTAAAATGAATTGGAAATGTAAAATGCTTTGTGAAAGTGTTATATGATTTGGACTGTGAACTCCCGTTATGAAATAAGTTCGATAGTTCATATGGTTGATTAAAAGTAGTATTGTTTTGACTCCGTGCCCTTGTTGCTATGTCGAACCTTGAGTAGGGTAGTAGGTTTTTGGTATACATATTGCTTTTTAGGATATCCTCTGCATGCGCAAGTCATTGGCTAATAATAAGTGGGAGGGACCTATATGAGAAATTTCGTTACGTGGCTTGCCACGAGGACAAACGTGGCCATATTAGATGGCAATGGGCGACAGCTTAGTTAATGAACTCGACAATTAACATAAATTTTTTTTAATCAAAATGCTATCTTGCGAGCACAGATTTGGATTCATTGCTACAAATGCACTTTTTGGATCTAGAAGCTTCGTTAATTGTTTCTGTGTGCTTTTTTTTTTTTTAGCGAAAGTGATGTCTGCAAATGTGGGGAGAATTACCAAAAAAATTATAATTCGATTACAATTGAGTTTTAAACTCTCTCTCTCTCTTTTCTTTTTTACTAATTCAGTTATAAACTTTTTGCATTTTGCTAGTTTAGTCCATATGACTAATTTTGATTGGTCATTGCCAACGTGGACATTTTTTTTTTATAATTTAATAATTTATTAATTTTTTAAATAATTTTTTTTTTTCTTAAGATTTCTTTTTCCTTAGCCCGCGAGGGTGTTGCGACCCTTGCTTAGTCTAGGCAAGGCCATTGTAGCATGGGTGAGCGAGGGCGTTGCGGCCTCACCTAGTCTAGGCAAGGACCAGGACATCCTCACCTAGCTAGATTTGGCGAGGGCGTCGTAGCTCCTCACCAAGATAATGCCCTCGGTAGATCTGTTGGCTCCCTCACCCAATGCTAGTGAGGCATCTTGGCCTTATCTATGGCCAATGAGGGAAAAAAATTAAAAAAGATAATTATAATTTTTTTTAAATTATTAAAAAAGTCCAAGTCAACATCGACGATGTTATGTTAGCCTTGACCGGCCAAATTTGGCCGTATAGAATAAATTTTCATAAATGCAAAATGTTTACAACTGAATCGATAAAAAAAAAATTTATAATTGAATTGATATAACTATAATAGGTAATTTTTTTATTTTTTATTTATAATTCTCTCCAAACACTCAAAAGAGTATTCTTTTTAAGAGCTTGATCCATGTAATACAGATTATATCGTTCTATCAAAAATAGATTATCTGGGTTCGGATAACTCTTCAGGACTGACTGGCGAAGAGGACACCTTCCTGCTCTGGTCAGGGGTTGAAACTTGAAACCACGACGGGTCAGGGGTTATTGATTGTGTTAGAATATTTAAATAATAAATCACGCATTCATTTAACAGGTTAAGCTTTTAGAACAGTTGGCATTGGTCCCACAAAATCTCACATGATATCAAAGCTATGAGGTCCTGAGTTCGAATCTTCCAGGCCCCTATTTGCCAATAGTTCACAGATTGAAACCCGCGACATCGGATACAAAATCTCACAGATTGAAACCCACGACATCTGATACTCCTCCGAGTGACGGTACTCCTCCCATCTCTCGTTGATGCTATGACCTTCGAGTATTCGGACTACTTCTGCCATGGATGGTCGTCCTCTTGGGACTCCGTGGGTGCACAAAAGAGCCAGCTGGATCAATTTCTCTATCTCCTCCTCGTCATATGCACCCTGCAAATGGGAATCGACTAGAATTTCCAATCGACGCTCTTCCATAAGCCCCTTTACCCAATCGGGTAACATCATGTCGTACCCCTTTCTACTCGCTGCAGGGGCCAGAGCTCTTTTTCCGGTCACGAGTTGCAGAAGCGTTACCCCAAATGCAAAGACGTCAGTCTTCACCGAGCCTTTCCCGTATAGAAAATATTCTGGCGCCATATATCCATATGTGCCACATACCCTCCGATACGTGGAATGGTATTCTGAATCTTCCCTGTTGGATGCTGCTTCGGATTCATTCCTCGGAACTACAGGTGCTTCCTTGATTCCATCCACCAAGAATCTACCGTGGGTGCGATCGGTGAACTCGACCAATCCAAAGTCTCCAATGTGAGGCTCAAATTCCTCATCCAGCATAATGTTTGAAGGTTTGATATCTCGGTGCACAATGTTCAGATCATGCAGACGGGACAGCCCTCTCGCAGCCCCCACGGCTATTTTTCTGCGGGTAAGCCAGTCCAGCGGGGGTTGTGTCTTGGGCCGCTTGCTCAAGCACCAATCCACACTTTTATTGAACATCAAGGGTGACACAAGCAATAAGTCTCTGCAATTCGATGTTTTGCAAAATCCGAGCATGGGAAGCAGATTGTGACGTGGAGGAATGATGCTACCAACCATTACTTCTCGTTCGAACTGTCTCATACCTTGACCGCTGCCTACACTGCATCTTTTGATTGCCACTAGAGAGCCATCAGCTAGCTGACCTTTATAGACGTTGCCAAATCCACCACTGCCTAAAAGTTCGGTGTCGCTGAAATTTCGGGTAGCTGCCTTCAACTCCTTCAGAGTAAACTCTTTGAGCTGTCTTTGGCGAAATTCTGGACGGACGTCAAAATTGATGCTAGGAAATGGCGTCTCTGCGCATTGGTCCCCAGTCTCATCATCACGAAATTCAAAGGCTGGGGCTGTTAAGATAAGAGAAGCACCAGCAGCAACAAGTCGTCTGACAATGGTTTTGGTGAAAGTGCGAGTGTATTCGCATGGCTGACAGAGTGTTACTGAGGGTGACGATGATGGAGTAGGGGGAAAAGCCAGGTTGAAATCATTGGGATCTTGAGCGGGATCGAAGGTGGCGAATTTGAACACCATTTTCCTTCCTGTTTCCTTCTCTCTAGAAACCTAACCGCTTTATCACGAGCTTAACAAATGAATGTGTGTTGTGAGAGATCGCTGTGCCCCTTCCTCGGTGAGAGCTGTTATAGAGAAGTCTTAAGAACCAACTTGGAAGTTTAACAGAGGAAACTGCCACTTGTATAGAAGTCTTACGAACTAACTCGGAAGGAGGAAACTGCCATGGCAGCTTCCAAGCGGCCGTCCGGAGAAGACTTCTATCATTTAATTATTAGGAGTCTTCTCCCCTGCATAACGTCAATAGCGACCCCCCGGCGTCTCGCATGAAAGTCGCGGAAAATATGGCGTTTTGGCGGGAAGTGATGTTAGGAGGGGGTTTCAACCAAAATATATATATATAGGGAAAATTACACAAATAGTCCCTATATTTTCACTCAATGTCCAATTTCGTCCCTAAACTTTCGATTGGCTCAATTTGGTCCCTGAACTATTGATAAAATGTCCGATCTAGTCCCTGAACTTTCGAATGGCTCAATTTGGTCCCTGAACTATTAATAAAATGTCCGATCTAGTCCCTGAACTTTCGATCGGCTCAAGTTGGTCCCTGAACTATCATGAAATGTCCGATCTAGTCCTTCGTTACTATTTTTCTTTTTTTTTCCTTTTTTCCCTTTTTTTTTTTTCCTTTTTTTTCCTTTTTTTTTTTTTTCGCTTTCCCTCCGCCTCGGCCCGGCGGAGGGCCGACGATTCTCGGGCGAGGGCCCCTCGCCGGATCTTGCGAGGAGCTCCCTCGCAGACGGCGAGGGGCCGTCCCCGCCGGCGTCTCGCGAGGGAGAGCCCCTCGCCGGCGTCGGGCGAGGGCGAGGGCGAGGGCTCCCTCGCCGATCTTGCGAGGAGCGCCTCCCGACGCCGGCGAGGGGCTCTCCCTCGCAGATCCGGGCGAGGGGCCGTCCCCGCCGGCGTCTGCGAGGGAGAGCCCTTCGCCGGCGTCGGGCGAGGGCGAGGGCGAGGGCGAGGGCTCTCCCTCGCAGATCCGGCGAGGAGAGCCCGCGAGACGCCGGCGAGGACGGCCCTCGCAGATCCGGCGAGGGGCCGTCCCGCCGGCGTCGGGCGAGGGCGAGGGCGAGGGGCTCCTCGCCGGCGTCCCTCGCAAGCGGGGCGAGCAAGCGGGCGAGGGGCTCTCCTCGCAGATCCGGGCGAGGGAGAGCCCCGCGCGACGCCGGCGAGGAGGGCCCCTCGCCGGATCCGCGAGGGAGAGCCCCTCGCCCGCTGCGAGGACGCCGGCGACCTCGCCCGACGCCGCCGAGGGGCTCTCCCTCGCAGACGCCGGCCGAGGACGGCCCCTCGCCGGATCTGCGAGGAGAGCCCCTCGCCGGAGTCGGGCGAGGGGCTCCCTCGCAAGATCGGCGAGGACGCCGGCGAGGGGCCCTCGCCGATCTGGCGAGGGGCTCCCTCGCCGGACGTCGGCCCTCCGCCGGCTCCGGCGGAGGGAAAGCGAAAAAAAAAAAAAAGGAAAAAAAGGAAAAAAAAGGAAAAAAAAGAGGAAAAAAGGGAAAAAAAGGAAAAAAAAAAGAAAAATAGTAACGAAGGACTAGATCGGACATTTCATGATAGTTCAGGGACCAACTTGAGCCGATCGAAAGTTCAGGGACTAGATCGGACATTTTATTAATAGTTCAGGGACCAAATTGAGCCATTCGAAAGTTCAAGGACTAGATCGGACATTTTATCAATAGTTCAGGGGACCAAATTGAGCCAATCGAAAGTTCAGTGACGAAATTGACATTGAGTGAAAATATAGGGACTATTTGTGTAATTTTCCCATATATATATATTAGGTGGGGGCCAAGTGCCTCCTGCTTGGATAATAGAGACGGCTTCCGACATATTTAAATATTATAAATTTAATTAGGGTTAATGTCTCGAACTTTTCTTTGGCATAAAAACTTCTAAGCTATGTCTATACTGCCACCACAATTCAAAATTTTGTCATACTGCGACAAGTTTGCGACAAGTTTGGGATATTCGTGATACAATAATTTTTTTTTTTGTAAGTATTGGTGGTATAGGAGGCAAAGTAATGACTTTTGGTAATAGATAGAGGGCATTTCTATTGCACCGATATAAGTTTAAAGGTTTTGGTGACGTGAAAAAAGAAGATATTAATTATACAATTAGCATAATCTAAGGTTGTTTACAGTTTTTTCCCTTTAGAACATGAGGCCGATAGCAATATGAAACATGCATGTGTCACGGGCCGATTGATTGGGATCGTGACCGTGCAACGATTCAAGCTCTTTTTGATCACTTAAGCCAAGCCTTGTTCGATTAAACGCTCACTCGCTTGCTCACCGGGATCTTGCTCACGGATCGTAGAGAGAGAAAGTTTCTAGGAGTTTTGGAAATAAATGAACTTTGTATTGCTAAAAGGATTAGATCGATATAAATGAAGGGGAGGGCACCCCTTCTTATACTAGAGGCCATTTGATTACATCCGTTGATCTAGAATTCATCCGACGGGCGAGATCGCACTACCTAACCTACCAACACTAATGGCAGCTACCAACTACCGACATAAATAGCTAGAGACTTTTAGAATGTGACGTAATGACCGTGTCACCCGCCCTTGAAAAGTTATGGAAGGAGAGTTGTCGGGAATTCAAGCGATCGCAGGAGGTCCTCCGCACGGCCCTTTAGTTCCGGAAACCCCTTGGCCATGACACATGCACCACAGACACACACACAACATGACATAACCACCGGTTGCTTTGGGATTATAATGGCTAAGAAACTTCCTCTAGTGACCGGTACTAAGTACACAGGCAGGCGATTGCTATCACCTCTAAAATAATTATAATTAATAAATAATGAATAGATGAATTTGTCAAGACAAGATAAAAGAAATATAATTTGGAAAACCTATGACGTGTGGTGGATTCTGTCAATGCCTTCTTTTGTTGAACTTCACCACGCGCGAATTCGAGCTCTCATGCAATGTGGTCTCTTTCTTAATATTGAAGCTGTGAACTTATTCCAAGCTTTTCGAGCTTTTTTGAACCTTCGTGTGCCAATATCTGGCAATAATTCTCGTCCATCATGACCATCGAAAACGAGGAGCGTGATATGAATCCAATTTCAAACTAACAGTTTTGATGGCGTATGCGATTTTATTAGTCGATAACCATGTGGAAGAGATCGATTTTAACACTTGTATTTGGCTTTTTTCATTAGACAATAATATAAGGCCCATTCAAATCTCATATAAAAACAATGTGAGGTATTTTCAAACATTAATTTTTATCTTTTATTTTTCTCCTTGAATATTCTTTAGTGCTACCGGTCTAAGTAAATGATTGAAGAAAAGCAACTCCATAGTATTCACATTTCACATTGATCTCTAATGTCCGATTGAGCTATCTAACTTGTTAGAAGAGAGAAGAAACTTGCATGTTTTATATCTTTATGGCGTTGGAGTAGTCATTTCTAATCAAAACTCTGAATTGTTGAGTAACAGGTGCACAAGACATATCAAACAACACTTTCTCTCGTGTGGAAGTCAACTTTCATGTTATTCAATAGTTTCTTATACTTGGGAGAAAAAGTAAGTGTATCCACAGGTTATGTTGGGCTTGGGCATGTCTATGAATTATTGTACGATCTAGGTTGTGTTTGGTACGTCGGATAAAATTCTGAATATGACTAGGTATAGTCCTAATATAGTTTGGAAAAAAAAAAGTTTCCACCTTGGAGTGAGATAGACCCAAATAGGATACGTAAATTTTGGAAAACTCAAAAAAATCACATACACCGCAATGGCGTGAGTAGACTCCATTGGCCATTGCTCGCCTCACTAGCGATGACCAGCTTCCCGCCTTCAGCCACTGGGAAAAGCGGCGCTGGAGCTCGCTGGCCTTGCCTCTATCTTATGTTGCTCAACTCCATCCAAGCAGGGGACGCCGTGATCCCAATCAGAGCCCGGCACTTCCTCTGTGAAGAAGATGATCAAACGAAGGTGGAAGTCGGGACAACAGAGCTCCTCATCCGACGGAGGCAGTAGGGAAGATCTTGAGGTGAACAAGATTGGAAGAGTAGCAGCGACAAAGAGGGAGAAGAAGACGCCCATGGCATCGGAGGCCAGAGCGATTCGCCCGTCGCCTTCATCTCTCAAAGTGTGGCCGTAGAGCTACAGTTGACATTTAATTACGGTTTTACGGAGACAGATTTTTATTCCCCCCATCAATTGGTCCAGGGTGATGCTGTGGTATGGCAAAAAGTTGCCATGTTCGCGAATTCTCGTTGCTTATTTGGTTTTTGGATGGTGTACTCATAGCGAAGGAGGTTCTGACGATGATCTCTAATGTCCGATTTTCCTCCTTCCTCCGCTACGACCACCTGGCGACAGCCACAAGTGAGCTGGCTAGGCTCAAGCCTCGTTAGTCTTAAGCTTGCCAAAAATGGTGAGGCTCGAGTCTCACAAGATTGGCGAGCTCGAGCCTCGCTGGCTTGGACAAGACTTGAGCTGTGGGAGACTAATCTTACTATCCTTCAATAAAAAAATGCACATGGTGAGTGAACGTGATAGGGTTAGTCGTAGAATTAGTCCCACAAGTTTGGCCCTTGACGCACAACACGGTTTTCCCACATGGTAGCCACTTTTCCAAGCACAGAGGCTCTGCTTCCATTTACAAAAAGCTCAAGATTAGACAATAAGCAGCGAGTTTGTTATACTTCATATCTAAAAATGGCTATATGATGTAGAACAATGGGCAAATGCTTATATGGAAACATTGAAGCGTCATAAGAGCAGACAGTTCCACAAATCAAAAAGGATTGTGGGATCTTCAAAGTTATAAATGGGTTACAATGTGTTTTCCTTGATTTTCGGGACGTCAAAGATTTCGGTAGTGTTTTGTAGATTTTCTAGTCGCCTTTTAAAAACTTTCCCTTTTATCAATATCTTTTCTTTGATTTTGTTATTTGATTTCAGTTATTTGGTTATTTTCTAAATGGTGACCTCCCTATAAATAGGGACCTTAGATATTGTAATAAGCACTTCATGATTCAAAACAAACACTATCTTTTGGAATTTTTTTCCAAGAATATCTTCCCAGCGATGCTATAGTTGATCCAGGATCTAGACCAAGAAAATTGCTTCAGATTGTGGCTAAGAGCTGGGAAAGAGGGAGGTAGCGATATTTCAAGAAGCACGAAAGAAGCAGACTGGAAGTTGAGAGTAACTTCACTGGCCTTGAAAGAGACAATTCTTAATGTGAACGAGTGTCAGAATCTAAAGATAAGCGGAATTCATAGAATTGGGCCAAACCGTGTGGGGGCAGATTTTCCCACTTAATATGGCCACTTTCCAAGCACAAGACCCTGCTTCCCGTTAACTAGAGCATTTCCACGATAGAGAAAGGATTGGAGAAAAAGCAATGACTTTGTTATACTTCATATTAAACAATGGCTATATGATGTAGAACAATGGGCAAATGCTTATATAGAAAGTGTCATAAGACCGGATAATTCCACAAATCAAAGAAGATTATGGGATCTGCAAAGTTACAAATGGATTACAATGTTTGATTTCAAATTCACGTGTTTTTCTTGATTTTCGGGACGTTAAAGACTTTCAGACATGTTCTGTAGATATTCTAGTCGCCTTTTGAAAATATTTCATTTTATCAGTATCTTTTCCTTGATTTTGTTATTTGATTTCAGTTACTTGGTTATTTCCTAAATGGCGACTTCTCTATAAATAGGGACCTCGGATATTGTAATCTATATTTCATGATTCAAAATAAACACAATTTTGGAATTTTTTTCAAGCATATCTTTCTTTGCGTTGCTATAGTTAATCCAGGATTTGGACCAAGAAGGTTGCTTCAGATTGTGGCTAAGAGCTGGGAAAGAGGGAGGTAGCGATATTTCAAGAAGCACGAAAGAAGCAGACCAGAAGTTGAGAGTAACTTCACTGGCCTTGAAAGAGACAATTCTTAATGTGAACGAGTGTCAAAGTCTAAAGATGAACGGAATTCATAAAATTGGGCCCAACCACGTGGGGGCAGATTTTCCCACTTAATATGGTCACTTTCCAAGCACAAGACCCTGCTTCCTGTTAACTAGAGCATTTCCACGATAGAGAAAGGATTGGAGAAAAAGCAACGACTTTGTTATACTTCATATTAAACAATGGCTATATGATGTAGAACAATGGGTAAATGCTTATATGGAAACATTGGAGTGTCATAAGAGCGGATAATTCCACAAATCAAAGAGGATTGTGGGATCTTCAAAGTTACAAATGGATTACAATGTTTGATTTCAAATTCATGTGTTTTCCTTGATTTTCGGGACGTTAAAGGTTTCAGACATGTTCTGTAGATATTCTAGTCGCCTTTTGAAAATCTTTCATTTTATCAATATCTTTTCCTTGATTTTGTTATTTGATTTCAGTTACTTGCTTATTTCCTAAATGACGACTTCTCTATAAATAGGGACCTCGGATATTGTAATCTACACTTCATGATTCAAAATAAATACAATTTTGGAATTTTTTTCCAAGCATATCTTTCTCTGTGTCGCTATAGTTGATCCAGGATTTGGACCAAGAAGGTTGCTTCATATTGTGGCTAAGAGCTGGGAAAGAGGGAGGTAGCGATATTTCAAGAAGCACGAAAGAAGTAGACTGGAAGTTGAGAGTAACTTCACTGGCCTTGAAAGAGACAATTCTTAATGTGAACGAGTGTCAAAGTCTAAAGATGAGCGGAATTCATAGAATTGGGCCAAACCGCATGGGGGCAGATTTTCCCACTTAATATGGCCACTTTCCAAGCACGAGACCCTGCTTCCCGTTAACTAGAGCATTTCCACGATAGAGAAAGGATTGGAGAAAAAAGAGATCTTTTTTTTTTTTTTTTTTTTTTTCGCTAAAAGGGAAACCATATCACATGTATAATACTATCCAATAGTTCCGTGTACATATATTTTCACACCGTAATAGTCATTCTTGGATTCCGCTTTTTGTTTGCTAGTGGGGAATCCTGGTGCCTCCCCAATGCAGTCTGCCTAGAGATTGATGAACTTACCCAATCCAAAGTCTCCGATGTGGGGGTCGAATTCATCATCCAACAGAATTGTAGCAGCTTTGATGTCCGTATGCATTATGTTCAGATGTTGCAAATGGGAAAGCCCTTTCGCTACTCGCATGGCTATTTTCTTCCGAATACGCCAACTGAGGGGGACTGGGACCCTTGCCTTACCGATTGGAGAAATCTGTCTTATGCACCTCCACTTGATGGGGCCCAATTCTATGATTAACTTTTATTATTAAACTAACCACTCTCACACACCAAAGATAGTCTCTTTCAAGGACAGAAAATTATCGTATTACCATTAAGTGGGTGTTGATGACCCCATCTTGCTGTTGAGAGCTATGTATGGACAAGTTTTTTCATTTCTGGGGTCCATTCATGGCAATTGGGCTTCAATGGCTTCCAAGAAGCATCAACGAAGCAGTCTTGAAGCTGGGAGATTCATCTTACTATCCTTGAAAAAAAACAATGCACAGGGTGATTAAACAGAATAGGATTAAGGATAGAATTAGTCCCCCTCAAATTTTCGCTCTTGGCACATAACAAGGTTTTTCCACACGGTATAGCCACTTTTTCCGAGCAGTTACGTGTCGTGCCGGCTGCAAATTTTAAAGTTCTAGAGCATATTTGTGTCCCACTCTTATGTTTGGCTGGAAACCTAGGGATGTAACTGTCGAAGAAAAGGATGCCAGAATACATTTTTTTGTTCCCCTATCATTGTCACATAATCTCTGGCCGAAAAGAGGTGGAATATCTTTGCTCAAAAAAAAAAAGAAAAGAAAAGAGGTGGAATATCTGAAGACCGTGTAAGATTCGGGTAATATCTGTAATTTTGGCTCTATAAGCCCAGCCCATGTTCTTGAATAATTGGCACGCTTAGTTGATCCGAACACCTTGACTAGCCAAATCAATTGCGAATCATAACACTTGATAAGTATTCAAACCGATTATAAGTCTAATAAGAGTAATTCTGGAAGTTATGGCACAAATTTATAATTATGTGGATTTTGAACTATGAGATTTTATTAAGAGTTTCTGGAGTTGTTATTTTTGTGGTAATAGTAGTCTAGGACGTTGCGAAGTGGAGGAGTATGATGAGACTCAATTTCCATTTATGGTTTGTTTGGAATGAAATTTTGAAGTTTTACATGCGAGTTACTCATAACAGATAATACACGTAACGGTGAAAGACAAACATACACTACAAAAGAGCTTCTTTGTATCGCTTGGGAATCAACACGTTGATGGTTGAATGTGGTTTAGTTGAGTTGCTCGTTTGCAATAGTGTTTTACTTGGATTTTGACATTATTTTTCAAGTAATTTTTAGGAATATGAGTACATTGGCTCGAATAATCAATTGGTTTTTAGTTTTTCTAGGTAAGTGGTGCCTTCTCTTCTATAAATTTGTAAACTCACATTTACAAGTAATAATTGTAAATATTATGAGTATGAAAGACATGTCGCAACATTATATTTATAAAGTGGAAAAAATGATTTTTAAAGCATAATTGTTGCATAAATTTGAATCGGGCCTTTACTTACCTGTTGATTTTAAAAAGGTATGGTACACCATATCTGGAAATGGCTTACAAGTTGATTATTGTGAAATGAATTGAGGATATTCTTTATGAAAAGAACTCTTTCGTTAATTATACGTTTTGGTTTATGAGGAATTGCAAATGCCATTATTTGAAAAGTTTGAATGTCTTGATTAATTGCTTCGTGAAGGAATTGCCATAGCCTATAGGCATGGATTTGTGAAATGTTTTATAAAATGCATTACTCATTGTCACTTAGCCATGGTTGCTCACTCTATTACTTCCAATCTTTTTTCAGGTTCTTTAGCTAGCGATGAATAATACGAGAGCATTATCGATGAGGAGATTTTTGGAAGGTGAATTTTGGTGGTTTGTGGTTGTGTCCTTCGGGTGAAAGAACAGCTGCATCATCTCCCATTTTTTAAGGTTTTGGGTTGTGACATATGTTGGTATTAGAGCGAGACCCATCCAGTAGATGTGTGGTTTGGGGACGACCTAGGCAGAAGTTGGTGGGTTGTAACGACCCAGTTTGATGAGGGCAAAGAGTGGTAGTTGAGACTAGAGAGCTTAGACAAAGAGTAGCTCCTGACAGGCTTCTAAGATGGTGAATGGGGTAAGAATGAATCGAACTATGCACTGGATAAGGGAAAAAGGATTCTAGAATATATATGTGAAAATTAGAATTAATTCACAAAGAAATCTTTTAACGTAACGGCAAGCTTTATTTTGAAACTCCAAAATTAAGACAACCTAGGTTAGAGTACCATCAAGATGGGTGACCTCCTTTGAAAGTGTCTGACGGTATGTTAAAGGATAAGACCGTGAGACTCGATATGGAACATGTTAAAATGGACAATATCCCAAATAAGTTAATTTAAAGATATCATAATATCACTTTTGGGTGCTGATAAAAGGGGCCATCTATATCATATACATCAAATGCATTGTAGAATCGTTCTTGTTGGCTTGGCAAGCAATGAAATAGTTGAATTTTTTTTTTTTGGTCGAAAGCGGTGAAATAGTTTATGAACTCAACGTATCAGACAAACATTTCCATTTGACTTTTTAGGATGTGCGATTTCATGGAAACTGCCTCACAAGTCCCAGGAAGTATCTATCAAGTCGGCTTCAAGCAAGCGTAACTAGAGTCGGTCAGAGAACAACGAAGGATTTATCTAATGTGTGGCGGGAGGTGGGTCAACGGGGTGTTCCAAAGACAGGCCTAATGAAGCCTTTTGCTTTTCAGGAAAGCAAAATATTCCCGAATCTTGTAGAGGCTTTCAACTCCGGTTGTAGCAGGGGAGTGTTGCTCTAGGGATGAAAAATACTGGAATTGCTTGGCGTACAAGAAACCTCAATCAAAAGTGGAAGCCCGCAAAATTGGGTTTCATTCCCGAGAGGAACTCGAGAACTTCCTCAATGTCTCTCCACGTCTAAACAAAAAGTTCTTGTTCTGAAAGACTGCTACAGTAGCTCCGGCTCAAGCTTAAGTAATTTTTTAGCTGTGAAACCGTACGACTGTTTTCTTGTTGACGCTTAAAATGCTGGCCCTGTGTTCAAGAATACGAAATGGACAATTTAACTATTAAATTTTATTCAAGTTGAATGTGCAAAAAAAAAAAAAAAAAAAAAGTTTTGCTTTCATTGAAAAGGTTTAGATCAGTATAAACGTAGTACCTTATTCCAAGTTACGATCGCTCCACTTTAAGGGGAAGAAAAGGAAATGAAAAGCGAAAAAGTCATCATCTCACCATGAATAAACAGATTAATTTGTCTGATGCTCAAGCTGAGGATGTTCAAGAAGAATGACAAATTTTAGACTTGATTGCATTTTTTAAAATTTTAAAATTATATTGCACTTTCGTAACAAATTTTAAAACTTATAATGCACTTATCCCAATTATTTTTCATGCACGCATGTGTGTTATTATTTCATTCTTGATTGAACATAATGAATTGATATTAAAACTATTAACATTAATTGAATAGAGAAATGAAATTCTTGGCATTTATTGTTTTTTTCTTTAATTTATCACAGGACGCATTCTTTTTAGAGCCAACATTTTAAATGAACATTTTGCTATTGGTGAAAAGTAATCTTATTCATATCTAACAAAAGAAAATGAGAGATGAGGATGTGGGTTGTTTGGTCCTAAGTATGACCTTAAATTGCTTCATTTGAGATCTCGTGTAGTTCTTGGCATCCCTCAGACGTAAAACACCCAGAGGGTCCTCTTGGGGGAAGACAAAGATACGAGAGGAAATTGGGGGCTAAGGCATGGAGGCACTGGGACGTTAAAATAAGGAATGCAGTCCTATTAGTTCCCCAATAGTATCTCCATTGAATAGGTGGGGTGGCCCTCAATGGTGTCGAAAGGCACCTGCTTCTTGGTGAGGATGCTTGTGAACTTCTAAGGATCCATGGAGTACCTCTGTTAACAAAAGAAAATGGGAGAAGAGGATGTGGGTTGTTGCACTATGGGGACAATTAAGGAGTTTCACCAAGCGCACTTTTTTTTGTGAAATCTAATTTACTTCTTTCTTTTAACTTGACCATTTTGTTCTTTCTCTTCAGCCAATTTTACATTTTTCCCTTTGCAAGGCTAAATTGTATTGCAATATAACGTAACATGCATCACAATCTCATCATCCAGAGCAAGACGGATGAACCAAATGGTTAAACATGTAGTATCCTTAGTCCAAGATAAGGAGGAAAAAAAGAAATGAAAAGCAAAAGTCAACATTTCTCCATGAACCAACAGATTAATCTGTCCGATGCTCAAGCTGAGGCAACCACAATCTTACGGGTGAATCTCAAGTAATATGTTCCTGGAAGGCTCATCCACCACCAGATAATTCTTCTTCACTGTGACAAGAAGTAGAGTCGCTTGAACTCGAATCCAAGTTTGGCTTCCCAGATTGCATCGTGGCATCAGTTTGATACTCCTCCCATCTTTTCTCCAAGCTAATGATACCTTCAAGAAATAGGACTGCTTCAGCCATATAAGGTCGTTTTATGGGGTTGGATTGCGTGCAAAGTAGAGCCAGGCGAACAGTTTTCTCGACTTCACTCTCGTTATAGCGGCCCGGCATGTTGGTGTCAACTAGCGTTTCCAGCTTTTCGTTCTTCAGAAGGGCATGTGCCAATTGAGGCAGCACCAGTTCATTTCCATCGAGGCAGGTTGTTTCGCAAACACTTCGACCGCTTATCAGTTCAAGAAGCGTCATGCCAAACCCATAAACATCGCTCTTTACTGAGTATCTTCCACTAAAGCTCCCTAGATCCATGTAACCAATTGTCCCCATTGTGCTGGAGATGAAATAAGCGTCTTCACCATTCGGTTCTCCTACGGAAACAGCCTTCTCCTTGCGGTCGTCCATGAACAAGGCCAATCCAAAATCTCCAATACGAGCCTCAAAGTCCTCATCCAACAGTATGTTAGCTGGTTTAATGTCCCGGTGAATGATTCTCAGATCATGCAAGTGGGAAATCCCTCTCGCAGCTCCAATTGCTATCTTCTTCCTGGTGGGCCAATCTAGTGAGGGCTTCTTGGTTGACTGTCCTCTTAAAAGGGAGTCTAGGCTTCCATTCACCATGAAAGTGTACACGAGCGTGTATTCTCCATGTTTCGATGACAAACAAAAGCCATGAACAGGAAGCAGATTCCTATGCCAAATCATATTCCCCAACTTCACTTCAGCATGGAGTATCAATCCCTGAGCGGGATGTCTAGTGAGTCTTTTTATCGCCACTCTGGAGCCGTTCCCCAAGAGTCCTTCGTACACACAACTAAACCCACCCTTGCCTACCTTTTTTGTCTCACTGAAGTCGTTGGTAGCGACCTTCAGCTCACGGACAGTGAACCTTTTAAGGCGTCCTTCCTCGGGACATTGGATCGATTCGCTTGGACTCCAGCAACCAAAGTTGGAAGCTGGCTTAGCCAAGCGCAGAGAAGCTCCAGCAGCGACCTGGCAAGATGTTTTAGATTTGATGAAACTGCAGCCAGCGGAATTAAGTGGCAGACAAATCGTTGATGACCAAGAAGCAGGCGGCGAATGCAGATCAAAATCGGGAGGATCTTCAGTGAGATTGATTGTTGAAAACTTGAACGTCATGGTTCGTCGCCCTTCTGAAACACCACACTCCTCCGAAATTAAGCTTGGATTGCTCGAATTTATTTTTTTGCAGACGGGAACAGAAGAAGGACGGAAGAAGAGCTGCAGAGGTGAGCCTGAGGTGAGTCTGGATATTCAGAATTCTATATTTTGGTGGTCTGTCAAGCCTGCAGAGGATGCTTCTTAGTAAAATCCTAGAACGAGGCACGCCTGCTCTTATCCAAGCCAATGAAAACAAGCCTAGTGGGGTTCCACACGTTTTGTGGAGAATCGTACATCATGCCTGTTATCTCCCGCTGACCAACCGTCTTGGTCGGACCAAGACGGCCGACTTGTTGGATTCATGACTCTGTCCAAAGGGTCAGCGGGAGATAACAGGCATGATGTACGACTTGTTGGATTCATGACTGTCAAAATTGTCATGCCAGCGTCATCTGATGAAATGGGCTGAATTGCATTCAGACACAACAAGCCTAGTGGGGTTCCACACGTTTAATGTCTCGCAGCTATACTATGGTGGTGAAAAAGTCAAATTGTCATGCTTGTAGTGGGTGGAGTTGCTCTTTAAAAAGAGCCTAGAATAATTCATGCACCTGGTGTGAGGTGAATCCTTCACCTTGTGTGGGTGAACCCTCCACCGTGAGAGGTCTTAAACCTCCACCATGAATCATGTGGGGGGTGAGCACCAATACTTCCATCAAACTATTTTGTTCATTTAATAAAACTATTTCTCATATCCCATATTCTACATCATTCAATTATCATATTTTGTTCCTTATCCATTCACTACAAACTATATCATACACTTGCACGCATTACTAATCAAAAACTATAATCAATACCAAAATCATGCTTTTGCACGCACCCAACTTTTTAACACAGCCAAAGAAAATGGACGAAGTGTCTCACTGTATAACAACCAAAGAACTAACAAATGAACATAATTAGAATAGCATAAAAATAGCACGATCATTATCTAGGTTACAATAGAAGGTGCAATTCTTAGAATCAGGACACTCTCATCGGTGATCTTTTAGCTGAGCAACAACTCCACGGAACTATTTTCGGGGATGTGGTATTGGTAAGTCTTCTTGCAGAGATAAGATGCGGAGTCTGCCATGTCCATATTGAAGTTTGGGCTGCCATCATTTTGGTACTCCTCTCACTTCTTCTTCGAGCTAACAGCCCCTTCAAGAATTTGGACTACATCAGCCATATTAGGTTGTCCTTCTGGTTGAGTTGCGTGCAAAGTAGAGCTAGCTGGATGGTTTTCTTGACTTCGCTTTCCGCTCCTTTTGTCAGCATCGACTAGCCTTCCCAACTCTTTATCTTCGAAAAGCACGCGTGCCAATTTAGGTAGCAGCAGCCCTGGAGAACTGATCCTTACCGCTGATGAATTCGAGGTGGTCACCCCATAACTATGGATATCACCCTTCACCCAGCACATCCCACTGTTGGGCTACTTTGTGTAACAATCCGATCCAACGAGGGCGGGAGTTATTGCTGAGACTAGAGAGGGCTTGGGTAAGATGCGGTTCCAACTCTAGGATGGCTTGGAGGCCAGAAAGAATTGAGTCCTATATCGCCTGGATGTGGTGAGATAATGTTCTATATAAAGAGTAGCGCAAGTCTTAACTACTAACAAGCCCTTTTCTGGGTAGAAGAACAAAACCGTGCGGGTTCTGACCCAAAACGGACAATATCAGTACAAATGAGACCTAGGCTTAGGCTTGGATAAGGTGTGGCTCTGACTCTAGGATGGCTTGGGGGCAGATATGAGCCGAATCACACATTGACTGGGCATGACCGAATCACACATTGCCTGGGCGTGCTTAGACAAGCGGGCAATATCTTTGGCAAGTGGGGTCAGAGCTTGGCCCTTACACTCTGGTTATAAGATAATCTGACGTTCCACCTTTCAGTGCTAAGAAAGCTGAGGAGGCTAAAGAAGCTGGTTTACTTGGAAACACCCCTTTCTTCATTCTTGTCCATGAAGATGGTCATCCCGAAATCACCAAGACGAGCCTCAAAGTTCCCGTCCAGCAGTATGTTATGGGGCTTTCTGTCCCGATGGATAACGCCATGATTGTGCAGATGGGAAATTGCTCTCGCTACTCCGAGAGCTACTGTCTTCCCGGTGGGCCATCATGACGGAGCTTCATGGACGGTCTTCCTCTTAGAAACGAGAACGAGCTTTCATTAAGCATGAAGGAATACACAAGCATGTACTCTTTCAGTTCTGACGACATGCCAAAACAAGAACCGGGACCAGGTTCCAATGCAAGGGCATGTTTCCCTAATTTACTTCTGCATGGAACTCTAGCATATCCAAATGGGAACGCTTGGCGATTCTTTTTACGGCCACTCGAGAGCCGTCTACCAAAAGTCCTTCATAGACTCGACCAAACCTGCCCCTGCGGGCCTGCCCACAATCTTTTCGTCGCTGATGCGGTTGGTAGCTGCCTGTAGCTCATGGAAAGCGAACCTTTTAAGGCATCCAAGCCAAAGCTCCAGATCAGAACCAGGAAACTGGAGAGATTCATTTGACCTACAACATGAATAACCGGATTCGGAAGATTGAATTGTCTGGTGCAGCAAAGCCCCGGCAGTAGCCTGGCGGGATGTTATCGGCTTCTTGAAACTGCAACCAGGAATACACGGCAGGCAAACCGCTGAAGACTGAGAAGCAGGCGGCGAGCCTGACTCGACATTGGGAGGATCTTCAGTGAGATCGACCGTGGCGAATATGGTAATATTTGCCCTTGGTGGGACCAGCGTAAAAGAAAAATATTGAAAAGTCAAAGAAGGAAAGGGGAAGGAGGGGACGCTCAGCTCTTCTTAAACCGAGAGCGTTCGGGGAGAGGAAAAAAAAGGAAAGAGAGGTGGTAAAAAAACGAAGAAAGAAGGGGTTCTCATCACGGGACTTCAACAAGTCGATTCAACTCCGATTCGCAACATTTGGTAAACACACGTGCCTGTCGTTTTTTCAATTGACATACTTTTTGGAAATTATAGCTCAAATTTGAAGTTTTGCGAAAATCAAGTTGCAAAATTTGATTTTTTGAGTTGTGGAGTTTCAAAATTTTATGAAAATGGTGGATTATATCATCGTGGAACTAAAGGGCTTGATGGAGTTTGATTTAAAGCAACGGTGTAATCCAACGAAATTTTAGGGTTTCACATGCAAATTCTGCATTGCATTTAGATTTGAATAATTATTTTGAGTAAGCAATTTATTAGTGTATAAGAGTCATTTGTTAGCATTTAGGCATAGCTTAATTATTTTGTAGATGAGGTAGTGTTTTTTTTTTTTTGGTTTTAAAGTCGATTATCATTTAATTGTTAAAATTATGAGATCGTTGGCTCGTTTAGTTAGGCGTTATTTGGTGTGGGCATTCGTAGGAGAATGGTGCTATGCTTTTTTATGAATTTGTAAACTCATGTCTTAAAAGTGAAAGAGACTCAATATGTTATGAGTTATAGAATAGCATTTTTGTTGCATAAAATATTAGATAAGGCCTTTACTACTTTTTGGTTAATTGTGAATGGCATGCCAAATGTTTTTGGGAAGTTATTGCGAAAGGTTATGTTGGTGTGTGTATATATATATATTGATTCGTGAATCTTGTTTATCAAATGGTTTGGGAAACGCATTGTGATATATGAACTGGTTTGTGAAGGATGCTATTGTAGATTGATATCGATGCTCACTATCGTGTAAATTTGATAAGGGGCTTGTAGGTATGCATACTAGTTTAAGATATCCTTATGGACTAGCCATCGGCAATATAAGTGGAGACCTTGTTGCCTTGTCATGGGACATTATGAGTGACCATGGTTAATATTTGAGCATGAGTTTGATCAATGGATGGACCATTAATATTTGCTTTGATATTATTGTAAAATGGATATTTCTCAATCTACTTAGAAAATAGACATACTAGTCATTGGGCTGGGATTGCTCATTCTATTTATCTTTCGTGTTGTTCAAATCCCTCAGTTAGCAGTCATTAGAGCAAGAGCATTCTCACGGGGACTTTTTGGGAGCTAGACTTTTGAGTGGTTAAAGGCCGTGTCCTTCCGAGCGGCTATATTATTATCCCCATCACGGTAGGATTATGGGGTGTAATGAATCTGAAGACCATGATTTGGCTTTTGGACTCCTAGAAGGAAAATTGAAGTTCGAATCACTCTAATCCATCACGTAGATAAGGAGAACTTTGGTGGTGTTTTTGCAGGTGAGCACGTAAAGCTTCAACTAGCAATTCTTATCCCGTCTTTAAGGAGCCCTTGCCATTTTGTTCTGGTGGGCTGCGTATCTAAAGACTTCTCAGGAATTAGGAGTGAGCATGATTCGAATGGGCGGTTTTCACCTAAGAGTAAAAATCACTCACTAAAAACCGACTCCAAAAAATTGAAATTGAGAACTACACGTTGGTTCCATAGATCCACCCGAAAACCAAACTGGAAAACTGGACAATCGAATCGGTTTGGTTCCCAAGTGAATCCATAAAATTGGTTCCACCAAGCTTCACGCACTTAGTGCAAAATTTTCCAGCAAGCCAAAGTAAAGCCAAAAATAAAGAACTTTTATATTCTTAGTTGCAATATCAATAAAAAGATTGAACTCATATTAAAAGTTGAGAGTCAAGACCATAAGGCGATAGGTGTTGAGCTTGAAAGTGGAGGCCGTGAGTGAGAGATAAAAGAGATGACTCAGAGGAAATGAAAGTGAGACGAGACAAACACTTAGTTAATGGGTGTTAAGTTCCAAATTGTGAATTTTAAGGTTTTCATTTTTCTTAAATTGTTTTTAGCTGGAAATTTTTCTTAAAAATGAAATATATTTATATATTACCAGTCAGGTCCGAGTGGGCGGTTTCGTACCTAGAATTGAAAACTGGACATATATCCACTGGTTCCAATAAATTGAAACTGAGAATCGGATTGTCTCCCTTGGGAACCGTTAGTTTCGGTCTGGTCTAGTCCGATTCTAGACGATTCGGGTGGATCTCGATTTTTTTACACACCCCTACTAAGAATGACATCGAAGCATCAATATGTTCGAACTAATTAAAAAACAATTCGTTCATATCACGCGGTTTCTCTTCCTTTTTCTTAGGGCAAAAGCAATGTGTTCCCATGTGTTGATACTCACAGGTCCTTACCTGCCCCCACTCAGATGCTCCACATGCACTGCGATCTTTTACCCAAATCTTCTGTTTATGAATGAAACGCCTGCGAAATGGATGTGACGAATCAGTTAGCCACCCTTTGCGGAAGAATCCACGTTTATGGAGTGTTTCGCTAGGACTGCACCCACGACTTCATCAAGGAACACCAGTACATTCATCAGGGTTGAGTACTAATTAGGTATACCGCTTTGTGGGCCGGTGTTCGTTTTGTGTCAAAGTAACAGTAACACGAGAAGAACGTGAACACAATTCATTTATGTTGGCACGATTATCATGCAGGCACGATTATCACAAATACGTATCTGCTAACTTCGTGTTGAGTCCAAATAGTGCTTATGTCCCGTCCTAGAAATTGTCGTCTTAGTACTTACAAACCCAGAAAAAAATTGCTCTTAGATTTTTATGTTCAACCCATCAGGTTGTTGGAAATTATATCCATAGAATACACAAATTGTTTGTTGTAATCAGAACATCAATGTAAAGAAGACGATAACAGCAGACGATAACAGCTATATAATAATCTTCTTTTTATGTAAACTTACAACTCTTGGAGAAGAATAAAATAAGATATCACTGAAAAATAACATAAAATTGGAGGTGAGGTACGGATAACCGAATCTCCTTAAGGCGATTAGTTCCTGCCAATGGTGTTCCGCAGATTCACGAACTATGCCTCCCAAGATATAACACATCGAACCTGTTTGGATTAGCACTATGCAAACAGGACTCAGTCGAACCGTTCAATTGAACCAGCACACCTAGAAAAATCAGAAGAGTAGAAAAGTGCATCAGAACCTTTTTGGAATCGAGTCGGAAAAACCAAAAACCAACAACCAAAAAAGCCCTCATGAAGCTCTATGCTCATATCTATTTATAGAGAATTTTAGTTCATGTACTAAAGAAATACATGAATTAAATAGACGCGTGTATCCACGAGATTCATGGATAAAGAGATACGTGAATCCAAGAGATTCAGGTATTGAAAGATACATGAATTCAAGAGATTCATGAACACAATAAATACATGAACTAAAAGATACATGAATCTAGGAAATTCATGAATTTAATAGATACGTGAACATAAAACTATAGGAAATTCATGAATCCAAAAAGAGATACGTGAACAGAAAAAACGTATATTAATTTACTGGCTTTCGTTGATCCATTAACCATAATTATAACCATAATTACAACAATCCCCCACATTAATGGATCAAAAAAACATTTTTGACTCGAAGGAATCTGAGCATGCCTGTTGAAATACACCGCATCAAGATAGGTAGCTTTCGCTTTGAACCTTCTTTAGTGAAAGCTTATCGGACTTACTTAACTAGTCGATGGACTAAGGCTTGAATCGCCAGTTGTTTGTGTAAGCCTAGACAATAAACCTCACACGGAGTATTTCCAATTCAAGATTGGTTGTGACATCCCGATTTTCCAATTCTATTTTCAATAAATTGAGACGGGCATTTCGTTGGCACGCATATAGTTATTTTCCTTGAGTCGGCCACTCATATGAAAACTAGTCTATCGGGTGAAGCTGTTAAGAGTTTCTAATGCATCAGACTCGAGAATTTGACCAGGAAGCGACCTTTCGACCGGGCTAATCTGCAAGGGTCATTACGGCACGATTAAAATCGATTAGAGATCGGAGATAGGTCGACTCGACAGAGGCATGTGATCAGGTGTGGATGATTCCACCAGATCACAAAATTCTTGTCGATCGGCACTGGACCGACTTTTCTATCGATTGGTACCCTGTGTTCGTATTTGAAATCTTGAGATTACCCCCGACAACCGAAAGTCGCCAATGTTTCAAAGATGTACATTGTGGCTTGAGATGATCAACCACAGGTCAAATGCATGAAAATTTCCAAAGGCTACCCGGTAGGTTGGGCCGCGCTAGTATCGTGCCAAAGTGAAATTAACCGTGGAATTGAGATCGAATTCAGAAATTGGAAGTCTGGGTGTGTCACAAATCATTTCAGGATCATTGAATCATCTTTGGAAGGTTTTTCTTGCAATCATAGTTTTTCGGCAATTAAATCAGAAAATGGCTAATTTGGCTCGAGAAATTAGTAGGCCCGCTTTTGGTCGTACTTTTGGGACTTAAGTTGGTTTTAGGGTCAAGTGATTATGTGAATTGAAGTGTGATAACATTGAATTAATTTTATGGACTTCAATTTGATTCAATTGGAAGAGAATCGAATGGAATTGGAGAATTTGTTGTACAAGAATTGGATCCCGGCGGAAAATAAAAGTGGACCCATTGAATATTGTTGTGGGGAGGGATTTGAAGTTAGTGGAGCATGACATCTTGATGATGTCATGGTGGGCCAATTGTTGGATAAAAGAAAATGAAAAAGAAAAAAACAAAAGGGCCCCCTTCTTCTCTCTCCTCCCTCTCTTCTTCCCCTCTCCCAACCGTGCGACTGGTTTTGCTTCTCTCCATCTTCTTCATTTTGAAAGCCAGCAACCGAAGACCGCCGGAGAAGAAGCTCCGCCCGTCACCGTTCGTCCTAGCCGAAGGCCGTTGCTCGTCCAGCCGCACGCAGCTCCACCCCTCTCTCCCCTTGTTGTTCGACCGTCGTTCCTCTTTCTTGGGTGTGTGCTTTGAAGGCTTTGAAACCCAGCAGCGAACCAGGGGAGCCCCGTCCGTCGCCGTCCGCCCCCTCCGCCGCTCGTCGCCGCCGTTTGTGCCGCCGTCGCTGCTCGTCGTAGCTCGGCCCGTCTCCGCCTCCATTTCGCCGGCCGTCTGTCCTAGCTACCGTTCCAGATCTGGGGAAGCTCGGTTGAAGCTGTCCAGCACCGTGAACAGCTGCCGGAGCCGCCGTGGACCGCCATACACCCCCGCCGTTGGCCGCACGACACCGTCGCAGCTCTTCCGCCGTCCCTCCGCCCGAACCGGCGCCGGATCCGCCCCCAACCAGCAGCGAGCAGTAGGTTGCAGAAATGGGTATGGCAGCGGGTGTTTGGCCCGTTTTGGCCGCCTTTCCGAGCCCGGATGCTCGGCCCGCCTTGAGGAAAGTCGATCCTCGCGTCGTCCCCGTCGTTTTGGTCCACTCGGCTCGCTAATCCGGTGAGTTTAACTCACTAAATCTTGATTAGAGGGTTAATGATGCCCTAAGTGTGTTTAGTCTAAGTTAAGTATGTTTAGGTGGTTAGATTAGTTTATTTAATTGTGAATTAGATTAAGATGGTTGTTAAATTTAAAGTATGCTTAATTAAAGGCTAAAATAGTTTATTTAATGTAAAGCCTTGATGTGACATAATAGGGTTTTATTTTTGAATTATTTAAATGATTTCGAATTCTGGAATTTATGGTATTAAATTATAATCCGAAATTAAAAAAAAAAAACGAAAAAAATTATTTTTGACCCCGGTTGCTCAGAATTTCGTGCCGATCGCTGTCGTGTAGTCGGATTTTGAAATTGATAATTGGATATCATGAATTGAGCGTGGATCGTGAAAAATATGTATATTATTATTATATTAATTTTCGGAATAAATTTAATTATTTAATAAATTCGAAAATTTATTTTGGGACCCTAAATTCTCAAAATTTCGTGCTGATCGCTGCTGTGCTTTTAGAATTTGAATTTGATGAATATATGTGGCAAATTGAGTGTTAATTGTGGTAAATAAGGATTTTATTCATAAAAACCCAAGTGGTGGGTTTTGATGCAAAAATCGGATTTTAGTTATTATATTAAATAGTGGGGTTTGAGAAAGTGAGATATTGGCTTTTTGATTTGAAATTAGCGTGTCCCCATACACGTGAGTAATTTCTGGAATATCTTTAATATGAAGAAAAATGGCCGGGATCACTATTTTAAATGGAAGCATTAATTGAAATATAAAGTGTCATGGGGCCGAGTATGCTTTGGCTGTGTGATAATTAAGAGGAACCGTCCTGGGCCGTTGAGCCGGACTTGCCCTTATATGGGATGCCCACGTGGTGGATGCGGGTTGCAGTTGATTCTGGGCCCATGCTCCTTCGGGAACGCCGTCGATGTACTGATGAAGCCGCGCTCCAAGGTGGGGAGGCGATGCCTGGCTATATGCCAGTAGATAGCCGAACAGTGAGTAGGCTATGCCCTTGTGTGGCAGTGAATAATAATCGGAATGAGTACTAAGTGCGATTGTGATTTATATGAAAGTGATGACGTTCCAATTGTTTGAATTATTATTCTACCTATGATTGAGTGATTTGAATTGTGCTAACTGCGAAAGGGCGAGGCGAGGTAAGTTCTACGTGTGATGTGGCTAGGCCACCCGGGGTGTATTTTCTTTCTAATAGGGGTTTAGGGGGTTGAACTTGCTGAGACATTGTCTCATCCCGGTTTGGGGAATCAAAATTTCAGGTCCCTAGATGGCGGTCGTGGAGGACCGAAGCCCTAAGTCTGGAAAGGAGGAGACTGAAGTATTGGTGAACGTGTCCTGCTAGTTGGTGTTAGGATAGTTCCCCTTTTGTCGGCTTCTGTTTGTAATCTTGTTGAATTATGAAAGTCTTATGTTGTGGTTTTGCTTCCTGCTTTTCTATCCCGTATCTTGTTGTCAGGGGATTTGTTTCGCTTCTGCATGTGCAATAAAAATTGAATGGGTCGGCGACTCGTCCTGGGAAGTCGCAATTGTATCGACCAGAGTGGGATGTTCGCGTGCTCGGAGGATTGGGGCGTGACATTGGTTCTCGGTTGTGTTCGTTCTTTCGACCCTGAACCTCTCGGGATTCATGTGTGCTTTAGAAAATCTAGCCTTTATAGATTTTCATAGAGTCGGCCAGCTCCACGCATATAGTTGCATTCCTATTAAAGATATCCTACTATATCTTACTTGGATGTTACATTCCAAGTTATAGGAATCATTAAACGCATAGCGTACCCTTAATAACGCTGTAGGAAAGCACTGTTGCATCATAGGAATGGGAGACAATGCTTACACTAGAGTTTCCAGAATTTGCGTTGTCCTATTGAACCTAGAACATGGGATCTCCAATCGCATAGGTTAGGTTTCCACCCTGGAATCTCTTTATTGGGTTAAGGCTCTTAAACCCATTCCCCTCGATGCGCAGTTTATTTGCTCTTTTGACAAACCGGATCCGCAATATTTTCCTTTGACTTTACAAAGTCTAAAGAAGTTATTCAATTTGAGAGCAACTGCCTTACGGTATTGTGTCTACGACGAATGTGTCTAGACTTACCGTTATAAATCACATTATGCACCCCCACACTTTTAGAAAATTGTAGGATGGTAACTTTTCATTCCAATCGCATAGGTTAGGTTTCCACCCTGGAATCTCTTTATTGGGTTAAGGCTCTTAAACCCATTCCCCTCGATGCGCAGTTTATTTGCTCTTTTGACAAACCGGATCCGCAATATTTTCCTTTGACTTTACAAAGTCTAAAGAAGTTATTCAATTTGAGAGCAACTGCCTTACGGTATTGTGTCTACGACGAATGTGTCTAAACTTACCGTTATAAATCACATTATGCACCCCCACACTTTTAGAAAATTGTAGGATGGTAACTTTTCATTCCATAACTCGTATGGAGTTTTACCTGTCTCTTTGTGGGGTATTTTATTAAGAATAGAATTTGCAGTTAAAACTGCCTCCCCCCACAAGTTCTGAGGTAAACCTGAACTCAAAAGCATGGCATTAGCCATCTCCTTTAGTATCTTGTTCAATCGTTCAGCAACTCCATTTTGTTGTGGAGTATAAGGTACAGTCATTTGGAGAATTATTCCAAAGCTAGCACAAAACTCCTTGAAATTGATTGAACTATATTCTTCTCCTCTATTCTGAGGCGCAGAATGAGATCTTCAAGGCTCATCTCCTTCCGTTTGTGCTTCAAATAATTTTGAAGTCTGACCAGCCCGGAGGTAATTTCTCAATCATGGCTGCCACTTGGAATGATTCACTAAGCATCATTCTCTCAGCCGAGGTGTCACTCAGAATTAATTGTAATTCTTGGACCTGACTCATGACAGATTTAGAATCCACCATCTTGTAGTCCAAGAATTTGGCAACCACAAAATTCTTGGTGCCAGCATTCTCAGTTTTGTATTTCTTTTCTAAGGACTCCCATAACTATTTAGCAAATTCAATATTACAATAAACGTTATATAGAGAATTCACTAAACAGTTAAGAATATAATTTCGGCATAAGAAGTCTCCATGCTTCCAAGCCTCCAACGCACCAAGCGTCGTGACATCTTACTCATTTGGACTAATTATCGGGCACACCTCCAATAAATATTTTGTCAAATTGAGCATGGTCAGATAGAAGAACAACTTATGCTGCCACTGTTTAAAGCCCACTTCGGTGAATTTCTCCGGTTTCTCATTAGCTATAACTGGAGGCGTTGCTATCACAGTAGGCAAAGTTCGTTGAACTATCCCTCCAGAAACAGAGCCAAAAGCCATTTAGCTTGTACTGTTATGAAAAACAGTCCCGGGCATACCAGTCGTATGACTTGTACCCGCACCACCAAAATTGGTGTTAGCCCAAGGGCCCGTAGCATTAGCCGCTACAAATTCAAACCCTGAGGGTTGAACATCTTCCATAGCAACGGTCGAATCGACCATAGGAACATCTCCTGAAACATTCGAGACATTGAAAGGCACTTGATTGTTTTTAGCCATCTCAATAATCTGACAAGAACAACAAACAGTGAGTGATATTAATCGCCTTAAGATTGTTGGAAATTATATCCATAGAATACACAAATTGTTTGTTATAATCAGAACATCAATGTAAAGAAGACGATAACAGCTATATAATATTCTTATTTTTATGTAAACTTACAGCTCTTGGAGAAAAATAAAATAAGATATCACTGAAAAATAATATAAAATTCGAGGTGAGGTACGGATAACCGAATCTCCTTAAGGCGATTAGTTCCTGCCAATGGTGCTCCGTAGATTCACGAACTATGCCTCCCAAGATACAACACCTCGAACCTATTTGGATTAGCATTATGCAAACAGGACTCAGTCGAACCGTTCAATTGAACCAGCACACCCAGAAAAATCAGAAGAGTAGAAAAGTGCATCAGAGCCTTTTTGTAATCGAGTCGGAAAAACCAAAAACCAACAACCAAAAAAGCCCTCATGAAGCTCTATGCTCATATCTATTTATAGAAAATTTTAGTTCATGTACTAAAGAAATACATGAATTAAATAGACGCGTGTATCCACGAGATTCATGAATAAAGAGATACGTGAATCCAAGAGATTCATGTATCGAAAGATACATGAATTTAAGAGATTCATGAACTCAATAAATACATGAACTAAAAGATACATGAATCTAGGAAATTCATGAATTCAATAGATTCGTGAACATAAAACTATAGGAAATTCATGAATCCAAAAAGAGATACGTGAACAGAAAAAACGTATATTAATTTATTGGATTTCGTTGATCCATTAACCATAATTATAACCATAATTACAAATATCCATAGAATACACACTATGTTTGTTGTAATCAGAACATCAATGTATAGAAGATGATAACAACTTTATAATATTCTTCCTTTTATGTAAACTTACAAATCTTGGAGAATAATAAAATAAGATATCACTGAAAAATAACATAAAATTCGAGGTGAGGTACGGATAACCGAATCTCCTTAAGGCGATTAGTTCCTGCCAATGGTGCTCCGCAGATTCACGAACTATGCCTCCCAAGATACAACACCTCGAACCTGTTTGGATCAGCACTATGCAAACAGGACTCTGTCGAACCGTTCAATTGAACCAGCACACCCAAAAAAAAAAAAAAAAACAGAAGAATAGAAAAGTAGATCAAAGCTTTTTGGAATCGAGTCGAAAGACCAAAAACCAACTCCCTCATAAAGCTCTATGCTCATATCTATTTATAGAGAATTTAGTTCATGTACTAAAGAGATACATGAATTAAATAGACGCGTGTATCCACGAGATTTATGAATAAAGAGATACGTGAATCCAAGAGCTTCATGTATCCAAAGATACATGAATTCAAGAGATTCATGAACTCAATAAATACATGAACTAAAAGATACATGAATCTAGGAAATTCATGAATTCAATAGATACGTGAACATAAAACTATAGGAAATTCATGAATCCAAAAAGAGATACGTGAACAGAAAAAAAGTATCTTAATTTATTGGCTTTCGTTGATCCATTAACCATAATTATAACCATAATTACAACAATCCCCCACATTAATGGATCAACAAAACATTTTTGACTCGAAGGAATCTGAGCATGCCTGTTGAAATACACCGCATCAAGATAGGTAGCTTTCTCTTTGAACCTTCTTTAGTGAAAGCCTATCGGACTTACTTAACTAGTCGATGGACTAAGCCTTGAATCGCCAGTTGTTTGTGTAAGCCTAGACAATAAACCTCACACGGAGTATTTCCAATTCAAGATTGGTTCTCGGTTGTGTTCGTTCTTTCGGCCCTGAACCTCTCGGGATTCATGCGTGCTTTAGAAAATCTAGCCTTTAAAGATTTTCATAGAGTCGGCCAGCTCCACGCATATAGGTGCATTCCTATTAAAGATATCCTACCATATCTTACTTGGATATTATATTCCAAGTTATAGGAATCATTAAACACATAGCGTACCCTTAATAACGCTGTAGGAAAGCATTGTTGCATCATAGGAATGGGAGACAATGCTCACACTAGAGTTTCCAAAATTTGCGTTGTCCTATTGAACCTAGTCCATGGGATCTCCAATCGCATAGGTTAGGTTTCCACCCTGGAATCTCTTTATTGGGTTAAGGCTTTTAAACCCATTCCCCTCGATGCACAGTTTATATGCTCTTTTGACAAACCTTTGTCATCGGATCCGCAATATTTTCCTTTGACTTTACAAAGTCTAAAAAATGATTCTATTTAGAGCAACTGCCTTACGGTATTGTGTCTACGACGAATGTGTCTAGACTTACCGTTATAAATCACATTATACACCTCCACATTTTAGAAATTTGTAGGATGGTAACTTTTCATTCCATAACTCGTATGGAGTTTTACCTAGCCTTTTGTGGGGTATTTTATTAAGAATAAAATTTGCAGTTAAAACTACATCCCCCCACAAGTTCTGAGGTAAACTTGAACTCAAAAGCATGGCATTAGCCATCTCCTTTAGTGTCATGTTCAATCGTTCGGCAACTCCATTTTTTTGTGGAGTATAAGATGCAGTCGTTTGGAGAATTATTCCAAAACTAGCACAAAACTCCTTGAAATTGATTGAACTATATTCTCCTCTATTCTGAGGCGCATAATGAGATCTTCATGACTCATCTCCTTCCGTTTGTGCTTCAAATAATTTTGAAGTCGACCAGCCCGGAGGCAATTTCTCAATCATAGCCGCCACTTGGAATGATTCACTAAGTATCATTCCCTCGGTGGAGATGTCGCTCGAGAATTAATTGTAATTCTTGGACGACTCATGACAGATTTAGAATCCACTATCTTGTAGTCCAAGAATTTGGCAACCACAAATTTCTTGGTGCCGGCGTCCTCGTTTTGTATTTCTTTTCTAAGGACTCCCATAACTGTTTAGCATATTCAATATTACAATAAACGTTATATAGATAATTCACTAAACAATTAAGAATATAATTTCCGCATAAGAAGTCCCCATGCTTCCAAGCCTCCAACGCACTGAGCGTCGTGACATCTTGCTCATTTGGACTAATTATCGGGCACACCTCCGATAAATATTTCGTCAGATTGAGCATGCACACCTCCGATAAATATTTCGTCAGATTGAGCATGCACACCTCCGATAAATATTTCATCAGATTGAGCATGGTCAAATAGAAGAACATCTTCTGCTGCCACTGTTTAAAGCCCACTCCGGTAAATTTCTCCGGTTTCTCATTAGCTGTAACTGGAGGTGTTGCCATCACGGTAGGCAAGGTTCATTGAACCATCCCTCCAGAAACAGAGCCAAAAGCCATTTGGCCTACACTATTCTGAAAAACAGTTCCGGGCATACCAGTCGTATGACTTGTACCCGCACCATCAAAATTGGTGTTAGCCCAAGGGCCCGTAGCATTGGCTACTACAAATTCAGACCCTAAGGGTTGAACATCTTCCATAGCATCGGTCGAATCGACCATAGGAACGTCTCTTGAAACATTATGAACATTGAATGGCACTTGATTGTTTTCAGCCATCTTAATATTTTACATAATTGATGTAATCTAATCCAATCAAATTGTGTATAAATGGCTTGTCCAAAAAAAAAAATTGTGTATAAATGGACGGCAATGCGTAAAACAGCACACTAATTTGATTACACCAGCCCTCTCAAGTTCTTTTAGCTCTCTCTACTTTTTGCAATAAAAAATAATTTGATTACAAGCATTGACATCATAATATATTTTATTTTCAAATTATCATGAAAATTGAAGTATGCACGTATTCATATAATGAATATGATTATCTTACCCTATTTGCGCGCAAGGTTGGACCACCGAGTCCGACCCACTAAAAAAATGGATGTTCGGCCCACTGAAAATGAAATTTGCAATGTTTTTTGCACAAGTAAATGGACGTCTGACATAGTAACAGTAAGATTTAATGGCGTTTTATGATGTTATGTTCTTATTTACGACTTGCAACCTTTGTAAAATTTCAAGTTACCACATTAAACTCTTAGTTACAAGGGAACGTCGTAAATCTTTAATAACATTTTGTTCCTGATTACAACATACCATCATAAACCTTCACAAAGTTTTGTCATTGGAAGAAAAATTATGACGTTTTGTTTTGTTTACCGCAAACTGCCGTAACTATTTATGAACCATCGTAATTGAAAAACGTCCAAATTTATAACATTTTGCTCTTCATTACGATGAAAGATTGTAACTCAAAGATATACTTTTGATAACTTGAGAGTTTGTCTTCAATTTGAGTGTCTTTGTGTGAGCTAAGTTGTCATAAATAAATATGAAGTATATATTAATGCCTTCTTCTTTTTGAAACTAAATTATATCACAATATTACAATTATACGAAGATGAGGGGAAAAATGAGAATTTTTTTTTGCTCTAATTAAAATGCCAAATATAAAAATGAGACAAATTGGTATTTTGGTTTAAAGCGGTAGATGGGAGGAGTTAATTCCACGGCTGACATAATCTGCTTCCAAAGCTTCTTTAGCGAATTGACAAAGTTACCCCTGAAAGGGCTTAACCAGGAGTCCGAGGTGATGCCATATCGAGTGAGGGCTTTCTCCTTCTTTAAAGTTGATTAAACAGAACTCTTAAAATTTTAATTCGACGAAGTGAAGATTCTGGATACAATTTCATAAACTGTCAAAAATTGAAATGAAATGGAGAGGAAGACTGTAATTCCATATTTCTGTATTTTCCCTATTATAAATTGAAGCTTTCCAGGCATTTCCAGCTTCCCTTGAAACTTTATGTGCACAATATCCATATTAGGGGTGTGCATGGTCCGGGCGGGCGGTTCCCGACCTAGAACCGGAACCGCCCACTATGGACCGGTTCCGAAAAATTGGGCAGGATCCACTGTTTGTTGCATGGATCCACCTGGGAATCGGACCGCCGGTCCGGTTTGGTTCTTGGGTGGATCCATGGAACCGATCTTGACGCAAAACAATTTTGGTTTTCAATATAGAATGGTCGGGTCTATAGTTGAGAAGGAGGTCTATGGTTGGGTTTTCAACATAGAACAGTTGCGGAACAATTTTCCGCAGCTATGGTGGGTGGCGGCCAATGCGAGGGGGCGAACAACAGCGGCGGAGGAGTAGCGGCAGCGGCGTCAACGCTCGGGGAGGAATCAAAATGGCAATAGGATTAGGAGGAACTAAGGAAGAGACAAAGAGAGAGAGAACTGAAGACGAAGGGAGTGAGGAAATGAGATATAATCTAGGGTTTCTTTTAGTAATTATTTTTAATATTAAAAAGGTTCCTGTCCGGTCCAGATGGGCGGATCCGCCCATGGAACTGGGAACCGGACCGGTACCTATCGGTTCCGAAAAATTGGAACCGGTAACCGGACCGGTTCCCTCAAGAACCGCCGGTTCTGGGCGGTTCCCAGGTATTTTGCACATCCCTAATCCATATATTATTCTTTTCTATTGTGACAATTGAAAACGAAAAGCATGAGATGAATCCAATTTTCGCTCTCTTGGACTTGACTCATCCACATACTTGTTTTCATCCCGACTCTACTCTGTATCTTTATATTTGAAGACCATTTCACCCTCATAGAATAGATATGGTAGGTATTTTCATTTCAAAACTTACAAAATCTAGTAAGTTCCTTTTATCAACAGAACTCATTACGCATGTAAATATGTGTTCACTAATTCGAATACTTATTATTCTATAAGAATCATAACAATTATTGGAAAATGGGTTTTGGAAGTTCCGGTGTTGGTCTGGAAAATAAATTCAAACTCTAAGAATTTGGGAAATTCAATTTTTGAACTGGTTCGTGAAATAATTTATGTTTTGATGTGCTGGAAAATTAAATGGCATTTTAGGAATCTGTAGATAATATTTTAGCTATTTGGATTTTGGATATGTGTTGGGCCCACGAACCTAAGACCCGATCTTGCGGGGGCACTGTCCATAATTTTCACCAAAACGGGCCTTTTAGCCCATGGAGAGAGTCCCCGTGCAAATGGGAAAGGCCTCTTGCATTTTGACCATGAGTGGGTACACAAGCATCCCTTTCTCCTGGTGATCTACAACATCGGAGGACCTGAACCGGATTCCGCTGCGGCAGCATCCCCTTCCCCGATTCCACTTCTGTTTGGAAGTGCAGCTGACCATGAAGCAGTCTTGAAGCCGCGCGGGACTCATCTGAGTATCCTTCGAAAGAAAAATGCACAGAGTGAGTCAACGTAATAGAATTAGCCCACTCAAGTTTGGCCCCTGACGTGCAACACAATTTTCCCACACGGTATAGCCAATTTTCCAAAGCACAGTGGCCCTGCTTCGTGTTAGATTAGTTAGTGTCTTTGGTATCGCAATTGCACACAAGTGTCGATTTAGCATATGCGGCAGAATTAAGCCTTTGGATTTCAAATATTAACAGAAAAAAAGGAAAAAAAGAAAAAAATTATTAAAAAAAATATCTTTATTTTGTTAGTTTCTAATCTTGTTTTAGACGTTTGCCTTAAGAACTATAAATTTTGGAAGATCTTGAATCTAATTAAAGAATTTTCAACCTATGGAGCTGATCGACTGTTTATAATTTCACACTTGACACCGTAAGATTTGACTTATGCTTTTCACAATTGCGCCTGATGGCACAAGTGACAAAACACCAGAAGAAACCCCCTCTACCTTTTCCATGTAAAAAATGGTAGCTAAAAGAGGCTATTTTATCTTCATAGGCATTAGGCACTGACATGGGCGTGGCGTCCTTTCTCCGACCGATTCCTCTACCTTTTCCATGTAACCGTTGTACCATTTGGAGAATCAAGCTCTCCTGCAGATGAGGAGACAAAAATCATCAAAAGGACAAAGGACAAGGGAAAGGAACAGGGACTCTCTCTCCTTCTTTTTTCCCCTTTTATTACTCTCGCGGATGGGGGCTCTCTTAACACGGGGCACGAGGAACGCGTGTGAGAAAAACCTTGAGCGTTCTCTTTCTTTTTTCCTTCCTTCCTTCCTCTTCTTCCATCATCTCCATCGTGACCCCTCCTTCCATCTCCACCCACCATCTTCGTCCACCACGAAATCCACACACTCCAGAGACCTCATTTTTAGACACGCGGGGGGGGGCACTCCTTTTTTTCTTTTTCCTGGGAGAGAACGTTCGGCCAAAATGCTTGCTTGCTTGAGGGGAAGACATCGAGCCGTTCTCACGGCTTCTGACTCCCAAATCCCGGCATTTCTGGTGAGTACATTTCATCGTTTGGTTCGAGTCCCTTTTTCAGGGGATCTCGGCTGGGAGACATCACGAGGCGGTCGGCCGTAGTCCTATTCGTCTCGAACTCGCCCTCTGGCCGCCGTCTCCGAGCGGGGTAGGGATTTTCGTAGTCAAAACTCATTCCGAATGAACCACTGTTGCCTTGCCTTGTTTTGGCCGAGTCGTGAGGCCGAGGCTTTGCTATTTCTAGTTCATATGCGTTTTGGGTTTGAGTTAGCCATCGTCTGTTGATTTCGAGCCTTGTCTGTCCATTCCCATCAAATCCGGGTGTGAGTTCGAGCTCTAGAGCCGTCCATACTTTTTCCTCAATCTGTGTTCACAACATGTTTGCTAAAACATTCAAATGGTTCAATCTGGTTCTGCTCTATCTTGAGCAATTACAAGCATGTTTGTTTTCATGAAAGGAAAAATCCACTGATTAAACGACTACGATTTCAGCTAAAATCCTTGTTTGTAAATTCAAACGGCACGTCGTCTTTTATATTTATTTCCTAGTTGCTATTTTGTTTGAGGTGGCTGGTGGGAGTGAACGATGGACTGTTTTTGTGTTCATAAATGTTCAACGATTGGCGTTCGGAGTGGTCGCCTGCGGCAGCCGTTAACGATGGTGATTGTTGTTGATGAGCATTGGTCTGGTAATCAGAAGCAGTCGGAGATGGAGGGCTGGCGATAGCCAATGTGGCGAAATCTGAGATGAATACAAGCGATCGATAATGTAGTGTTCAATATACTGGTGCTTTGGTGTGGGGGGATGCGTTTGATGACATTCTGGAGTGATGAGCGTTGGTCTGGTTTTGGTGTGTTCTTAGTTTGTCTTGAGGAAGACCTTGGGCTTTAAGCAGAAAATGAATAAGAAATAGAAAAGAGGAAATGATAATAATGGAATGGGCTTAGGGCTTAGATGAGTATGTTGGCATTTTGTGGGACGAATTGGGAGAGGGTGTGTCATGGGCGTTCAGAATTTTTTGATGAGTGTTAACGTTGGGCTTGATTAAGTTTTAGAAAGCTTGGGCTTGATTTAGTTTGGATAGTTTTATATTGGGCTTGCTTCTTGACAGGTTAGGTCCATTTGAGAGGGGTTGATATAGTGACCCATTTTTGTGTCTGTGGCCCATCCCGAGGGCCTATTTCAGCCCTTATTCTCGCAGGGCCCTAGGGCCCAGCCCGAGGTCCCTACTTTCGGAATAAAAAATAGATTTTTTAAAATTTACATGAAAAATTAAAAAATCTAAAATGTTAAAAAAATCAGGGAAAAGTCTAGAAATTAGATTTGAGTAGTTTTCCTAGATTTTAGTGTTAATTTTAGTTTAGAATTAGCTTTAGATTTTTCTCGATTTAGAATTTACATAGTTTAGGATTTTGATAAACAACTCAGGGTTAGCATGATCTAAAAAAAGTGTGAATCTTTGGACAAAAATTTGACCTCAAAATTGAACAAGCTCATAGGGTTTTAAAATAGGCTATTGTTTGTTCTTAGAGGCAAAGCTTAGGTTGTTGTATTTGGCCATATTTTTATTTTGATTATATATTTGTGTGTGCATTTTCAATACATTGGCTATTATTTTCCATTTTTGGTGTGGTTAGGATAAATCCTAGGATCGACATAAACAATGATTATAAGGACACCTAGTAGATGAGGACCTTGGGGCTCATAATTGGTAAAAAGACTGATTGGACACTTTAGTATTTGGATGATCAAGAATAGGTACCAAAGGGACATTGGTTAGATAACTAATGTAATCAAGTCCCCACCTATATATTTGATTGCGTAAGACAATACTCTCGCGTTTCGATTGGTTTCCAACTGACCTCAATAGGTTAGTGATGACTCTCATTTACAAATTGTCATGGGGATAAGTGAAACTATAACTAAACATCATAATGTCGCGCGTGATATTGGTTTGGGAGAGCTCGTATCTAGTTGAGGACCATAGGCTCGACTTTTAGGCAACATCCCTAAATATATCTTTTTCCCTCTAGACACAAACGGTAGGTCTCAATAGGATAAATATGAAAGTGTTTTAGTAATATGGGATGGGCCTGATTTAGATCAATAGATTTGCATTATAAATAAATCGATCATGAATGGGTTAATAGATCAATTTGGGTCACATCATTTTTATCTAACCTAAACCCGAGGCAACCTACTCATTTGCCTATTTAGGGCCGCGTTTTCTTTCTTTATTTTTCATAGCCCTAGGTAGTCTTCTCCTTTCCCTAAATCCTCATTTTTTCTTCGTTTAACCCTAACCCATTCTCGAGATCCCGTGTTCTTCAAACCATAGTAATGACTAGTTCTTTAGGGCTGTGTCTCTAGCACACTTTGAATGTAGTGGCACGTGCCCAAGCCGAAGCATTATGATGCGGAACATGCTCTCGACTTAATACTAATAGAACAACTCCAACAAGAATTTTTATTAGTACGCATTCACCATTATTTTGAATAGGGAACTTGATGACCCTGGTCACCTCCCTCTGAGAATAGTGCGTAGCGTGGAGGCAGTTGAGGTGAACATATTGCGCATGTTGATAATCTATATTTTGGAGTATGTTTTCTTTGATTTTGTGGTTTTATTTGTGATTTTGAGTAAGTATTCTTAAATATTTTATTTATTATACAATGTGTATTACCTTCTATACAATCCCATCCACCTGATTCCATCAGCCCCTTCTCCTAATTTCCATTAGCCCCATCCTCCTGATTTCCAGCCGCAACCCATTCACTTGATTCCCATTAGCCCCATCTCCTTATTCCTAGCAGGAGCCTCATGGCCTCTTGCTTCCCAGCATCCATCCCTGATTCCCATTAGACCATTCCCCTGATTTGCAGCCCCAACAAAAAGATCATCGAGAAGTAAATATTCACTGCGTACGTAATAAATAAACCACTTAAAGGATCAGACACAAAAACACACAAAAATAAAATAAAAACATGAAATAAAAAACAAATTACTGCAGTTCTCCATTGATCAACATGCGCCTTATATTCACCTCCACATCTTCAAGTGAGCACTATTCTTGTGCCCTGAAGGCTACGTCCCCTAGTTTGCTCTCCATAATTATAGTGAACGCTTGTGCTTGCTTAATTGGCAAAAACTGATGCTGGTGCAATACTACCAAATAATGTTGTGCCTCATAAACATTATCTTGCGTGGCGTAACATTATTTCGATTTTCTATTGGCGAAATTGTGCTAGCATGAGTTTTTGCTAATACACACTATTGAAGAAGCACAAGCATTCACTGTTATTGTGGGGAGGGAACTGGGGACCATGGTAACCTTTGGGTAGTGCTCAGCTTTGAAGAGGTCGAGGTGAATATGAGATACATGTTGATCAAGGGTGATTTGCAGTAAGTTGTTTTGAATTTCACTTTTTTTTTTTTGGGTGTGATTTTGTGTGCGATCTTTTAAGTAGTTTTATTATATATGTCACTTTTATTCTAATTCTATTTGCATAGAGAATGCATTTAGTTCATTAATAACTGAACTTTTCTTTTCTAAAAAGTGTCTCTATAAACATGTTATTTAGAATGAAAGTTCATCTCTTAGAAAATTAGAATGAAAGTAATATTAGAATGAAAGTAAAGAGAGCGGAGTAATATTATCAGCTGTTTACGATTCAGTTATTAATTAACTAAGTGCAAGTTAAAATGAAAGTAATTCCTCGAATGAACAATCGTCAAACCTCTAATTAATCCAGTAGGAAATTAGCTAATTAATTCAGCAAAAAATTTGTAGCCTACTCAAAAAAAGTAACCTTCAGTTTGTTTAATTCTATCTATTACGCCTCATTCTTATTTTCAGCTTCATTCCCATCATTTCCAGCCTTGTTACGGCACAAGCAGATCATTCAGAAGGTAATATTCACTGTATAATAAATAAAACTAGCTAACAAAACATACTCAAAATCACAAATAAAACCACAAAATCAATGAAAACATACTCAAAATTCATTGGGAATCAATGTGCAATGTATGTTCACCTCAACTGCCTTCATGGTACCCACTATTTTTGCTCCGCGAAGGTGACCGTGATCACCAAGTTCCCTATCCTAAATAACGGTTAATGCCTCAGCCTGCTCAATGGCGTGTACTAATAAAAATTCTTGGCTTAGTTCTGCTAGTAGTGAGTTCTGAACATGTTTCGCATCACAGCGCAGTTCTTGTGTGGCATTTCCGCAATCCTCCTTTCCGGTGGAGGTGTGAGCCAAAGGACGGCCTCATCATACTTGGCTCAGGCACGCACCACCGCAATTAAAGTGTGCTAGAGGCGTTGCGCTAAAGGAATGGTAGTGTAGCCAAGGTTTGAAGAAGATGGGATCTCGAGAAAGGAATAGAGCTGAATGCAAAATGATGATTTAGGAAAATGCAAAGACTACAAAAGACTATCAAAAAAAGAAAACCCGGCACTAAACCTATTAAACGGGTGGATCAGATTGGGTTCGAGTTTGGTCATAAGTAGTTCGATCCAAATTGATATGTTAATTCGATTATGACCCAATTTATTCATAATGCAAATCTATTGACCCATACTCGACCTAATTCATATTATTAAAATAATTCTATATTTAACCCAATATAGGAGAACTCATATCCAAATTAAAGTGAGAGTGTAGAGTGAGTGAGTGTGGGATTGAATAAGAGCAAGAGAGAATGTAGCGAGAGTGATAAAGGTAGGTTTGACCTAAATAAGTTGTAAACCCATTTATGATCAATTTATTACTCACTTAACACTTATATCATGCTTCAACCCATGTGTTACCTATTACTCAATATAGTTGACTCATATAACAACTCACTCCATCATATATATGAGTGCCAGAGGTGAGATTGAATGACGGCCTTATCATACTCAGCTTGGGCCACGCACCACTGCATTCAAAAAGTGCTGGAGGTGTAACATTAGAGAAGTGGCCATTGTTGGGGTTTGAAGAAGATTGTATCTCAAAGAAAGTTAGGGTTAAATGAAAAGGAAAATGAGGATTTAGGAAAAGGCGAAGACTACCTAGGGTTGTCAAAAAAAAGAAAACCCAGCCTTAAACCTGTCAAATTGGTGGGTCAGGTCGGGTTTGAGTTTGGTCATAATGATTTGATCTAAATTGACCCGTCAACTTGTTTATGACCCATTTATTCATAATGCAAATTTATTGACTTGTACCCAAGCCAACCCATATTACTATAACACTTTCATATTTTTATCCAAGTGGGAAAACTCCTATCCAAATTGAAGTGATAGGGCAAAGTGCGCGAGTATGCGATCGAGAGAGAACGAAGAGAGAATCTGGTGAGTTGGGGCTCAATAAGTTGTAAACCCATTTATAAACCGCTTAACACTTATATTATACTTAAACCCACTCGTGACCCATATACTCAATATAATTGACTCATATAACAACTCAATGCATGTTCACAACATAACATCTAATGAAAAGATTCCTCATAGGCAAAGTCCCCACCTATTATCAACCGGGTGGCTTAGTCCTGAAGAATATCCTAAAATAAGGATGCATGCCCCTAATCAAGTTCACAACAATAATGGGCGTCAAAATACCTGGAATACATAAATTGGAATGCTTTTTATAAACTAAAACATGACCTTTTACAATTCAAGTCATCAATCAAAATACTTTTCATAAAAGAATTTTTCAAATCATTTCAGAATTCATAATCCTATCAAATAAGTGAGAAATAATATCAGAAAAGGAAAACACTGCCTCAACTACAAATCAACAAAACTAAACTTAATACCAGACAAAATGACCTTTATGCACCCACAAAACGCTTGCTCTAAGTAAATACTCAAAACCGTCCTCTATGTGAAGCACGAGTGTGAAACTTTAAAGTTTGGCTCCACCTAAACCATAATTCCAAATCAATTTTTGTCAAACCCATAGCTCAATAATTCCCTAAACTATCATTTTCACAAAATTCTACAGCTTGACAACTTGAAAATCGGATCCCGCACTTCAAAATTGACATAACTTCGAAATTATGCATAACTCTGAAAATTACTCCAATATGACGAAAAATGGCTTGAATCCTAGGCGAAATGAAGTTGATCCTGCTTGGCGAGGTTTCAAGGGTGTGTATTCCTTTCTCTCTTTTCTTCTTCATTTCTTATTCTTTCCCTTTCTTTCTTTTCTTTTTCTTCTCCTTTCATTTCCTCTGTTTTGTGCGTGCTCTCCTTTGCCCTTTATAGTGAGAGTCCACTTCTCGTTTTCTTTTGTTGACCAGTCCCTTTTTTTCTCAAGCGCACCCTCTATTTGACCAAATCAAGTAGCACAATTATGCAAGTTAAAATCCACCCTCATCACTAAGAGCTCTCTTTTTGAGGGATTCATCGACGAAGAATGGACCGGATTGTTATGTCAACTAAATTATCTGGGTCCGGATAGTTCTTCAGGACTAAATAGCGAAGAGGAGTGATCTAGAATACATTCCTGGATTCGGAATTGCCCTGAGTAACTCAAACCCTCCAAGTAACTCTGATACCTCTTCCGGTAACGATACTCCTCCCATCTCTCCTGGATGCTATGGCCTTCAAGCATTCGGACTACTTATGCCATGGATGGCCGTCTTCTTGGCACCGTTTACGTGCACAAAAGAGCTAGCTAGATCACCTTCTCCATTTGCTCCTGGTCATATTCACCCTAGGTCATATTCACCCTATAGATCGGGGTCCACTAGAATTTCCAAGCTACGCCCTACCAGAAGCCCTAGTATCCAATCGAGTAATTTCATGTCCACATCGTTTGCAAGCCTTAAAAGATCAAGAGCAATATGTCTGGTCACGAGTTCCAGAAGCGTTATCCCGAAAGCAAAGACGTCGGGCTTCACTGAATATTTTCCAGTACTAAGATACTCTAGCGCAATATGTCCTATTGTGCCACGTACCCCTATCGTGACATCAGAATATTCACTGTGGTATCCTACTTCAGATTCGTTCCCTAGAAGTACGGGTGCCTCCTCGATGCAATCCAAATCCACAAAGTATCCATCGTGCCCGCGATTGATGAACTTAGCCAACCCAAAGTCTCCAACGTGAGGCTCAAATTCCTCATCCAACAGAATATTGGAAGCTTTGATATCTCGGTGCACTATGTTCAGATCATGCAGATGGGAGAGCCCTCTTGCAACTCCCACGGCTATTTTTCTGCGAGTGGGCCGGTCCAGAGGGGGTTGTGTCTCAAGTCGCTCTCTCAAGCACGATGCCACACATTTATTGATCATGAAGGGGGAGACCAGCAATATGTCTCTGCATTTTGATGTTCCGCAAAATCCGAGCGTGGGAAGCAGATTGTGATGTGGGGGTATGTTACCAATCATCACTTTTATGTCAAACTGGCGCATATGATCAGGAGTGAGTTCCTTGCATCCTTTGATTGCCGCTGGAGAGCCATCAGCTAACTGACCCTTTTAGACGCTGCCAAATCCACCTCTACCTATAAGTTTCTTGTCGCTAAAATTTTAGGTAGCCACCTTCAACTCCTTCAAAGTAAACTCTTGAAGTTGTCTTTGGTGAAATTCTGGTCGGACATCCAAACTGATACTCTGAAGTGGAGTCTCCGCCCGTCGGTCTCGAATCTCATGACCATCAAATTCAAAAGCTGGGGCTGTCGAGATAAGAGAAGCAACGACAGCAATGAGTCGGCTGACAAGGGCTCTGGGGAAAGTGGAACTGTATTCGCACGGCTGACAGAGTGTTAGTGAGGGTGATGATGATGGAGTAGGCGGAAAGGCATGATTAAAATGTTAGAGAGCAGCGCCTCTCTCGTGTCTAAGATCTTTCTCTCTTTTTCTAGATTTCTCTCTCTAGATTTTTCCAGCCGTAATTTTTTTATTTTATTAAAGCCAGCTATAAAATATTAATATTCTAAAGATATTTGATGTGGAAGCCGGTTAATGTAACGACTTGGCCTCCTATAAATGGGGGCTCTTGCCCCTTGAGTCTAGTGCTAGGCATTACAAAGTCGTGATGGCAGATTTTTCGAGTTTAGTGAACAGCAGTGTCGAGAAGCTCAACAACTTCAATTATAATAATTGGAGTGCTTGCATGCAATATTACTTATTAGGTCAAGATTTGTGAGATAGACAATATTACTTGCTAGGTCAAGATTTGTGAGATATTGTTGGTGGTAGTAACACCACACCACCCATGAGTGACTCCGAATTAAGGAAATGAGACTCTTTACATTCTTGCTGTAGATGAGTTATTGCAGCACATAAAGATGGCAACGACCTCGAAAGAGGCTGGGATAGTTTGGCCTCACTATTCGTGAGGATGAATGATGCTAAGTTACAACGACTGGAAAACGAGCTCCTCTTAATTTCGCAATAAAATATGACAGTAATTAAATATTTTTCGAAGTTAAATCTATATGTGAAGAAATTTCAAAATTAGATCTTCATAATGCCATCTCTGAGATAAGAATGAGAAGGATAATAATTCACGACTTAAGGCCGAAGTATAATGCTATTATTATGGCCAATCATGGATGGGCAAATGAGCCAACTCTGACGGAGTTGGAGAATATATTAGCCAATCAAGAGGGCTTAGATAAAGATATGTCTAACGTCTCGGTTAAAGAGGATGAAAGTGCCTTCTCAATAATAAAAGAGGGTTCAAAAGTCAGAATAGAAATGGTGCAAGCATTAGAGATGGCAAACATAGGAAAAGCCATGGAGAATGGCAAAAGCGACTAGAAGGAGCAAGACCTCGCCAAGGGGGAGCTTACTAAGATCGTGACAAGGACAACAATGAAGATAAAAAGAGTAGAAGGTGTAACGGACGATGTTATGCTTGTGCCAAAGTAGGTCATTTTGCCAGGGATTGTCGATTCAAAAGAGTTGAAGGAAACGTCGCGGCGTCCAAGGAAGATGATAGCAAAGAGGAGTGGGATTTCGAAGCATCCTTTGCAATAGAGGAACAAGAAGAGCTCGCAGCCTCCTCCATCACAGAGTTAGAAGATTCGATGGCCCTCATCACGGTAATGATAAATTGATCAATTATGATGAAGATTGAATAGTTGATTTAGGGTGCTCAAATCACATGACTGAAGATCAAGGCAAGCTATCAAACATGTGTGAGTACAATGGTGGATGAGTAGTTGTTACCGTAGACAACTCAAGGTTGCCGATTACACATGTTGGCCAAACAATGATATCACCTCAATTCAATTCGCATAAGGTTGACTGAAAAATGTGTACCATGTGCTAGGAATGAAGAAGAATCCATTGTTTGTGGCATAACTTACAAACTCAAGCAATTATGTGGTGTTCGGTCCAAGAGACGTTAGGGTGTATCGCAAGTTGAAACCTACTGGTACACCAATCATGGTGGGGTGTCGATTAGAGTCTGTCTATGTGACGTTAGCTTAGATGGCACACGTGGACAAAACTCGAAAGAGTGATATCCCTGATTTGTGGCATGCACGGCTTGGGCACGTGAACTACCATAAGTTAAAGATGATGATGAAGAAATGTATGCTAAAGGGTTTCCCCCACTTGGAAATCCAAGAAGACGTTGTCTGCACCGGATGCCAGTACAAAAAGGCAAACCAGCTTCTATATGAGGAGTCCACATTTAAAGCTAAGATGCATCTTGAGCTCATCCACTTAGATGTATTTGGACTAGTGAAGCGACCATCAGTGAAATAAGAATATGAAAGAAGAATCTAATGCATTAAACAAATTTAAGGAGTTTAAAGCAAAAGTAGAAAATGAAGTAAGCAAGAAAATACTATGCCTCCGTACAGATAATGTGGGAGAATATACATCAAATGACTTTATAAAGTATCTCTAAAAATGGAAGATACGTCGACAATTTACCTGCCCAAATACGCCACAAAAAAACAAAGTTGTCGAAAGAAAGAATCGACATTTGGCAGAGACATTCAGGAGCATGTTGCATGTAAAGAATGTTCCACCCAGGTTTTAGGCTAAGTGTATGCACGTGATCAACAGACTACCTCAAGCAAAGCTTGGCTTTATGTTACCATAAGAGAAGTTGTGGAATCGCAAGCCCACGGTAAGTCATTTTAGAGTATTTGGATGTGTATGTTATGCATTTGTGCCAGACCATCTTCGCAACAAGTTCGATAAGAAGGCAATTCATTGAATATTTGTGGGCAATGATGATTAAAAAAAGGATGGAAGTGTTGTGATCCTACAATAGGAAGGTGTTACACATCCGGAAATGTGGCGTTTGATGAACTATCATCTCGGTGGTCGTCACAATCTAATCCAAAACAAATTGAAGAAGATGTTTGTGAAAGAATGGAAGAAAATAACAAGCTTGACAAAGGCCAACCAATTGAAGAAGGAAATGATCTTGTAGCTAGAAGAGAAGAAGTCAGAGCACAGTCACCAGAAAAATCAAAAAGTCCATGGCGAACTGGTGTACATCCAAGAATTATAGAAGAAATGGAAGAACTTGAAGTGCGGGAACCTCAACTGAGGAGATCAACAAGACAAAGAAAATCAAATCCCAAATATGCAAATGCGGTGCTGACCAAAGATATTGGGGTAGTCAAGCCGTATACGTATGAAGAAGCCTCACAAGGCGTGGAATGGAGGAAGGCCATGGAGGAAGAGATCCAAGCACTAAGAAAGAACGAGACATGGGACCTAGTGAAAAGTCCTAAAGAGGTACGTCCTATATCATGCAAATGAGTTGACAAACTTAAAACTCAACTAGATGGGTCAATAGAAAGATATAAGGTAAGAGTAGCTCAAGGATTCTCTCAAAAGTATGGCCTAAATTATGATGAGACCTTTAACCTAGCAGCAAATATTATTACAGTTTGAGTCTGACTAGCACTTACAACAAGCAAGTCATGGAAATTATGGTAAATGGATGTGAAGAATGCCTTCTTATATGGAGAACTTGATCGAGATATATACATGGAGCAACTAGATGCTTTCAAGAGTAAGACTCATCCAGACTACATTTGCAAGTTAAATAAAGCCCTTTATAGCTTCAAATAAGCCCCAAGAGCATGGTATGGGAAGATTGATGAGTTCTTGGTGCAAAGTGGTTACTCAGTAGCCCCGGCAAACTCGAGCTTGTTTGTGAAGGTAGAAGATGGCAAGCTTACAATAGTATTAATCTACGTAGATGATCTAATCGTCACTAGAGATAATGAAGAAGAGATATGTCAAATCAGAGCCAACCTCTCAATGCAGTTTCTGATGAATGAGCTTGGAGAATTGAAACATTTCCTTAGGACTCGAGGTTGAGAAGACCAATGAAGGACTATTCCTATGTCAGTAGAAGTATGCACAAGACCTCCTAGACAAGTTTGAGATGCTTGATTGCAAACCTATATCTACTCCAATTGATGGAAATGCAAAGTTATGTGCAACTGAAGGATGAGAATTGGAAGACTCAACTATGTACAGGCAATTGGTGGGTAGCCTTATTTATCTAACCATAACACGGCATGATATTGCCTTTACAGTGGGAGTAGCAAGCCGATTCATGGAGAAGCCACGAAAGCCTCACTTAGATGCAGCTAAGCGCATACTAAGGTATGTAAAGGGTACATTTGATTTTGGGCTTCTATATATGAAATAAGTATCATGTGAGGTTATAGGCCATTGCGATGCTAACTTTGATGGAGATCGAAACACAAGATGATCAACTACTAGATCCATGTTTAGTCTTGGATCGGTAGTATTGTCATGATGCAGTAAAAGACAAGCAATTGTCTACGACCGAAGCCAAGTATAGAGCAGCAGCAATGGCAGCTCAAGAGAGTACATGGCTATTACAACTAATGGAGGATCTTCATCAACCAATTAACCAATCGACATGGATATATTGTGATAATTTGTCAGCCATAAGCTTAGCAGAGAATCAATTTTCCATGCGAGGACCAAGCATGTGGAACTACACTATCATTTCTTGCATGAAAAAGTATTACAAAGCGAGATAAAGATGGAGTATGGCAAAACAAATGATCAAGTTGTGGATATCTTCACAAAAGGTTTTGGAGCTACAAAATTTGGAGAGTTTCGAAATCAACTTGGCATGATCGCAAGGTCCATGCTAAGAGAGAGTAGTCAGTGAGGGGGAGTGTTAGAGAGCACTGCCTCTCTCTCTCGTCTAAGATCTTTCTCTATTTCTCTAGATTTCTCTCTCTAGATTTTTCCAGCCATAATTTTTTTGTAAAGTCAGCTATAAAATATTAATATTCTAAGGATATTTGGTGTGGAAGTCAGTTAATGTACCGACTTTGCCTCCTATAAATGGGGGCTCTTGCCCCTTGAGTCTAGTGTGGAGTGAGGTGTGTGAGGAGTGTGTAGTGCAAAGTGGTAGAGTGATAGTGTGTGGAGTGAGTAACGTGAGGTGAGGTGTGTTGTGTTTTGTGCGTCATCTGTGAAGAGAGTGGTGAGTGACACGTGAGAAGCAAGTGAAGTGAGTGTATGTGTGAGTGTATTAGTGTGGAGAGTTGTAATATTGTTTATAAAGGAGTGATTATTTTAGTTGTATAACCACTTGCTTCTCAACATAAAATCGTCAGGATCTTGGGCGGGATCGAAGGTGGCAAATTTGATCACCATTTTCCTCTCTTTTTCCTTCTCTCTAGAAATCAAACCCGTGTTGCTTTATCACGAGCTTAACAAATGAATGTGTAGCGAGAGATCGCCGTGCCCCTTCCTCTTGTGGGTGAGAGATGTTATATGGAAGTTTTAAGAACCGACATAGGGTTCAGCAGATGAAAGTTCAGAGGGAATTGCCATGGCAGCTTCCAGGAGGCAGTGTGAAAGGCCTTATGTGAAAGGACCACCAAGTGCTGAAAAGACTTTTGTCATGATGTTATTGGGAGACCCCCACAAGCGGTGTGTCTCCACACGGAAATTGCCATTTTCCAAGGCCCCTGTAATTGTTTATTTAAGGGTTATAGCAAAGAAAAATGGTACAACAGATGCTTCGGACCCAAGAAAGAACCATCTTTAGCGACCAATCAGTGATCACGAGTGTCATAATCAATCTAGAATCCGCTGACTCAGGTTACGGGTACGAGTGGAGGCAAAGCATAGACCAAGGCTCCATGAAGAAAATCTCAACACAGACAACTTCAAGTCAATACACGACCCACCATTCGCTGCTACCAGATGAATATTAGTACTTCTCGATATTGAAAGATGCATTTTGGAAATACCATAATTGCAGGATCTACTGAGGCTTACGGGAGCACTTGGTGTAGAGGAATTCACCTTTTGAGAACCAACTTTGGATAAGGATCTGTTAGTCTATCTATAATGTTTATATTTTTGGGCTAAGAAATACTTTAATTGGGAACTGATAAGACGAAACCTGCAAGTTAATCATCTTCCATAATGGAAGTTATTTAGAGGAATTACCTCTCTGATCATTATTTTTTTCCATGACAAAAGGTAACTAATTCTTTTTGTGTGTGTTCAAGAACCTTTTTGAACCCGTCTTATGGGAATCTTTCGAATATATACTCACTGTATCCACTTCTGTCCATTCTTCCCCTTGCCCGTTGCATTCCCTTGGCAATTGGGGTTGTTAAGATGAGAGAGGCACTGACTGCGAACTGGACTATGGCTATCGCCTTAGTGCAACGGCGATCACGCTATAACGGGCTGATGATGATGTCATTGAAGGAGAATGGTGGGATCTTCAGTAAGAGTGATGGTGTTGAATATAACACAGAAGGAACTCCAATGCGGCATCCAAGAATCGCTCCGTTCGCCTTTTCTAGGGACTCTAATTGAAGTTACAAGAACAGCAGATTATTTAACTTGCTCCGGTCAAGCAGGGCATGTCATGTCGTGACAACTGTCCCCGCGGTGCTGCAAGAATCGTCAATCTGATTGGTATCGCTACACAACCTCATCCGATGATGAATTTTCCACTTTCCTCTCTCTTGGACTTTGCCCACCCACAAACTCGTTTTCATCCTGACTTTATTCCGTCTCTTTATATTCGAAGATCAATTCAACCTCTTAGCAAGTAGAGTAGATACATGAAGTATCTTCATTTTCTTTTTTGGTCGACATCAAGTATCTTCATTTCTTACGGCGCAAAATATAGTTTCTTATCATTTCAAAACAACTCCTTTTGTTCGTGGTGTAGTCCGACAGTTCTCTTTAATTTTGATAAATTTTCCACAACCCAGAAAGGTAGTTTCTGGTTTGGAGGTACGATAGCACGAACACAGAGAGAGATCAAAATAATCCTTTTCCGCTTTTTTGGGTTCCCATCTTTAGCTATGACCTAGAAGAAGGATTCTGCTCTGAAGCAATAACAAGATGAGAAGCTGGAGTAAACCAAATCCGACATACAGAGAGGACTTTACAGACATCTTCTTCCACGAAGGACAATAGGTAAACTACTTTGAAAGGTAGGGAATATTGGTCGTGTTCTATTGAGAACCCCATTCAACACGAATAGCCACGGAGACAAGAACAGCTTACAGGTATCCAAATTTAAATACAAGTATGAACTCTGAAACGTAAGCCACCAGTTGGGTACAGTACTAAACTGCTGCAGATATTTTTGCACATAAATTTGACACCTAGGAGTGGCAGCACTGAGATGCCAATTCCATTGCCAAAGATTGCCTCAGCACCACCAGTACCTGAGTTATGTCCGGCCTTTCTACTCCAGTTGGTCGTGTACAAGACTTTGCAATCTCTACCACTTTCCAAGCCGAGTCAATGTTGAACTTTCCTTGTAAACTTGGATCCATAATCATCTGTATTTCTTTAGTTTCAACTATAGGAGTCATCCACTGAAGTAAAAACACGTTGCGCACTGCGCCTCTAGTTACTGCTGGTTGTCCTGTAATTAGCTCAAAGAGTATGATTCCAAAACTATAAACATCACTTTTTCTGTCAGACCTTGAATATGGATAAAACCTGCAGAAGACATATGAGAATGTGGATGAGAAGACATGTTCTAGGTCATGATAAGGCTTCTCTTTGAATCTCATTGAGTCATATATCTTTCTTGTGTTTTATATATTTTGTCAAGTCCAGATTGTAACCACCTAAAAAGTGAAGATAATACCTATAAACTTTGCAATGTTTCACGGTAGTTTTGCGTGTATCCAAGTAGAGAAGAAGGAATGGATATTAAAAAATGAGAAGTGACACACAAAATCTTAGGGAATGTCTGATTCGGTGTGTAAAGAGATTGGACAAGATTGAGTTTAGCCATTACTCAGGGTCGAAGTATCCTGGAGTGCCCAGAGGACAAGTTGGATAAGTATCAAGAGCTCGAGGTTCAAAAGCTGAGATACCGAAGTCAGCTATTTTAGCTTGCATTTTCTCATTCAACCAGATATTTGCAGCACTCAAGTCTCCATGGATGATGGGTGGATAGCAACCATGATGAAGATAATCCAAACCTGCAATTCATTGCAAAAACTTTTTAAACCATGCCAGAGCGAAAACTGCTATAGTGGATATTTCATGTACATACCTTGTGCTACATCCACGGCAATTTGAAGTCTCTTACTCCAAGTCCAGAAACCTGCCCTGTCGCCTGTTAAATTGACACATCCACCCCATTAAATATGAAAAACACACATTTTCAGGGTATTCTAGAGAAAGGACTGTACAAGAGAATGATAAAGTACCTGATAAGTTTTGTCGCAGATTTCCACCATCCATGAATTCATATATTAGTGCCTTGGTTTTGGTGCCATCACAATATCCAAGCAGAGGAACCAAATTTTCATGGTGGACAGCCCTGAGGTTTTTTGCCTGCAATATCATAAGTGTGCTTTACCAATGTCTATGCTGACGGTGGTTTGGGACCAAGTTTCTAAATAAGCATCCGTTTGCCTTGTTCTATCTAACCTTGGCTTGGAATTCCGTGGACCCTCTTATTGAAAAGCAAAAGAAAACCTTCACGGCAACTTCACTGCCATCCTCTAGTGTGCCGAAATATACGTTTCCAGATCCTCCTTCAACCAGAACTGTTCCGAAGTTCCTCGTCATCCTCGCAAGCTCACCATATTTAAAAGGTCCATCCTTTAATTTCAGCATCCTTTCCCTAGGTTCTAAACCAAAATCTTGCAATGAGTATTAACACAACAAATTCTGAAGATTGACAAGTAGAATATGAAGGGAAAACTTTGAAATATGCCTGCAGTTGAGAAATTCAACCTATAGGGCAGCATTTTCTAAAATTTAAGAGCTATATTCAAGGAGAAGATGACAATGAGGGAAAAAAAGGGAAGAGGGATTGAAGTTCTGGCACCTTATGGAGCATTGGACTAGTCAGGGAAAGTAGTATTCTCAAATTTGACTTGTTTCGCATGCTTGTCATGGATGAATTTAGGCTCATTAATTATTAGGAACTCAGGTAAATATGACCAACATGACTCTCTAGAACTATTTAGCACATCATGATCATCCTCCCTCTAGGAGGACACTCTTCTTCTTCTTCTCTTCTTCTTTTTTTTCTCTTTTTTGGTGGTCTATTGTTTTCCAAAATTACTTTCCCTTCCACCTTAACATGATGTTTGCTGGAAGAATCCAAAAAGTATTATTCAGCAAAAGTAACCGACTTACAGAGCCTACAGATAGGCCCGAGGAACTTTTGGAACGATGGGCACAAGCACAAACGAGAGAATTATGAGCATGAGCGCACATGAGTTTCGTGGCTGAAGCATTAAGATGCGAGAAGTACCAGCGACAACTAGCCGGCCGACTAAAGCTCTGATGCAGCCGTCGGTATAAACACATGGCCGACAGATTGTCGCTGCCGCTGCTGATGGTGATGATGCTGAAGATTGAGAAAAAGCATGGTTGAAATCGTCAGGATCTTGAGTGGGATCAAAGGTGGCGAATTTGAAGACCATTTCTTTCCTTCCGCTCGGCTCCTGAAAACCAAACCTTGTGCTCTGTCACCACCTGAACAAATGTCTACGCAAAGGACATGTTCCTTTTTATCAGAGGAACAGGATTTGAGGATGATGATCAGGAGAAATATATGTTTTATGAGTTGTCAATTGCATCATGAGTAACTGCAGGGGAAACCAGCATGGCGGCTTCAAAGGGGGCAGATGAGAAGCATTTTTCTTGCAGTTTGAACTTTGAATGGGTCATATAGTGAGAATCAGTAAAATGGAGAGATATGCTTTGACCATCAGACAAAGTCACGGTCAAGTAATTGCCGCTTTCCGATGACCCGATTTCCGTTGACAATGTGAATTTCTCGATGCTGTAATTCTCAAAGTTCTTGGGGGATATTTGGGTCCCACTCCGATGTTTGACTGGAAACCTTGGGAGGTAACCGTCGAAGAAAAGGACAGAATCCTTCGTTTTGCCCCTATCATTGACACATTCTCTCGCTAAAAAAAGGCCAGATTCCTTAGAAAATTTCTAAATTTAAGTGCAGTCTCAAATTTGCTGTGAATCTTTTTTAACTCATGAAAAATTATGAACTTTCATTTCAAACCCAAATCTCCCACACGCTTAATTTTCTACCTGAGGCTTCATTCGTTTGGCAAAAGATAACTTTTAAAAACGTTTTCTGAATTTTTCGACATTGGTTTCACGTAAAATAAACTAGTAGGGATTTTTTTTTTTTTCCATCAACAAGAAAATGTCTTCTAAAATATGGAAAAATGTTTTCTGCCTCTCATTTCTTCTTTCACCAAACACATATTCCTTTTATTTTTATAATTTCTTTTATTTTTTATTTTTAAAAATCGAGTTTTTAATTATTTTTTATTCTTTTCATTCTTTTTCTTTTTCTTTTTCCTTGGTTGGTCGCTGGCCACAACGGCAACTAGCCGGTGATCGGCTATAGGCAAGCTATATTATTGATTTTCTTGCATTTCAAGTGAAAGCTATCATCGTTCTGCATTACCATGGGTGCTTTTGCATTTAGCCCATGAATCCTAGCATTTCTTATTGATTTTCCCCTTGACGTGATTTATTTATTTATTTTTTACTTCAGCTCAATCAAGCCTCCTTTTGGAAACAGGTGTGTAACTACAACATCTTGGAGATTCATGAATCATTGAACATGTTCACGGACCAGGCTAATTCATGGAGTGGGGTTAGCCAAAGTAAAATGGATTAGTGTCTCGCTGTATGACAACCAAAGAATCAACAAATGAACATAAGTGGAAAAGCATCAAAGCAGCACGTTCGTTGTCCAGGTTACAATACAAAGTCTTATGTAATTCTCAGAATCTGGACACTTTCATCGTCGTTTTTTAAGCTGAGCAACAACTCTGGGGATTAGTACCTGGGATGTGTTATTGATCAGTCTTCGTGGCAGGGACAAGAACCAGACTCCGCCATGTCCATATCAAAATTTGAGCTGCCAAATTGACACGAGGGCGTAATAGCATCATTTTGGTACTTCTCCCATCTCTTCTCCAAGTTGATAGCCCCTTCCAGAATTTGGACTACTTCCGTCATATCAGGTCGTCTTTCGGGGTCGAGTTGTGTGCAGAGTAGAGCTAGCCGGATCAATTTCTTGAATTCGCTTTCCTTGTGCTCGCTCCGAATGTGGGCATCAACCAGCCTTTCCAACTCTTCATATTTGCCAAGCACGCCTGCCCATTCGGGTGGCGGCAGCCCCGGTGGACTGATCCTTCTTTGAGCACTTCGACCACTGATGAGTTCGAGAAGGGTCATGCCGAAACTATAGTCATCGCTCTTCACCGAGCACATTCCACTCTTCGAGTACTCTGGATCAAGATAACCGTACGTCCCACCTATTTGGGTGCGGAGAAAGCTGAGGCTAAAGAAGACGGCTTCCTTGGCACACCCTACTCTTCATCCTTGTCCATGTAGATGGCCATTCCGAAATCGCCAATACAAACCTCAAAGTTCTCGCCCAGCAGGATGTTTTGGGGCTTAATGTCCCGATGGATCATGCCATGATCATGCAGATGGGAAATCCCTCTTGCAACTCCGACAGTTATCTTCTTCCTTGTGGACCAGTTTATAAGGCTTAGGTCCTGAGACTAATTTATAAGACTTATATCCTTCTAATCTGTGTGACGCGTTCTAAAACCACGAGAACTCAGTATCCAAAGTAGACAATATTACACAATGGAGTTCGGATCATTACAAATGGTATCAGAGCTGATTCCCGACCGCGTGGGGGGCCACAGCGTAAAATCTAATTTTACTGCTAACTTTGTGTCTTGACACTATTCAATTCATTTATCAATCGTGTCAAGTGGATCGACTTGGTTGCCATACAGGCTCCGATTAGCTCAAATCCTTATATGCTAACTTTGTGTCTTGACCGAATAGTGTCCGAATAGTGCTCTTCTCATCCTAGAAATTGTCATCTTTAGAGTACTTACAAACCCAAAGAAAATTGCTCCTCGATTTTTGTGTTCAAACCAACAGGTTATTTAACATAATTGATGTAATCTAATCCAATCAAACTGTGCGTAAATGAATAGTGGTGCATAAAACAGCACCACGTGGAATGGCAAGTAAGCCCCCGGCACGGCAGGATAGGTTGATTACACCTGCCCTCTCGAGTCTCAACTACTTTTAGCTCTCTATTTTTGCAAATAAAATATGAATTCTATTTCAAACATTGACATTACAATATACTTTTTTTTATTATAAAAATTCATGAAAATTGAAATATTTATATGCTAATAAATGCATATGATTATCATACCCTGTCCGTGGACTAAATTCTTTTTTTTTTTTTCGTATATCAATCAAAAGTACATGAAAAATCACATGTTGTTTTAACTCTCTTACGGATTTGCAAAAGAATTTAATTTTGCTCCTTCTGACGTAATAAATTGGCCAAAATGCTAATCAAGTAAAAGTCCGGCGGTCCACAAAGGCAGCAGCATATGAAATTCTGAAACGTGGCAATGTTCGATGCCTCTTACTCTCTTGTTGTTTTTTAATCTTTCTCTGCAGTTTGGAAAAATAAATGTTGAAAAGTCAAACTTTTTCCTTTTCTATTACTTTCATGGTTTCATGACGAAAATGATAACCTTTTTGCTGGTTCGAGCATCTCAGCAATGTTCGACCAAAAAAGAATAGAAAACATTTCAGCAATGAAAGAAAGACAAAATAACACGGGGATTTTTAAGGAATATTGTTGCACCTTAACCCCCACAGATATTTACTGCTAGATTTGAGACAGAAAGATCATGGCCATTGAATTTGAGCCAGTTACAACTAGTTGCCAATTTTGACAAAAGATTGGACGTCCAACCCGTTAAAAGATGGACGCTACGTTCTTGATCACGACGGATGGCTACAAATCTTTGTAAGCTTTTAAAAAATTTAAACGGATTTAAAATTCAAACTACGATGTAACATCATAAATTATTAAAAACCGTGTTGATTAAAAAATTTAAAATTTACAGATTTTGTTCTAGGTTACAACGAATCTTTATGTCATTATCAGGAAGAAAAAAACACAAAAAGAAAGAATACAAATTGACGGCGTTTTGTCTTTGTTTACAATGACCGGTAATGACTATTAATAAATCAACGCAATTGGAAAAGTCCAAATTCACAACATTTTGCTCTTAACAACGACAAAACATCCTAACTCATCATAAACTGTCGCGTTTCAAACATATACTCTTGAAGAATTAATGTCTTCAATATGGGTGTCTCTTTATGAGTCAAATTGGCATGAACAGATATTGAGAGTTTATATCAATGCGTTTTTTTTTTCTCTTTAAAGCTAATATATATTACATGAACAGATATTGAGAGTTTATATCAATGCCTTTTTTTCTCTTTAAAGCTAAAATATATTACAGTATTAGTATAATACATAGATGAAAGCAATATGCATTTGGCTTGAATACATGGATAGGGGTGCTACTTCAATGGTATATGGTATAAAGCTCAAGTTGAGGCAATCACAATCTCACGGGTGAATCTCGAGTGACAGGTTCTTGGTAGGATCATCTAGGACCAGATAATTGTTCTTCCCCTGGACAAGAAATAGAGTTGCTCGAACTCGAGAGACTATGTGGGCCAGATAATCTGTCTTCATGTTGATACTCCTCCCATCTTTTCTCCAAGCCAATAATTCCTTCAAGAAATAGGACTGCTTCGGCCATATAAGGCCGCTTTCTGGGGTCGAATTGCGTGCAAAGTAGAGCCAGACGCACAATTTTCTCAAATTCACTCTTGTCGTAGCCGCCCGGCATATTGGTGTCGACTAGCCTTTCCAACTGTTCCTCCTCTAAAAGGGAGTTTGCCCATTGAGGCAGCCCCAGTTCATTTCCATCGAGGCAGGTTGTTTCCCTAGCTCCACGACCACTTATGAGCTCAAGAAGCGTCACGTCAAACCCATAAGTATCGCTCTTTACCGAGTTTCTTCCAAGAAAGCTCTCCGGATCCATGTAACCAAGCGTTCCCATTGCGCAGTCGGTAAAATAATCATCTTCACCGTTGGGTCCTCTTTCGGAAACAGCCTTCTCTTTGTACTCGTCCATGAACAAGGCCATCCCAAAATCTGCAACACGAGCCTCAAAGTTCTCATCAAAAAGTATATTAGCAGGTTTAATGTCCCTGTGAATTATCCTCAGATCATGTAAATGGGAGATCCCTCTCGCAGCTCCAATTGCTATCTTCTTCCTGGTGGGCCAATCAAGTTGGATCTTCTCTGTTGACTGTCCTCTTAGAAGGGAGTCTAGACTTCCGTTGGGCATGAAAGCGTACACAAGCATGTGTTCTCCATGTTTCGATGACGAACAAAACCCTAGAACCCGAATCAGATTCCGATGGCAGGTCATGTTCCCCACTTTTACTTCAACATGGAATGTCCATGGCTGAGAGGCACGTCCATCGAGTCTTTTTATCGCCACCCTCGAGCCGTCCCCCAAGGCTCCTTCATACACATAACCGTACCCACCCTGACCCAACTTCTTTGTCTCACTGAAGTTGTTGGTAGCGACCTTCAGCTCACGGAAAGTGAACCTTTTGAGGCGCCCTGCCTCTGGACATTGGAGCGATTCGCTTGGCCTCCACCAACCAAACTTGGAAGCGGAATTGGCCAAGCGCAGAGAAGCACCAGCAACGACCTGGTGGGGTGTTATAGCTTTGATGAAACTGCGGCCAGCATAATTAAGCAGCAGACGACTGGTTGATGACTGAGAAGCAGGCGGTGAATGTGGATCGAAATCAGGAGGATCTTCGGTGAGATCCAAGGTTGAAAACTTGAAGCCCATGATGGTTCTGCGCTCTTATGAAACACCACACTCTTTGGAATTTAAGATCGGATTGCTCAAATTCATCTTTTCACGAAGGGGAACAGGAGAAGGAAGCAAGAAGAGTTTTCTGCTGCAGAGGTAAGCCTGAGCCGAATCTGGATATTCAGACTTTCAAATTTTGGTGGTCTGTCATATACGAGAAAATATTCAGTGGTTGCTAATCACCGCGTTATCTGCGTGCGTGGCACGCGTGATCCATTAAAATGTTGACACGTGTCGAGTGACGTGGAAATTAAAAGAAGGGAAAATAAGAACTTTGCAGGTTTGTCAGGCGATGCTCTCTACTCATTTATTACATGACGCTCTTTCCCTCTGTCTCTCTCTTTCTCCCCTTTATTTCAAATTTCGCTCTAGATCCCTCCCTCCTCTATCTCTCTTCTCCTCTCTGTCTCGCAAAATTCGACAACCATTGGACGACCACCTCCAAACCCTCTCTTTCAATTGCTAGGAAACAATGGAGGCTTGGTGGCTTTGGGGTCGGAGGGCTCTATGGCACGAGCTTCCCTCTGAAGAAGGGGACGTTGGAGATAAACAAACGCGAAATGTTGGTGTCCATGCAGTAGTGGCAGTAATTGGACGACCCGGAGGAGAGGACGAAGACGGACTCCCTATCAATGTCGTCGCCGTCCTCTGTATTGGCACTATCATCTTCTTTATTGCCCACTCGTCCTACTTCCGTCTATCCTATTCCTCCTCCTCCTATGCGGACGCTGCCTCCGTCCATTGAGATGATCAGTTTGAGCATCACCCATCGGTAAGCCCTCTGCTCTTGCCTAGTGCTTGAAATTTGTTGCCCTTATTTTTGGGATGATTAGCTGCCCTTGATTTTATGCATCCTTAAGAGAGAGAAAAATGCTTGAGCAGAAAAAAGCAAATGTTAGGAAACAATAATAAGGGTAAAATAGTCATAAGAGGGTTACTAGGGTTACTCATATATATTCTTGTAATCCTTCTTTTGATTAAGTGAATACAATACGTAGAATATCTTTCCTTCAACATGGTATCAGAGCGCAATTAAAACTTCAAGAGAGTGATCCCACCATCACCATAGCCCGACGGCGGAGGCCGTCGCTAGATCTAGACCCTCCGCCACCGCCCCTACAGCGTGCTTCTCTTCTAGACAACGGAGGAGAAAGAACGCCCACATTGTCGTTTGGTCATTGTCTCCAAATCTAGATCTATCTACTGGTTTTCTAAGATATGGTTTTTATATATCCTAAGGATTTCAGAAGCCTTCGCTTCTGCAAGGGTTTTGTTCGATTCTGCAAGGGTTTCACCCCGAAAAAAAAAAAAAAATTCAAGCCAAACTAAGGGCATCAGAAGTTGTTTTCCAATATACTTATATGGATTCTCATTGAAGTATATTGCTTCTTGAAATGTTGGTTGGCATGCGCATAGTAATCTTTCCAGTGTTGGATGGTTTCCAGTCATCTTTGAAGTGCTGGTTGGTATGATTTTATGGCCTCTCCGGGAAGTATATTGACTCAATGGTGGATCGATTAAACCCTTATTTTTGTTTGTTATTCTGTGGTTGATTGCACAACTGGAGTTAAGTGCTTGATTATTGTGTCATTCTTATTAGGTTCGGTCGATTCTTGTGGTCAACTTATCTGGCTAATTGCATTATTGGAGTTCAATAGAGTTAATATTGATGGCTTCTACATCATTTATTGGTTTGACGCATTTCCAATTGACATCTGTCAAGTTGGATGGCACTAACTATCCATCATGGTCTAAAGCTGTACAAGTTTATCTTACTGCAACTAAGCAACATGATTATCTTACATCTACACTTCCCTCGGATAAGAGTAAAGTAGATGATTGGATTGTTGGAGATGCAATGATTCGTACACTGTTATGAAATAGTATGGATCCGAAGATTAGCCCTCACTTCATTCAATGTAATTTTGCTAAGGAAGTTTGGGATAAATGTGCTCTACTTTATTCTGGCCAAAATAGTATGACACGAGTGTGTGACACATGGGAGGCCCTATTTGATCTTTAACAAGGAGATTAGTCTTTATCTGAATATTATGCTCATTTCACTACACTTTGCCAATAGCTAGATGCTTATCTTCCAGCTTCTAATGATCCAAATGTATTAGTCAAACGCCAGGAGGATCTTCGAGTGATACTATTTCTTAAAGCACTAGGGCCTGAATATTCCTCCCTTTGTCAGCAGATTACATCTGAAAACTCCCTTCCTACAGTTGATGAGGTTTTCTCCCGAGCCTTACGCTCGACACCTATTGACAAGATCTCCACTACAACTTTAGAGACAAGTGCCATGATTTCTCATGGCTCTAGTGGACGTGGAGCTCGCGGTCGTGGTTATCGAGGTCATGGACGTGGGCTTATTCAGAGTGGAAGTCGTGGTGATCGTGATAGAATTCTTGGTAGCCGTGGCACTCGATATTGTAACCATTGTTGGAGGGCTGGACATACTGAAGCTTACTTCTACATGCTTCATCTAGAGCTTCGACCCACAGTTGCTGCATTTGCTAAAGTCAAAGATTCCTCACCAGTTCAATCCGATCCTACTAATGTGCAGGATACAAAATATTTGGTTACATTGACACGTGCAGAATATGAGGCTTGGATTCGCTCCAAAAAAGTGATAGGAACTTCAGCTCCCATTGCCACTTTAGCACATAGCTCAAAAGGTAGTTCATCATGTTTACTTTTTACAGTGTCAGACTCTTGGGTTATAGATTTTGGAGCTACTCATCATATAGCTGGTAACTCTAAATTGTTGTCTTTGTTAAATTCCACACCTCTTTGGGGTGTCCAACTCTGTTACATTAGTTGATGGTTCAATTTCCCAAGTTATTGGCACTGGAGATGCCCATTTGAGTTCCTCCCCTTCTTTATCATCTGTCCTTCATCTCAAATCTCCATATAATTTGATTTCTGTTAGTTCATTAACTAAAGAGCTAAATTGTTCTGTAACCTTTTTTACTTCTCATTGTGTTTTTCAAAATCTGAGGACTGGATAAATGATTGGTGGGGGACGTGAATCAAATGGCCTATACTATCTAGACAAGAAGGTGATAGCTGCAGCAGCTCTAAAGCACACATCCACTAATGTCTATCGGATGCATTGTCGTGCTGGTCATCCACCACCAAACATTCTTCGACAATTGTTTCCAAAATCTGATTCTGTGAGTACTTTTGAGTGTAAAGCTTGTCAGTTTGGAAAACATCATAGAGTCTCTTTTCCTTCTCGCTTTTAGAGTCGTGTGTCTAGTTCCTTTGAGTTGGTTCATTAAGATATATGGGGTCCGTGTTGTGTTTCTAATACATCCGGTTTCCAGTACTTTGTTACATTTGTGGATGATTTTTCCCGAATGACTTGGTTGTTCCTAATAAAAGATCGTACTAAGATTTTTCATTACTTTCGTCAATTCTATTTTGAAGTGCTGAATCAATATAATACTTCTGTGAAAACTCTCCGATCCAATAATGCCAAAGAGTATCTTGCCGTTGCCTCTGGTTTTCAATCTTTTCTTGATTTCCATGGCATTATTCATCAAACTTCTTGTTCATATACATCACAACAAAATGATGTAGCTGAACGTAAAAATCGTCATCTTCTTGACGTTGCTCGCTGTCTTATGTTTCACATGCATCTTCTGAAAACATTTTGGGGCCATGTTGTTCTTATAGCCCGCTTCTTAATTAATCGGCTTCCAACTTTTGTTCTTTAGGGGGAGACACCTTTCTCTATTTTACATCTAAATCGTCCTCCCTTTGCATTACCTCAACGTGTATTTGGATGTGTTTGTTTCATCCATTCTCTGACTCCGGGTCTTGATAAGTTGGCTCCTCGTGTTCATAATGTGTCTTTGTTGGGTACTCTCGAACTCAGAAGGGCTATAAATGTTACAATCCTACTAGTCGCCGAATGTTTGTATTAGCAGATGTGACATTTTTTTAGGACTAGCCATACTATAGTACTCAAACAGTCTCTACAATGTCTCCTGACACTAACAAGTGTGTCTTACCAATTCCTCCACCAATCTCACTTCCTCCAATATCGTCAACATGATTTTAGTTTGCTAATCAAACTAATCATAGACGAGGAACAGCTCCTACTACAGAAGTACGGCCATCACCTAATTCATCTGATCCCTCATCGGTTGCTGTACCATCCCCTGATCCTGATTTTGATCAACCCATTGCTACTCGAAAAGGTACACGATCTTGTGTTGGGCGTCCTATGGATCGTTATACACTTTATTCCGGTTTGTCTGATTGTCATCGTACTTGTCATCCTATTAGCAACTTTCTGTCTTATGATCATTTATCTCCTACCATCTCTACTTTTGTCTCATCCTTGTCCTCTATTTCTGTGCCTAGCAATGTTACTGAAGCTCTTGCTCATCCTGGTTGGAGACAAGCCATGGAGGATGAAATGAAAGCACTCATTAAGAATCACACTTGGCAGCTTACTACCCTTCCTATGGGAAATCAACTTGTTGGTTGTCGTTGGGTTTTCACGATTAAGGTCTACCCTGATGGCACCGTAGATCGATTGAAGGCATGGTTAGTTGCTAAAGGATATACTCAAACAAATGGTGTTGATTATGATGACACTTTTTCTCCTGTAGCCAAAATTCCATCTGTTCATGTCTTATTTCTTTAGCAGCGCATTTTGGATGGTTTCTACATCAATTAGACATCAAAAATGCATTCCTACATGGTGATTTGGCTGAAGAGGTGTATATGGAGCAACCACTTGGATTTGTTGCTCATAAGGAGAATTTGGTATGTCATTTACATAAGGCATTGTATGGACTCAAGCAATCTCCTCTTGCTTGGTTTGGTAAGTTTAGTGATGTTGTTATCAAGTTTAGATTAAAGCGTTGTCAAGTAGACCATTCAGTCTTCAGTTCTATCTCCTCAGCCGGTTCTATTCCTCTGGTGGTGGTATATGTGGATGATATTATCATTACTGGCAGTGATTCAGATGGTATTCAACGACTCGAACAATTTCTACATACATAGTTTATTACTAAGGATATGGGACATTTTTTGCCTACTCGCATATAGGTATAAATTTAACTTAGAGAAAATATGTTCTTGACATTCTTGATGAGGTTGGACTTGTTGGAGCAAAACCGGTTAATACTCCTATGGAACCCAATGTGAAACTTAATGCAGAAGATGGAGAATTATTACACAACCTAATGAAATATCGGAGAATAGTTGGTAAGTTGAATTATCTTATCATCACAAGACCTGATATATCTTTTACCGTTAGTATTGTAAGCCAATTTATGGGTTCTCCTCGGACTACTCATTGGGATGTTGTGCTTCGAATTATCAAATACTTGAAAGGAGCACCAAGTAAAGGACTAATTTTCAAGAATTATGGCCACCTGAATACCACAAGTTTTTCTGATGCGGATTGGGCTGGATGTTCTACTAGTAGAAGATCTACATCGAGTTATTGTGTATTTCTTGGAGGTAATTTAGTTGCCTAGAAAAGTAAGAAACAACATGTGGTTTCTCGATCAAGTGCAGAAGCGGAATATAGAGCAGTGGCACATATGACTAGTGAACTGCTCTAGTTGAGGATGTTATTGTTAGAAATTGGGATGTCAACATTAGAACCATCGATATTATATTGTGACAATCAATCAGCTATTCATATTGCAAACAATCCCGTCTTCCATGAGCGAACCAAGCACATTGAGGTTGATTGTCACTTTATACGAGAAAAAGTTCAGAAATGAGAGATCACTCTTCAACATACAAGAATGGAGGATTAGCTTGCAAATATTTTTACCAAGTCTTTACAAGGAAATAGAGTGAATTTTTTATGTAACAAGTTGGGATTATTTGATATCTACATCCCAACTTGAGGGGGAGTGTTAGAAAACAATAATAAGGGTAAAATAGTCATAAGAGGGTTACTAGGGTTACTCATATATATTCTTGTAATCCATTTTTTGATTAAGTGAATACAATATGTAGAATGCTCTTTCCTTCAACATCAAACATTCTAGTTCCATATCCTTTTTCCTCACCGCCGTCAAAGGTCACTCGCCTTCACCAGTTGCCGTTAGCCATCGAGTACAGGGAGGGTACAAAACCATCCTCGTCTTCTTTGTTTTGTGTTCGGAAACCTTGAAGAGACAATACTGTGCTTGATTGTTGTTCGTAGTTTGGATTAAAAAATTGCCTTCGCTTTGAATGTGAGACTTGTGTTGATGGTGCACATGACCTGTTCGACAAATTGTTCATGAGATGTATCTACAAAACAATACTTTATGATACTAAATCCAAAGATTAATCGTTGTAGTTTGCATGTTATAAACCGATTAGTGGTCATTTGGAGTAATTTTCATGAAATTTTTCGTCATGAGATTCTCTTCTGCCTTTTTTTTTCCTCATTTTGAGAACGAAGAAAACATTGACACCAATTTAGCTTTAAGCATTTTCATGAGCATTTTATTTCATAACAAAGACCTGTGTGCTGGCTTTGTAGCGATGGCGGAGAGGCACGCCAGATTGATTCTTCTCTTAATAGCTTCCTTGCTGTTGAGCTGGGGCGAGCGTCTGGTGCCAGTCACGGAAGCTGTGTGGTTGACAATCTCGAGCTCGAGGACTAAGTATGTCTCCGAGGAGATCCAAAAAACTTCATCATCCTAGCCGATTACTACATCATCGACGATGAGCACGCTCGCCTCCACACTGCCACTATTTCTTCTCAGGTCTCTCTCTCTCTCTCTCTCTCTCTCACGTTGCATTCAGATAGAAAGGGAAGTTTTTGAGTGACTTGGAACTAAAATTATGCTTGTGATCGTTTTGTTTGCGTAATCCTACGTTTCAATTTGATACATGGATAGATAGATATATGTTGAGCTTGATTTATGATGAGAGGACGCATCTAGGCTTTGAGTTCTTATTGACTCAACATTGGGACAACTTCTTGCCATTCTATCCGATCGCTTGTGTAAAACTGTGATTCTTGGCCAGCTTCAAATTGAACTCTGTCTGTTGTCTTGTTGCTTTTACACCGAGTCTTGATGTGAATCTATACCTGTGTGTGAGCCAATGCAATATTATTTGGACATTATTAAATGGAAGCTTCACAGACAGTCTTTGACATTTTCCCTGTTGTTTTCTTTGATTGTCTCACTCTGATGCTTCTTAGTTCACTACATTGTTTTATAGGTAGATAATTCATCTAATTTGTGTTCTTTTTCCACATCTCCTAGGATGAATCTCGCTCATTGAGTAGGTCTAGGAGGGATCACTTATTTCATAAAACGATGCTGGTGACGCTTAACATGAATGCTGTATTGATTTGTCATTATAGGCGGTGAATATTTGTCAGTATATCACGTTTTTCTGATCATGCAGAACTCAGCAAGATTGACTATTCCCGGAGGGCCGAGTATAGCATGCAACACCGTGAAGGCAATCGAGTGGGACGCCACGTGGTTGAATAATGTTGATCCTTCTGGCATGGCTGCACTTGGGGTTCAACCTTTCACCTTATGACAAGCATGTGGCGGTCGGTAATGTTGGAATGGTGCATTCGGAAGTTGGAGGGGACGTAAGGAGTATGATGGAAGTTAATGCAGCGGGATTGGCAATCCGGAAGTAGTATTTGCTTTTCTATGGATGGCAGTACTGCGCCAGCTTCATTTTGCAAGCTTTACTAGTCAACTCATGTCAACATTAAGTAAATAGTTGTGTTCTTGTCTGGATGTGATATATGAGAATTCCAGATGTATTAGAATTCAATCCAGTGAGTTCTATTCTCTAGCTTCTTGACGTTAGTTTCAAAATCTTGTTAAGTTTGCTTTAGGCAGCAAGAGATTTGTGTCATGGTATGATCAAAGCTTGCATCCAAACTTCAGTATAGACTATGTGCTCCTGTTTACGCCAACTAGCTTCCCAAATCATTTTTTTCTTCTTAGCCACCAATGTTCTTACCCTTCTGAACATGTAGTTTCGCATAATGATTCCACGCTTAAGTTTTGCTTTCCAATCTTTACTTCTGTGATTTTTCCTATATGTGTGTGTTTTTACTGTTAAGCAAAATTAAGAGAAGAAACTAGTTCCAGCTTGTAAATTCAAGTCCTACCAAAATCAACAGGCTCAAAAGTCTCACACCGTGAAATTGTGCAATAGAATATATGATTTTTTTCATCATAAAAAGGATGATCTGCCAAAGTCCAGCATAATCTAACTAGTTAACTAGGTAGATGCTATGGCAAAAAAGAAGAAGAAAAAACTAGGTAAATGCTAAGTAGAAACGAGCCACCTTAGTTCCTAGCAAAAGGAATATGCTTTTAGTAGTCTTTACATGACAAATGAGACATTTTCATATTCACGCTCCCCCATAGAATTGCAAGGGGGAGGCAGAGAAGTAAATTGTTACAGTAAGCGTACATGATAATAAATGAAAATTAGTAAAACAAAGCCCTATAAAAAAGTTGGTTCCAAGTATTAGGTGATGTAGCTAGTATAAGCACCTAGAGGGGGGTGAATAGGTGCAAAAATAATTTCTCGAGATACCACTGTAATACTAAGCAGATAATAGAAAGGAAATACTCTTTTGCTTAACCAAAATGAATTTCGATCAAAGTAAAGTAAAGAGTAGGGAAGAGAAAATTGAACACAAGGTTTATAGTGGTTCGGCTTATCCTAAGCCTACGTCCACTCTTCCGCACCGACCTATCGGTTGGATTCCACTATGAACAAAAGATATGTTACAAGACAGTTCTTCCTTGATTCCACAAAGTGTGGATGTTTTATCACACTTCCTCAAGGTTTCTCATAAGTATAAACTCTCTTTTGAGTACAAGTTTTTCGCTCAAATGAATTGATTAAACAACAGGAAGCTTCAGACTTTGGAATTCTTCTATCGTGCACTTCACGAACAACTTAGAACGTCTTCCTTATATAATCCTTCATGCCATCATACCCGTTGGCACTTACCAAAGGAATTCCTCCAATCTACCCGTTGGACGGAATCAATCAAGAAGATTATTCGAGCTATTAAAGAAACGTGTCGATAGCCCATCAATCCTGTTCGCCTATACAATCAGGATCTCGGTTTCCATAAGTAGAACATTCCACGAATATTTCGCCAATCATCGGATCATTGATAATCGAATCAATCTCGATCAATTCAAAGGGATTCCGTTATGTCATCTCCAGCCAAGAGATCTTCTCCAGTCGATAAGGTCATATCCTTAATGAAACATCCAGTTCTGGATAACATTTCTTCAACGGATTAGAGACTGTCAATGGGATAGACTTTGAGTCTTTGAATCTGGCTGTCCGGAGGTCTTCAGACTTTAATTAGCAGAGTTTGCAAACCTTCAGACTAAACTGATGGAAACGTTTTGTCAGCTTCAAAACACTTCAAGAAGATTTCTCCAACAATCTCCCCCTTTTTGATGGTGACAAAACTTTCCTGCAAATTTGGATAACTTTGATCTACAAAACATTTCTCAAACACATATGCATATCTTATAGAGATAAATGGCTAAATGAATAATACTAGAATCTGCAACCACAGAAAATAGGTTAGTCTAGTATGCGATAAAGCCATCCATAATATATCAATACTAGTTAATAGAAGTAGTCAAGTCCAAATTCAAATCCAGACACAAAATTAAAGTCAAACATCAATCAAACAAACCACACGATTAAAAGTCAAAGTGTTTCAAATCTTGCATCTTGCATCTCTCCCTCTTTTTGTTAGCATTAAAAAGGTTGAGATGAAAATGGAATAAAGTCAAGATTGCTTGGGAACGCGGACAAGCTGGAAATCTCCCATGGACTCGAACGATCCATTCCAAAGCATTTTCAAGTCTTCCTTCGGTTGTGCAACCTCCTCACCCTTTGCATTGGCCTCGAATCGAACAGAGAGGGCTTGGATCTGATCTTTCAATGAAACCGAATAAACTTGACTCGCATTCCGTAAGCTTTGAACCTCGCATCCCAGAGCATAGATTTGACCGTGCATTTCCAAGAGAATTTCCATAATTTTGCGAAAATCTGCTGAGCTGTCTGTCTACGTACTGGCTTTAGCACGATCTGCAGATGATGGCATATCAGAATAATCGCGCAGATTTGGCGATGAAGCATCATGTTTTTCTTCAGGAAAATGAGAGGCATGAATGTCTTCTGGGTCGGTTGGAGAGCGGCTGACTCCCTCATTATCTCCCCATGTCTCTGTGCCTTCAAGTGGAGAAGAGTGTTTTTCAAGCTCTCTTTCCTCTTGATTCATTCTCTCTTCTTCTTCTTCAGGTCTTTCCTCCTCTGCTTCTTTTTCGCCAGCTGCTCTTTCTTTTGCTTCTTTTTCTTCTTCTTCTCTTTCTTCTTCTCCTCTTTCTTCTTCTTCTCTTTCTTCTTCTTCTTTTTCTTCTCCTTCTGTCTCATGATGTTCCTTTGACTCTGGAACAGTACGACTTAGCTTCTTCAAAGCTATTGCCGAAATTGTAAGGTCGTCATCCTCTTCATCTTCCACTATGAGAGCTCTTCTTTTCTTGGGTAGAGCAATCATGGGCTCCTTCCCTTTCCTTTTTGATGCAGAAGAGAATTGATGAGACTTTACAGGAGTCTTCTCCTTAAATTTCTCCAACTCCTTGCTTAGCTCCTTTAGACGCATCTTGGTCACCATTTTCAGTCCTACCACCATATGATCGCACAATCAAACACAAAAGATTTGCAGAGGCTGAATATTCAGATGTCTGAATAACTTCGTTACAAGGCTTGGGTAAGGAAGTTGACCTCTGTCCTTCATCATGGCTCTATACATGTGGAACATGATAGTGTGAGGAAGAGAAAACATTTTCCCAGTGAGGATGGCATACATCAGCTTTGCCTCTGAACTTGAGACATCAGTCTTGGAAGTTGATTTTGGTCGGAGGCAATTGATCACAATCTTGTGAAGCAAGATGTTGAATGCACTTATCCTTAAGTAGGTGATCTTTTCCTCTGTTCTCCTATCCTTCACCAGTTCCAATGTAGCCCGAGCAATAGAAACTTTGATCGGTTGATATCTTCCTCTCTCAACTCCTAACACATCTGCCAGCATATTCATATCCACAACAAAATCTTGATCTTTGACACTGAAAGAGAATCTATTCGCATCCAAGAAGCTAAGATTTGAATAGAAATATGCGGTCGGTTCAAAGATAGGCCCTCGTAGTGTCGGAGCAGAACTTTTCAAGTTGAAGATGACCGAACTTTTCCCTCAAGTTCACATTCACAAAGCATCCAGAAAATCAAAATCTACACTCCTAGGGTTTATCACCCCACGCTTCAGCAGTTTTGAGGATAAATCCTTATGTTCTTTCGATTTAAACAACTCTCCTCTTTTTCCTCGAATTTCCGCCGCAATACCCATCCTCGGTTGAAATTGGCTGTACAGTTTGTCATCATCATTCCCATCTACAGGATTAACTCCCCAATCACGAGGATCACTTGGGATATTCGCAAGGGATTCTTCCGCCACCCATTTACGAGCAATTCCCAAACTTTCCATTTTCCGCAAAAAAAAGTATATTCATTCTCATATCTTTTGTCTTTAAGAAAATCATCGACGTAGTTCAATGGAGTACCAGTCCCTTTTAAAGCACGATAAAGCTTATAAGTAAAAGAGGGCCTTTGAACTCTTACAGCATCTGCGTTTTCAACGATTTCTTCTTCTTGATGATGACCAACATTTTGAGGACTAGATGGTGGAGAATGACGCTGCCAAGAATGTTGTGGGCTCTGTTGCGATCCGGGAGACACTTCTTCTTCGGTGAGATCGAAGTGCGTAGGCCCCTCACTCATTCGCCGTGGTCCCCGCTTGCAATTCTCGAAAACTTTCTTGAAGACGACATCTTTCTCAGTTTTTGGAAGATTCCTTGCTTGACTTTCCCAAGAAAGATGACAACTTTTCAAGATTAAACTAGGGAAGAAAACCGGAATGGAGGATCGATGCTTTCTAGGAATCAACAAAGGCACGATCGGTTAAAAAGAGAGGTATACGAATCATCACAAAGGAAAATAAAAAGATGCCTTTTCAAAATAACTATTCTTTTTCCGCGAAAATAGTCATTTAAAAAAATAAGTTCTTTTTCAAAAAGGAAACGTTGCAATAATTACGCCGATTAAAGATAGCAATGAAAGGACACCGTTCGACGATCGTACCATTTCAAGATAAGATTCGACTGAGAAAGACTAACTTACAGTCAAGGTCTTGTATGTCTGAGTCTGAGAGTCTCTAGACTTTAACTTCTTCAAGCCTCAAAATGTTGAGTCTGGAGCGAATAATTTCAAATTGATTTTTCTCCAAAGGCTTTGTGAATATATCCGCCGGTTGGTTCTTTGAATCAACATACCGAATCGAAACTTCCCCATTTTGAACATAATCTCTAATGAAGTGATGTCAAATCTCTATATGCTTTGCTCTTGAGTGAAGAATTGGATTTTTGGTAAGATTGATTGCGCTGGTGTTGTCGCAGTTAATCTCCGTGCATGAATCTTCAATTCCAAAGTCTCTTAACTGTTGTTTTATCCACAGAATTTGTGAACAGCAACTTCCAAGAGCTACATACTCTGCTTCTGCTGTAGAGAGAGCTATTGTACTATGCTTTCTTGAAAACCAAGACACTGTCCTGCCTCCAAGTAGTTGACAAGTACCCGAGGTGCTCTTTCTATCAACTCTGCAATCGGCTAGATCTGCGTCTGAGTATCCAAGAAGAGTAGAGTCTCCCTTTTTATGATACCATAGGCCGATGCTTGAAGTTGAAGCAATGTATTTGATAATACGCTTCGCAAAGACTTAAATGAGATTCTTTAGGGTCCGCTTGAAATCGGCACAAATGCAAACACTAAACAAAATGTCGTGTCTAGAAGCAATAAGATAAAGAAGTGAGCCAATGATACTCCCGTATAGCTTCGGTCGACTTTCTTTCCTTCTTCATCTTTGTCTATCTTCAAGGCACTTGACATTGGAATGTCGTCTTTTTGCAATTATCCAGTCCAAAGTTTTTGACAAGATCATTAGCATATTTTTCTTGACGAATAAAGGTTCCTTCCTTTAGTTGTTTCACTTGAAGTCCAAGAAAGAAGGTTAACTCACCCATCATGCTCATTTCAAATTCATCCTGCATAGTCTTAGAGAATTTCTTGCACGAGACTTTTATTAGGAGATCCGAATATAATATCATCGACATATATTTGAACTAGTACAAAACTTTTGCTTTCTTTTTTGATAAATAGAGTAGTGTCTACTTTACCTTTCACAAAACCGTTTTGAATTAAAAACTTACTCAGCCTGTCATACTAAGCTCGAGGTGCTTGCTTTAAGCCATATAAGGCATTTTTGAGTCTCGAATACCGAGTCCGGGTTTCCTTGGGTCTTCAAACCTGTGTGGTTGTTCCACATAAACTTCCTCATGGATGAATCCATTTAGGAATGCACTTTTGACATCCATTTGGAATAACCTGAAATTTTTATGATAAGCAAATGCAAGTAATAAATGAATTGCTTCTAACCTTGCTACTGGTGCGTAAGTCTCGTCATAGTCTATCCCTTCTTCTTGCGTGTATCCCTTGGCCACGAGTCTTGCTTTGTTTCTTACGACCTTGCCTTTCTCGTCCATCTTGTTTCTGAAAACCCATTTAGCTCCAATAACAGATTTACCTTTAGGTTTAGGAGTCAATTCCAAGACATCATTGATACTGAATTGCCTGAGTTCTTCTTACATGGCTTCAATCCAGCTTTCATCAGATAAAGCTTCATCTATGCTTTTGGGTTCTATTTCAGAAATAAGAGCCACAGCACTAGACTCGTCGCGCCTTTTGGATCTTGTGCGAATTCCTTCATTGATGTCACCAATGATAAGTTCTTTGGGATGACTGGACTTATGTTTCCAGTTGCTGGTTAATTTATCAGATTGATGGTCACTTCCTTCACTTGAATCTTCAACAATCATTTGTTGCTGGTCCTTCAAAGTCCGAGCTGCTTCTTGAGATTTAGACTTTGTAGAGTCGGGAGGTGTTCGATCTCTTCAAGATGAGTCTCGAATAGATTCATTTTGTGTAGAATCTTGAAATTTGACATTCATTGATTCTTCCACTGTTTGAGTCTTCTTGTTGTAGACTCGTACGCTTTGCTTGTGGTTGAATATCCAAGGAAGATGCCTTCATCTGACTTTTCTTCAAACTTACCAACTCAATCATTTGCATTTTTCAGTATAAAACATTTACATCCGAATACATGAAAATATGAAACAATGGGCTTCTTTTCTTTGAATAGTTCATAGGGGTTTTTTTTCTAGAGTAGGTCTTAGAAAAACTCTATTAATAATGTAACATGCTGTGGAAACTGCTTCAGCCCAAAATCGTAAAAAGATATTGCTTTCAATTAAAAGAGTTCTAGCCATTTCTTGAAGAGATCTATTCTTCCTTTCCACAACTCCGTTTTGCTCGGAGTATATGGAGAAGAGAACACATGCTGAAAACCAGATTTATCACAAAACTTTGTAAAATCTTGATTTTCAAATTCACCTCCATGATATGTTCTTATACTTGAAATAACATACCCTTTTTCGTTTTGAACCTTTTTAGCAAATTTTTCAAAGAGAAAGTTTCAAACTTACTTGCCAGGAAATATACCCAAGTAAATCGTGAGTAATCATCCACAATTACTAGGCAATATTTCTTACCTCCAATGCTTTGTGTTCTGGTTGGTCAAAAGAGATCCATATGCAGAAGCTGCAGTACACGGTTAGTGGAAACTTGATTTATTGGTTTAAAGGAATTTCTTACATGTTTTCCCAATATGCATGGTGTACATAAGTTAGACTTTTGGTATGATAAATTGGGTAGACCATGAACAAGCTTCTTTGCCGAGATTTTGGCTATCTGCTTCATGTTAATATGCCCAAGCTTTTTGTGCCATAAGCTCGCTTCGTCTTGGATTGAGATTAAACATTGCGATTCATCTGGTTTCACATCCAGGAGATAGATATTTCCATACCTTCGACCCATAAATGACTGAGTAGAGTCTTTATTGGTTCTTGAACATATTCCCTCTTGAAAGTAGATTTTGAAACCGGTATCACATAGCTGGCTGACACTGAGCAGATTGTAGTTGAGTCCTTCAACTAAAGAAATATTGTTTATTGTGAGGTTTCCAATCTTCACAGTTCCAAATCCCACTATTCTTCATTTGCTATTTCCTCCAAAAGAAACTTTTCCACCATTCATTTGAACAAGCTTTATGAAACAATTTGAATCTCCTGTCATGTGTCTCGAGCATCCACTATCCAGGTACCATTTCACATTTTTCTTGATAGTGACATGCATTTAAAAAGAGACTCAAGCTTTCTTTGGTACCCATATTTTCTTGGGTCCTTTTAAGTTAGTCTGATATGCGGTTTTTGCCCAAACTTTATTGACAGGTCTCCAAACCATAGGACATTCTTTCTCAAAATGATATGTACTATTGCATTTTGAACATCTGAGAGCATTACGACCTACTGGTTTTACAAAGGTCATTTCAAAATGATTTTTATAAGCATTTCTTGAGGGTCTTTGTTTGATTCTTTCTTTTACTTTAGGAAAATCGATTAAAGGAATGGTTTTAGCAAAGTCATTCCCAAACCAGATTTATTGAAATAAGGTCTTTGAACAGAAAGTATTTTTTCCAGTTTCTCAGATCCTATAGAAAATCTTTTGGAAATATTTGATATATCATTTTTCAGGAAAGCATTTTCTTTTGAAAGATTATTTTCACTTTCTCTAAGAGAAGAAACATTCACATCTAAACATTTCACATTTTCTTTCAAAACATTTTCTTGTTGTTTTAAGGCAGAATTTTCCTTTTGAGTTCGGAAATCCTTTTAAGAGAAGTCTTAAGACTAAAACACAACTCATCAATGTATTTAGAAACTTTAATAGGGATTTTGAAGTTACTTACCTCAAATTCACTGTCCGAGTCCTGTCTCGAAGTTTGAATCTGAATCCGATTGTGCCATCGACATATGTTGGCATAACCATCATCACTTTCTTCACATTCTGTATCACTCTAGGTTTCTGCTTTAAGAGCCTTTCGATACTTTTCAGCTTTTCCTTTCTTCTTCCTCAAAAGAGGACAGTTGTGTCTAATGTGTCCCTTTTTCTTACATTCAAAGCAGACTACATTTTTGTTTGATTCATCATCCTCAACAGACTTAGTCTGTTGCTTTTGAAAACTTTGTTTCATTGGATTGAATCTTCTTCCTTTTTTGTTCAGCTTTCTGAATCTTCTTATCATGAGAGCAAGCTCATCATCGTCCATATCGTCTTCAGAGTCTGCAAAATTAGAATCATCATTGGATTTTAATGCAATGGATTTCTTACCTTTAGGGTCTTCGTCTTCATTGATTCGTTCTACTTCATAAGACTGAAGAGTTCCAACCAACTCATCAACAAATAGTGGCATGATTCTTTGGGTCTCTTGGATTTAGGTCTTTATGTGATTCCAATCCTTGGAGAGTCCACGCAGCAGCTTATTTACCTTCATGGGATCAGAAATTGGTTAACCTTGAGTTTCAAGACCATTTACAATATCTGTAAAACAACTAAACATGTCAGTTATAGATTCTCCCGATTTCATTCTGAAGGCTTCATATTGACCGAGGAGAATGTTGATTCTGGTCTCCTTCACTCGATCGGTTCCTTCATAGGTAATATGTAATCTATCCTAGACTTCTTTAGCTGTAACACAAGAAGATATTATGTTATATTCAGTAGGTGATAAAGCACAATATAAAGAATAAATTGCTTTTGCATCAAGAGCTTGTCTCTTGATTATCTCTTCCTGAGTCATTTGGCTAGACTCCACAAAAGATCTTTCCTCTTTCGAGACAGTGCAGTTTTAGGAGTGATTCCTTTTTTTCTACAACATCTCATTCCAGAGGATCCTTTGATCTTAAAAACGCCTTCATTTTGTTTTTCCATATGTTGTAATCATTTCCATCAAAGTAAGGCGGTCTGGTATTGCTTTGCCCTTCTACCAGCCTTGGAGCCAACATACTAGCCATGGATCTTTAACTCTGAAGTAAAACACTTCAAACAAAGTGAGTACACCAGCTCTGATACCAATTGATGTAGCTAATATAAGCACCTAGAGGGGGGTGAATAGGTGCAAAAATAATTTCTCGAGATACCACTGTAATACTAAGCAAATAATAGAAAGGAAATACTCTTTTGCTTAACCAAAATGAATTTCGATCAAAGTAAAGTAAAGAGTAGGGAAGAGAAAATTGAACACAAGGTTTATAGTGGTTCGGCTTATCCTAAGCCTATGTCCACTCTTCGCACCGAGCCCTACCGGGCCGGATTCCACTATGAACAAAAGATATGTTACAAGACACGGTTCTTCCTTGATTCCACAAAGTGTGGATGTTTTATCACACTTCCTCAAGGTTTCTCACAAGTATAAACTCTATTTTGAGTACAAGTTTTTCGCTCAAATGAATTGACTAAACAATAGGAAGCTTCAGACTTTGGAATTCTTCTATCGCGCACTTCACGAACAACTTAGAACGTCTTCCTTATATAATCCTTCATGCTATCATACCCGTTGGCACTTACCAAAGGAATTCCTCCAATCTACCCGTTGGACGGAATCAATCAAGAAGATTATTCGAGCTATTAAAGGAACGTGTCGATAGCCCATCAATCATGTTCGCCCATCCAATCAGGATCTCGGTTTCCATAAGTAGAACCTTCCACGAATATTTCGCCAATCATCGGATCCTTGATCATCGAATCAATCTCGATCAATTCAAAGGGATTCTGTTATGTCATCTCCAACCAAGAGATCTTCTCCAGTCGATAAGGTCATGTCCTTAATGAAACATCCAGTTTTGGATAACCTTTCTTCAACGGATTAGAGACTGCCAATGGGATAGACTTTGAGTCTTGAGTCTGGCTGTCCGGAGGTCTTCAGACTTTAAATAGCAGAGTCTGCAAACCTTCAGACTAGACTGATGGAAACGTTTTGTCAGCTTCAAAACACTTCAAGAAGATTTCTCCAACATTAGGCAAACTAGGAAGGCACCAATGGCTGCGGTTAGCATAACAATCTGGGCGAGCTCTTTACTTTGGGCTCAATTTGCCGCTATAGATAGGAGTGTGTCCATTCTTTCGCAAAGCTCAAAGCATCGTTATGTTGAGAAGATATGTCGACATTGCTGGACTATGCATGTCTTTAAGTACTTCATCTACCAGTCTCATCTGTTCTAGGTACTCACCTAGATATGCAGTTCTACTCATCGGCATTGTCTTGCCATAACAGTTTTTGGTGGCTGTGCTGACTGTTACTCCAACACTCCATTCAGCCAGGCTGTAGATGTCATACAATCACTTGATTCAATCACGTTTGTTACTTAGAGAAAATCTCGGTGTTATTTTAGTTTTCAAACTAAGTCTTTCTAAAATCAACCCTTGGAGATTACAGTAGTGTAAAGTCATAATCATGCCTCCCTTTCTTATGTAGCATGTGTATACCACCAAAAGCAACACAAAGAACACAAGAAGACACGATATTTCTATGGCAATTTTACCACCAGTATACAAGTTGCCATTTGCCTAAAATAGAGGACAGGCAAAGAAGGTACAGCATACAAGTCTTTGTTATGCAATAAAATGCTCAAAGCTAAACTGGTGTTGGTGTTTTCTCCTTTCTCAAAAGGAGGGGAGGCAGAAGAGAATCTCGTGACAGAAAAATTTCTTGAAAATTACTCCAAATGACCACTAATCAGTTTATAGCATGCAAAACACAACGATTAATCTTCGAATTCAACGGCAGAAAGTACTGTTTTACAAATACATCTCATGAACAATTTGTCGAATACGTCATGTGCAAGTCTCACGTTCAAAGTGAAGGCAATTTTTTAATCCAAACTATGGACAACAATCAAATACAGCATTGCCTCTTCAAGGTTTCCAAACACAAAATAGAGAAGAACGGGATGGATTTATACGCTCCCTACATGCAATGGCTAACAGCAACCGGCGAAGGCGAGCGACATTTTACGGCAGCGAGGAAAAAGGATCTGAAACTGTAATGTTCGCTTTTTTTTGCTCAAGCATCTCTCTCAAGGATGCACAAAAATCAAGGGTAGCCAATCGTCCCAAAAGTAAGGGCAAACAAATTTCAAGCATTAAGCAAGAGCAGAGGGCTTACCGATGGGTGATACTCAAACTAATCATCTCAATGGACGGAGGCAGCGTCTGTAGGAAAAAGGCTGGTAAGAACAAATAAATTTTTCTAAGGCGTGCAAACGTAAGCACCGTCCTTAAGGATAATTTCGCCCCTCGGAGTGCGAAACTCGGTGCAATAGGCTTCTGACAACTATCCTCCCAAGATACAACAGACCCTATTCTACATTCCACACTGAATATTAGAAGAAACAGAAACAACGTCTGTGTATAACCCAGCAAGAAAAAGGAAATGAAAGATTTCAAAAAGAAAGAATATTCTCTTTCATTCAGTGTGTATTTTTAAGATTGTCTTGTGAGATTTTATATTCAGACAAAATAGAGCCGTTAAAAAAGCCGTTATAAAATAATGAATGATTTATTTGATAAATAAATTAAACGTTACAAAACGATTGGAAACCCTTTGTAAGACCGTTAAGAAACCGTTATGTAATCGTTAAAAATAATAATGGTCTTCAATGCGGTCATGACTATTATAGAATTTATTATTGTTAATATTTCAAAATTTTATTGAAATATCCAACAATCCCCCACATATTTCAAAAGATTTTGAAAATAAAATTAATATGATGCTGGGTTATTGGAGTGTAATGCATCGGAACTGGTGCTTGTTAGGCTATGAACCAGCCCTAGAAAAAATGAAATATAATTCACGAAATTATTGGTGAAGTTTGAAACTTCTATGAACCAAAAATTTCTTTTGTGAATTATAATTTTCATCAATCACATTGCACTCCCATAAACTTTATTGTTCAACGCGGTTTTGCGCTTATAGGCCATGCGAGTGCTTGGTTTATTCATAAGTGCTTTAGAGATTTTCGCCAAAAATTCTCATAGGAGCGGCCCCACTCCACACTTATATAGGTGATTCCATCAAGTGTATTTTGCAGTTTAATACATCACCAATAATGGCTATGAAATTTCATTAAGAGCTTAGCTCAACCTCTTTTTTCCTTGCAGTTTTGCACTATCCTCATCTTAGGATGGACAATAATTTTTAATAGTGCATCACTAGAACAACAAGTGACTTGTTATTACCCATATGAACCTAATTCATGGGATCGCCAATCACATAGGTTGGGTTACCATCACTGTTGCTTTTCCTCAATTAGCTTAAGTCCTATTCCCCTCGATGTGTCATAAATTAATTTTCTTCCCACAGGTTTAGTTAGAGGATCGGCCAAATTCACTTCTAACTTTACAAAATCAATGGATATAATTCCATCTTTAAGCAGCTGCTTTACTACATCATGTCTCAATCAGATGTGTCTATTTTTACCATTGAAAGTTTTATTCTTTGCAATGGCTATTGCCGCTTGGCAATCACAGTGCATAGACACAAAAGGTGTCGGTTTCATTCCCAAAGAAATATCCACTAAGAGGTTTCTTAACCACTCAGCCTCATTGCCAGCCAATTCTAGAGCCATAAACTCTTACTCCATGGTGGATTTAGCAATTATTGTTTGTTTGGCTAACTTCCAAGTTACAGCACCTCCACCAAGGGTGAGCACATATCCACTAGTGGATTTTGTCTCATCTGAATCTGAAATCCAATTAGCATCACTGTATCCTTCTAATACAGCGGGAAATCCACTATATAAAATACCATAATTAATAGTTCCTCTCAAATATTTCATTAATCTGCTCAAAGCAGTCCAATGATCATCATTGGGATTTTGTGTATATCTGCTCAGTCTATATACAGCATAAGCTATATCAGGTCGAGTATAATTCATCAAATGCATCAAACTCCCAATAATTTGAGCATACTTAGACTGAGCCACACTATCTCCTTTATTTTTCACTAATTGGATATTAGAATCATAAGGAGTATTCACAGGTTTAACATTAAAGTGATTAAATTTTTTAAATAGCCTCTCCACATAATGCACTTGAGTAAGCATTAGGCAACTATCACTCTTTACGATTCTAACACCCAAAATAATATTAGCTTCCCCCATGTCATTCATATCGAATTTAGAAGTCAAAATTTTTTTTGTCTCATTCACTACATCAATACACGTACCAAAAATAAGCATGTCATCAACATATAAGCTAATAATTATAAATTAACCATCAACAGTTTTTGTGTATACACATTTATTTACTCCAATAGAAAAAAAAAAAAAAACCATTACTAACTAGAACATCATTAAATTTCTCATACCATTACTTTGGCGCTTGCTTTAAGCCATATAAAGATTTAACAAGTTTACAAACTTTGTTTTCTTGGCCAAGAAAAATACAACCCTCAGGTTGCACCATGTAAATTTCCTCTTCCAAATCACCATTTAAAAAAGCTATTTTAACATCTATTTGGTGAATAATAAGTTTGTAAATATAAGCTAAAGCAATTAAAACACGAATTGATGAAATTCTTGTAACTGGAGCAAAAGTGTCAAAATAATCAACATTTTGTTTTTGAGTAAAACCTTTTGCAACTAATCTTGCTTTATATTTATCAATAGAACCATCATGATTACATTTTCTTTTAAAAATCCATTTACAACCGATCGGTTTTGCACCGGGTGGTAAATCAACTAATTTCTAAGTTTGATTTTGTAAGATAGAATCAATCTCGATTTTTATAGCTTTTTATAGCTTCTTTCCAAAAATTGCTTTATGAGGAAGATATCGCTTCAGAATAAGTCAAAGGATCATTATCAATAAGATAAATATAAAAATCATTCCCAAAAGAAGTTTCTTTCCTTATTCTTTTGCTCATTCTCAATTCATCATTTGAATTTTCAAAAACATTTTTATGAATAGGCGTAGGAGAAATATTATCAACACTTAATGGAAAAATATGCTCAAAAAATTCTGTATTTTTTGTTTCAACTATAGTATTATTATCAAGCACGTCACTTTTTAATACAAGAAATCTATATGCAGCACTATGTTCAGCATAACCAATAAACATGCAGTCAGATGATTTAGAACATATTTTCCTTTTTTTAGAATTAGGAAACATAACCTTTGCAAGACACCCCCACACTTTCAAATATTTTAAATTTGGACTATAACATTTCCAAAATTCATAGGGTGTTTTACCAGTTTTCTTATGAGGTATTCTATTTTGGATATGGCGTGCAGATAAAATAGCTTCACCTCATAAATATTTGGAGCATTAGAACTAACAAGCATAGAATTCATCATCTCTTTCAAAGTCCTATTTTTTCCTTCAGCTATGCCATTAGATTAAGGGGAATAAGGAGGCGTAGTTTCATGAATTATTCCTTCCTTTTCACAAAATTCATTAAGCAATACATATTCTCCACCTCTATCCGATCTAATTCTTTTTATCCTTTTATTCAATTGGTTTTCTACCTCAGCTTTATACAAAAGGAACATATCAAAAGCTTCATCTTTATGCCTAAGCAAATAAACTTTAGTAAATCTAGAATAATCATCAATGAAGGTCACGTAATATTTTTTACCTCCTCTAGTCACAATTTGTTTTAAATCTCCTAGATTAGTATGAATTAAACTCAACAAATCAGATTCTTTATTTACAAAAATACAAGGCTTTTTTGTTAATTTTATTTCGGCACATATTATACATTTATTAAAACATGGGTTTTTAATTCCAGAAATTAAACCTTGATTTTGCATTTTCTTAATATAAGAAATACTAACATGACCTAATCTACCATGCCATAAATCAACAGATTCAGTCAAGTAAGCGAAAGCAGTAGCATTTTCATTGATAACATTAGAAACGTTAAGAACAAAAAGTCCTTGATTACAATAACCCTTTCCCACAAAGACGTTATTTTTTGTCATTACAATCTTATCAGATTCGAATGACACCTTCACCCCAACCTTTCCCAAAAGCACTATTGAGACCAGGTTTGCCCTTATATTAGGGACATGTAATACATCATTCAGGGCCAAAGTCTTGCCAGATGTGAGCTTGAGAAGAACTTTTCTTTTCCCAAAAACTTGAGCTGTTCTTGAATCACCAAGATAAATAATTTCTTCTCCTTCCTCTACTGGTGTGTAGGAGGAAAAGGCATTTTTGTTTGCACAAATATGCCTGGTAGCACCTAAGTCTACCACCCACTCTTTCATATTGGCCACAATGTTGGCCTGGGAAATAACCGCAACAATTATATCATTACAGTCATCTGCTTTAACCAAATTGACTTTTGGTTTAGCAGAATTTTCATTTCCCAGTATTCTTTCTGCAGTGCGCTGCATGATAACCTGGTTTTCCACAAACAAAGCAAGAGCCTTTCCTTTTGAAGGTGGGGTGAGCAACCTTGGGTTTGTAATCAGGTTTTTTGTTATAATACCTGTTTTGGCGATGTTGAAATTTGCCTTGCACCAAATTTGCCCTGGTAGCAATTTCCTTAGCTTTGGTAGCTTTGATCTCCTTGCGAGTTGTATCCTCAATGATGATATGCACGATCAGATCGGCTAGTGACAATTGCTTGTCCTTGTGCTTGAGTTGTTGCTTGTAGTTATTCCAAAACTCATGCAACTTTTCAATTAGCAGGCCCGCAAGAAATTCTTCTTGTAAGTTGATGTTTTCTGCCTTCAAGTCCTCCACTAGCTTGTGATATTCATTGATTTGTGTTTTGATCTCCTTATCATTGGACATTTCCCATCGATAATAAATTCCGATTACAAATTTTTGTCTGCCCACATCTTCGGCAGTGTACTTTGCAGTTATGGAATCCCATATTTGTTTCGCTTCCTTGTACGGACAGTAGACATCAAACAATTCATTAGAAAGAATACTAATAATTGTGTGCCTACATACCTTAATAGCGTGTATCCATTGATCTCGAAGCTTGTTATTAGTTGGTTTGGCCTCCGTAAGTGCGAAAGCCACGCCGTGCACATCTAGGATAGAGAAAACCCTTTCTTGCCACCTTTTGAAATTGTTGCCGTTGAAAACCTCGATCTTCGATATGTCAGGGAATGGTTTGGCATAGGACATATGTGGTAGTGATGGTAGTGCAATTGGACTGGCGGAGATTGAGGCATCAACAGCAGTATCGACTTGATGCTCCATGGGTATTATCCTTAAGATTGTAGGAAAAAGGCTGGTAAGAACAAATAAATTTGTCTGAGGCGTGCAAACGTAAGCACCGTCCTTAAGGATAATTCCACCCTTCGGAGTGCGAAACTCGGTGCGATAGGCTTCTGACGGCTATCCTCCCAAGATACAACATACCTTCTTCTATATTTCGCACTGAATATTAGAAGGAACAGAAACAACGTCTGTGTATAACCCAGCAAGAAAAAGGAAATGAAAGTTTTCAAAAAGAAAGAATATTCTCTTTCATTTAGTGTGTATTTTTAAGATTGTCTTGTGAGAATTTATATTCAGACAAAATAGAGCCGTTAAAAGAGCCGTTGTAAAATAATGAAGGATTTATTTGAGAAATAAATTAAACGTTACAAATCGATTGAAAAGCTGTTATATGACCGTTAAGAAACCATTATGTGACTGTTAAAAATAATAATGGTCTTCAATGCGGTAATAACTATTATTGAAGTTATTATTGTTAATATTTCAAAATATTATTGAAATATCCAACAACGTCCGCATAAGAGAAGGAGGAGGAATAGGAGAGATGGAAGCAGGGCGAGTGGGCAACAAAGAATACGATAGTACCAGTACGGAGGATGGCGATGACGTCGACAGAGAGTTCAACTTCGTCCTCTCTTTTAGGTCGTCCGCTAGTGCCATGACTGCACGGGCGCCAACACTTCGTGTCTATTTCTCTCCGACGAACCCTTTTTTAGAGGGAAGCTCGTGCCATAGAGCCCTCTGACCCCCAATGCCGCCAAGCCTCCGTCGTTTCCCAGCAACTGAAAGAGAGCATCTGGCAATGGTCGTCCGGAGGTGGTTGTCGGATTTTGCGAGACACAGAGGAGAGGAGAGGAGAGATAGAGGAGGGAGGGGTCTGAAGCGAAATTTGAAATAAAGGAAGGAGAGAGAGAAAGAGAGCGAGGAAGAAAGACGCAAAAAGGAGAGAGAGCACCGCGTAATTAATAAGGAGAGAGTATCACCTGACAAGCCTACAAAGTTCTTATTTTCCCTTGTTTTAATTTCCATATCACTCAATGTGTCACAATTTTAATGGATCACACATGTCAAGCGTGCAAATGACGTGATGGTTAGCAACCACTTAACATTTTCTCGTCATATACCTATTGGCGTACACGCATCTACAATGAAAAAAAAAACTAATATTATAAATGCTGATCAGGCTTGTTATCTCCTATCGACCGGTTGAATAGAGCCATGACTAGGGGGTGATGGGTCCAAGGTGGGTAGGGTCTAGACCTAAACCTTGTACCCGACCCTGTTATAACCAGTTCTCTTTTTTTTAACCTTGTACCTGACTCTATTTGCATTAGCCCCTGTTCCCGACCCACCCTGTTTTTTTGATCCGGGAACAGGGTTAACCATGTTTATATTGGAATATGTTTTGCATAAAAATTGATGTATTACACTCATATGTAAGATAAAGCATTTACAATCTCGATCAGCATAAGCACATCCACCACTGTAGCAAAGGTTAAACTAGTTTTCAGGAAAAACAAAAGGCTAAAAATTTGCTCTCCTTCAAAGGCTCGCCCATTCTACGGTAGAACGGCCGCTTATAGTTTATCTCAATGACGCAATGCATAATACCATGAATATGGATCATCTGATTTTGTCCCAAACCAACAAGACTGATCTTTGATGTAACTCATACCCACTCCAAGTCAGATAAGTCGCCTAATCAATCAAGAATATTTAATCTCAAAATGATATTTCATACATCACAATTGTCCTGTTGCCAAAGGCAACCAAAGTATCCTAATCAGGATTTATCAGGAATAAATCAGTTTCTCTTAGAACATCATCCAGTGCCCCAATGTCATTTCTTTCAAACACATTACAACATAGCCATTCTCCCCTATCCTTGGGAGAATTGAAGATGAAATTCCTTGAAATAGGCAACGAAAGCACGAGAAATTAATGAATTACCCTATGAATCTCGAAAGGCAAAGTCAGTAGGAACAAATTAAGTGGTGAATTAGGAAGAACTTATCGATGGGGCGGACATCATCGAAAGAGTCTTTGACACGAGAGATATTGGCAAAGTTGCAAAGCACAGCTAGCGGCCATCAAGCAAAAATACATGGTCTTCATAGCCCAACTATGACACGAAATTTAAAATTCTAAAGAACTCCACAAGAATTTCCCACCTCAAGAAAGTAGGCCCTTACAAAATCATGTCATATTAAGCAAGAAAGGCCGTCCATGTGAAAAGTACACTATCGAATTCGACCCACCATTTTCAACGCAAGCACTTTCAGCTCAGAGAGAGAGAGAGAGAGAGAGAGAGAGAGAGAGAACCCCGAAGCAAGCAATGGTGAAGAGCGCCTGGGCAATGTTCCTGTATGCTAAGAGGCACATGACTCTACCGTCGTTCGCTACGTGAGCGTACGAACGAATCCGGCAATGGATGAATGTGCGAAGGAGAAATCCTAAGAGATATCCGTCTGTTTTTCCGTGGCTGGCGAGAATGCCTGAAGAATTTACAAAAGAAAAGCTCGAGAAATTGAACAAAAAGGAATCCGTATTAGCCCAAAGCAAACTCCAAAACTCGACACAAGCTGGAAGCACCCGAGAGAGAGAGAGAGAGAGAGAGAGAGAGAGAGAGAGAGAGAGAGACCTTGGAACCGGGTGCGGACGACGTCGAGGGGGTGCGCAGCGGCGACGGTGGCGAACCTGGCGATGGCTCCGGCTATGGCGTTCTCCCATTGATGGATCTGGCGATGGCGCGACAAAGGAAAGGCAGTGAAGTGAAGTCTACAGGTGTGAGTCGTGTGACCATGTGAGAGGTAAATATAGAAACAAATTAGGGTTTTGGATTTTGGGTTGGCTTACAAATAAGTTCTCAAACCGGTTCCCAAATCGATCCGGTCAATCTAGTTCCCGGGTGGGTAATCCCTCGGAACCGGTTCCCTAACCGGTTCAAACCAATTCTGAATTTTGAGAACCGGTTCCCGGACCGGTTTTAATCAGAACCGGTTCCCGACCCTGTTTTCGGGGTGGGCCAGTCCGAGAACCGGGTTTACCCAGTCCGGTTGCACGCCCCTAGCCATGACTCCATCAACTCAGTCATCTTCGTCGCTTCCGCCTCTCCCCTATGCTGTGTCTGAATGCAATTCATCTAGTTTCCTCGGCTGACACTGACACCGGCTGCTACTAAGTTGAATTATAAGCCCGGTCTAACAAAGGTATTAATTATGTCCCACCAAGCGATGACTCGTACGAGTCAGTCACCCTGGTCACTTTCACTTCGCCGGTCTTGGTACGTTGATCTTTGTTAGAAAATTAGTCCAACATTTGGAATTCCTATGCTGCGTCCGAGTGTACTTAGCCAGTATACACCCATAAAATTGCTCCGTAAGCCCTTCCAAATCAAGGAAGAAATCAAATGGAACTGATTACAACATTCATATGAGGAAACCCTCCTGTACCTGCATTTCTGATGAAAGGAATAGTCGTTCCGAATTACCCTGGGAACTTCTGTATTTAATCCATGAATCCTAGCTTACCTCATCGATTTTCCCTTCAAGCGTCATTTTCTGATTCATTTTTCACTTCTGCTCAATCTAGCCTAACAGGATGCCCTTTGGAAACAATAGCGGAACTACATCTTGGAGATTAATAAATGATTGAACAGTTTTATGCAGCAGGCGAACTATCAGCGTGGGTGTTGGACGCCTATTTGGTTCGGCTTTTCAAATGGGCTTTGGGACTCTAAAGTCCCTTGACCAAATGCAAATGCATTTGGTTCGATTTTTTGGGCGACTTTGGCAATATGCAATTGCATCTCCAAATGGCTCTAAGAGTCCTTAGCCCAAAGCAAGTCTGGAGGTACTTTGGGAAGTTGCATCTTCAGAATACAAGTCCCTGATACTGTTCATCTTCTCTAAAACCATCGCACAAAAGCCGATTGGAGGCCAACGACCGCCGGCCAAGGGGTTGCGCGCGCCGACGACCGCCACTTGAGGGTCGCCCAACCCCAGCGACCGTTGCCGGACCTTAGGTGACGCCTGGGTTGTGCGACCCGGGTGACTAATGGCTGAATCGCGCGACCCAGCGGCCGTCGCCTAGGGTCACGGCTGCCTCGAGGTCGCATGATCCCGTGCGATTGTCGAGGGATAGATCTAGCCATCCTACCGCCAGATTCGGCGTTCCGCCGCCAAATCTCGGCATTCGACGGCTAGATCCGACGGTCCAGTGGTCAGACTTAAAAAAAAAAAATACAAATGTTTTTTTTTGTTTTTTTAATTTAATAAAAGTCAATTACAAATACAAATTTTACCAAACGGTATTTTGGCCAAAGTTGTATCTCAATGTAAATTTTATCAAACATATTTGCATTTCGAAAACCCTCTTCACCCAAAGGTATTTGCATTTTGGCAAATACATTCCTCAAAAGCCGAACCAAATGGGCCGAAGTCTCACTTCACTATATAACAACCTAAGAGTCAACAAATGAACATAAGAATCCTTCATATACGCAACCAAACCCAGCCCTACCCACAGTTTTTTCACCGCTGTAAGTGGTTGGTAGCTGCCTATAGCTCATGGAACGCGAACATTTTTAAGGCGTCCATGGCAAACCTCCAGATCAGAACCAGGAAGCGGGAGAGATTCACTTAGACTACAACATGAACAACCAGATTTAGAAGACTGAATTGTCCGGTGCAGTGAAGCCCCGGCAGTGGCCTGGCGGGATGTCATTGGTTTCTTGAAATTGCAACCGGGAATATACGGCAGGCAAACCGCCGATGATCAAGAAGAAGGCAGCGAGTCCAAACCAACATGGGGAGGATCTTCAGTGAGATCGACCGTGGCAAATTTGAAGGCCACGGTTCGGCTTTTGGACTCCTAGAAGGAAAATTGAAGCTCAGATCACTCAAATCCGTCACTTAGATAAGGAGAACTTTAACGATGTTTTTGCAGGTGACCACGTAAAAGCTTAAACTGGCAATTCTTAGCCCGTCTTTATCGGGCCCTTCCCCTTTTCTTCTGGTGGGCCGCATATCTGAAGAAGACTTCCAGGAATGACGTCAAAGAATCAATAAGTTCGGCCTAAGTCAAAAACGATTCGCTCATCTCACGCGGTTTCTCTTCCTTTTTCCGAGGGCAAAAGCAATCTGTTCCGATGTGTTGAGACTTACAAGACCATACCCGCCCCACTCAAATGCTCAACACACGCTCTGAAATCATTTGCCTAAGTCTTCTGTTCATGAACGAAACGCCTGCGAAATGGATGTGGCGAATCAGGACGCCAACCTTTGTGGAAGAATCCACTTTTGCAGAATATTTTACTAGGACTGCACCCGCTATTTCATCAGGAAACACCAATGCATTCATCAGGGTTAAGAACTAATTAGATATTTCGTTGGCGGATGTTCATTTTATGTCAAAGTAATAGTGACACGAGATGAACAGGGACGCAATTCATTTATCAATCGTGTCAAGTGGGTCAACACGATAATCATACAAGCTTTAATCACCACAAATCCGTATCTACTAACTTTGTAATTTGTCGGCATAGTGCTTTCGTCCCATCCTAGAAATTGTCAGCTTTAGAGTACTTACAAATCCAAAGAAAATTGATCCTCAATTTTTGTGTTAAACCCAAACAGGTTATTTAACATAATTGATATAATCTAATCCAATCAAATTGTGTGTAAATGAATGGTGGTGCATAAAATAGCACCATGTGGAATGGTAGGTAAACCCACGGTACAGCACAATAGTTTGATTACACCGGCCCTCTCAAGTAGGGGTGAGCAGTGGTCTAGGGTCGACCCTAGACCGAACCTGGACCGGCCCAACCCTGCCGGTCCTGGTCCGGTTCCCAAGGGGATCGAGTCGGTCCTGGTCCGAAATTTCATGACCAATACTATGCGGGTTGGTCCTCGGTCCTAAGAGTTTTGGGTCGGTCCAACCCCGGACCAACCCCGTATATTATATTATATTATATTATTTATAATTCTTTTATATATTCAAACCTAAGTAAAATTTTTATTATATTATATTATATTGAGATGTTCTATCAGTAGTACTAATAGTAATTTCAATTTAAAAATTTTGTTGAGTATTAATTATGTGTCGTTTGTTTTGTTTTCAGGTGTATAGAAGTTCAAAGTGAATTAACAAGATGTGAAGTTATATATTTATGGTTTATATTAAGTATTTTGAACTTTTTATGGTTTAATTGTATTTTACTAATGAATTTCAGCTGTACTTTGCTTTTCGATTTGTGTCAAATTGTAGAAGTTTTTGAAGAGTAGAGTAATACTACAGTTGCTATGGTGATTTGCTAATCAAGTGGTGTAAAGCTCATTTTTTGTTGAGTGAATTCTACATGATCAAATTATGAATATTAAAGATAGATGATTACAAAAACTTTCCATCTTGTCCCATATCTCGATGAGCGGTTAGCAGTTACGGAATTTCTATTATTGTGTCATCTTAAATTTGCTAAATATGTATTGGTATTTATAGTTTAGTTGCGCAATGCCGCATTGTCGATGGATGTGTAATTTGAATTTGTAAATTTGCTTTTTTAGGGAGTACAAAAAATAAGATAAAAAAAATTATCGATCGGTTCTAAGTTGACCCGGGAACCGGACCGAATCCTTTGGATCGGTCCGGTCCTTGGTCCTAGGCTCAATAGGGTTGGTCCCCGGTCCTAAAAATTAAGGACCGACACTATACGGATTGGTCCTAGGGTTAAGGGGTGGCCCGAACCAACCCGGACCATGCTCACCCCTACTCTCAAGTTCTCTTAGCTCTCTCTATTTTTGCAAATAAAAAATGAATTTTATTTCAAACTTTGACATTAATATATACTCTTTTGATAAATAATCATGAAAATAGAAATATTTATATGCTAATAAAATGAATATGATTATCATACCCTATCCGTGGACTAAATCTTTCTTTTTTTTTTTTTTTTTTTTTTTGCCATCAGTATATCAATCAAAAGTACATGAAAAATCATATGTTGTTTCAACTTTCTTACTGATTTGCAAAAGAATTTAATTTTGCTCCTTCTACGTAATAAATTGGCCAAAAAGCTAATAAAGTAAATGTCCGGCGGTCCACAAGGCAGCAGCATATGAAATTCTAACACGTGGCAATGTTAGATGACTCTTATGTTTTTGAATCTTTCTTTGCTGTTAAAAAAAATGTTGAAAAGTCAAACTTTTTCCTTTTCTATTAGGGAAAAAGCCACGAAAAAACCCTAAACTTTGCCTAAAGTGACACATTTACCCCAAACTTTTTTTTGAGACGTGAAAAACCCTGAACTTTGCCAACCGTGACACATTTACCCTAAACTTTTTTTTGTGACACCAAAAATCCTGAACTTTTGTTATGTGACACATTTACCCCAAAATTATAGGGCATTTTGGTCTTTTCATTTTTTAAAATTTTTTTCATTTTTTTAAATTTTTTTCATTTTTTTTTTTCATTTTTTTGTTCCTTCTCTCTTCCCTTCGCCGGCTGGCCGGAGGAGGGAAGTTGGCGTCCGGCGAGGGCTGCCCTAGCCGGCGTCGGGCGAGGGTGACCCTTGCCGGCGTCGGCGGCCACGGCTGCGCCCGGTGAGGGCCGTCCTCGCCCGACGCCGCAAGGTCGGGCGAGGGTGTCCCCGCCCTCGCCGGCGTCGAGCGGCCCCCGCCCGACGCCAAGGGTGTCCCCCGCCCTCGCCGGCGTCGAGTGGCCCTCACCGCGTCCGGCGAGGGCCGTCCTCGCCCGACGCCGGCGAGGTCGGGCGAGGGTGTCCCTGCCCTCGCCGGCGTCAAGCGGCCCTCGCTGCGTCTGGCGAGGGCCATCCTCGCCGACGCCGGCGGGGTGCCCTCGCCGGATCCGGCGAGGGCCGTCCCTCGCCCGACGCCGGCGAGGTCGGACGAGGGTGTCCCCGCCCTCGCCGGCGTCGGGCGAGGGGATCCGCGAGGGCCGCCCTCGCCGACACCGCGAGGGCCGCCCTCGCCGACGCCGGCGAGGGCACCCTCGCCCGCCGGCTTCCCTCCGCCATGGCCGGCGGAGGGAAGAAGAAGAAAAAAAGAAAAAAAAGAAAAAGGAAAAAATAGAATAAAAAGACAAAAATGCCCTTGATGGGGTAAATGTGTCACGGTTTGAAAAGTTTGGGATTTTTCACGTCACAAAAAAAGTTTGGGGTAAATGTGTCACTTTGAGCAAAGTTCGGGGTTTTCGTGGTGTTTCCCTTTCTATTACTTTCGGTTTTTTTCACGGTTTCATGACCACAACATAACTTTGTTTGCCGGGAAATTTTTGAAAATGTCTTAAATTTATTGTATTTTTGTCAATTAGTTATAAATTTTTTAATTTTGTCAATTTAGTCTTAAATATTTTTACTTCTTCCCAATTAAATCTATGCGGCCAATTTTAGCTAGAAATTACTGACGTGGCCGACCGGCGCTAACGTGACATTTTTTTTTATAATCTTTTAATATTTTTTTTTTGAATTTTCAATATATATATTTTACTTTTCTCTTCCCTTTTTTGGGTTTGGAGATAGGGCCGGCGGCCCTTGGGCTCATGAGCCTCGCTTTCGCTAGCAAGGGTCGGCCAGCCCTTGATTCTTGCTAGCCCTAACCCCTCACCCAAAATAAAAGAAAAAAAAATTTAAAAAAATTATTAAAAAGTGCTAGGTTAGCACTAATTGGCCACATCAGCAATTTCTAACCAAAATTGATTGGATGGACTCAATTAGCAAGAAGTAAAAATGTTTAGAATTGAATTGATAAAAGTGTAATAGATTTAGGACTTTATGGACAACTTTCCCCCTTTTTGCCGATTAGAGCATTTCAGCAATGAAAAAAAAAATCAACAATGTTCGACCAAAAAAGAAAAGAAAACATTTCGGCAATGAAAGAAAGACATAATAACACGGGGACTTTTAAGGTATATCGTTGTACCGTAACCCCATAGATATCTACTGCTAGATTGAGATAGAAAGATCATGGCCATCGAATTTGAGCTAGTTGCGACTAGTTGCCAATTTTCACAAAAGATTTGACGTCCAACCCGTTAGAAGATGGACGCTACGTTCTTGATCACGACGGATGGTTGCATACCTTTGTAAGCTTTTAAAAAATTCAAACTACGATGTAACCTCAAAACCTTGTTGATTAAAAGTTCACAAATTTTGTTCTTGATTGCAACGAATCTTTATGTCGTAACTGGAAAGAAAAAACACAAAAAGAAAGAACATAAGTTTACGGTGTTTTGTCTTTTCTTACAACGACCGGTCGTGACTATAAATAAATCACTGCAAATCACTGCAATTGGAAAAGTCCAAATACACAACATTGAGCTCTTATTACAACAAAACATCCTAACTCGTTATAAACTGTCGCAATCCAAACATATACTCTCAAAGAATTGAAAGTGTCTTCAATATGGGTGTCTTTTTATGAGCTAAATTGGCATGAACAGATATTGAGAGTTTATACCAATGCCCTTTTTTCCCTCTTTAAAGCTAAAATATATTACAGTGCATAATACATAGAAGACAGCAACATGCATTTGGCTTAAATACGCGGATAGGGGCGCTACTTCCACGGGTTACATTTGCTGCTGACATAGCTTCTCTAAGATTGACAATTTAAGGCAAAACATGGGAAGAATGTTATCAATATGATAACGATATAGGAGTAAATACACTTGAACAGGGCAAAAAAGATTCATTGATATATGGTATAACGCTCTAAGCTGAGGCAGCCACAATCTCACAGGTGAATGTCGAGCAACTGGTTCTTGGAAGGATCATCTAGGACCAGATAATTCATCTTCCCTTGAACAAGAAGAAGAGTCGCTCGAACTTGAGAGATTATTTGGGCCAGATAATCCGTCTTCATGTTGATACTCCTCCCATCTTTTTTCCAAGCCAATAATTCCTTCAAGAAATAGGACTGCTTCAGCCATATAAGGCCGCTTTTTGGGGTCGAATTGCGTGCAAAGTAGAGCCAGACGCACAATTTTCTCGAATTCACTCTTGTCGTAGCCGGCCGGCATGTTGGTGTCGACTAACCTTTCCAACTGTTGCTCCTTTAAAAGGGCGTGTGCCCATTGAGGCAGCCCCAGTTCATTTCCATCGAGGCAGGTTGTTTCCCTAGCTCTACGACCACTTATGAGCTCAAGAAGCGTCACGCCAAACCCATAAACATCGCTCTTTACCGAGTTTCTTCCAAGAAAGCTCTCCGGATCCATGTAACCAAGCGTTCCCATTGCGCAGTCGGTAAAATAATCGACTTCACCGTTGGGTCCTCTTTCGGAAACAGCCTTCTCTTTGTACTCGTCCATAAACAACGCCATCCCAAAATCTGCAACACGAGCCTCAAAGTTCTCATCCAAAAGTATATTAGCAGGTTTAATGTCCCTGTGAATTATCCTCAGATCATGCAAATGGGAGATCCCTCTCGCAGCTCCAATTGCTATCTTCTTCCTGGTGGGCCAATCGAGTTGGATCTTCTCTGTTGACTGTCCTCTTAGAAGGGAGTCTAGACTTCCGTTGGGCATGAAAGCGTACACCAGCATGTGTTCTCTACGTTTCGATGACGAACAAAACCCTAGAACCCGAATCAGATTCCGATGGCAGGTCATGTTCCCCACTTTTACTTCAGCATGGAATGTCCATGGCTGAGAGGCACGTCTATTGAGTCTTTTTATCCCCACCCTCGAGCCGTCCCCCAAGGCTCCTTCGTACACATAACCGTACCCACCCTGACCCAACTTCTTTGTCTCACTGAAGTTGTTGGTAGCGACCTTCAGCTCGCGGAAAGTGAACCTTTTGAGGCGCCCTGCCTCTGGACATTGGAGCGATTCGCTTGGCCTCCACCAACCAAACTTGGAAGCGGAATTGGCCAAGCGCAGAGAAGCACCAGCAACGACCTGGCGGGGCGTTATAGCTTTGATGAAACTGCGGCCAGCATAATTAAGCGGCAGACAATTCGTTGATGACTGAGAAGCAGGCGGCGAATCTAGATCGAAATCGGGAGGATCTTCGGTGAGATCCAAGGTTGAAAACTTGAAGACCATGATGGTTCTGCGCTCTTATGAAACACCACACTTTTTGGAATTTAAGATCGGATTGCTCGAATTTATCTTTTCACGAACGGGAACAGGAGAAGGAAGCAAGAAGAGTTTTCTGCTGCAGAGGTAAGCGTGAGCCGAATCTGGATATTCAGACTTTCAAATTTTGGTGGTCTGTCATATACCTACTGGCGTACACGCATCTGCAATGGGAAAAAAAAAAAACTAATATTATAAATGCTGATCAGGATTGTTATCTCCTACCGACCCGTTGAACAGAGCCATGACTCCATCGACTGAGTCAATTCGACTCAGTCATCTTCGTCGTCCATTGACTCAGTCATCTTCGTCGCTTTCGCCTCTCCCCTATGCTGTGTCTGAATGGAATTCATCCAGTTTCTTCGGCTGACACCGACACCGGCTGCTACTAAGTTGAATTATAAGCCCGGTATAACAAAGGTGTTTATAAACTTCATCTGGTAGAAGAAAAACCTGAGAAGAGGTTTAATGAATTACGTTCCTCTGTTCCCACCAATATTGACTTCCATCTCGAAAATGAAAGGCCAAAAGCATTACTTTTAGTCCCGGAAGTTGCGCTCTTTTCTTAATCAAATCCTTGCACCTCGGACTCGTCGAGTCAAGTCGTTGACCTGGCATAAATTACATTATCAAGTCTCTCTTACACTGATTCCAATCAATTAACAAAGCTACTACAGACATTACTCAGTATAATCCCAGACAATTGCTCCACAAGACCTTCCATATCAGGGAAAGATTTAATTTGACTAATTATGTTACTTCATATGAGGAAACCCTCCTCTACCTGCATTTCTAACGAAAGCTACTGTCTTTCTGAATTACCTATGGGAACTTTTGCATGTAGTCTATGAATCCTAGCGTATCTCATCGATTTTCCCTTTGAATGTAATCTATTTATTTACGCCAGATCAATCTAGCCTAACAGGCTGCTTTTGGAAACAGGTGTTTTTTTTTTTTTTTTTTTTTTGGTAAGAGCAGGTGTCGATCTACAACATCTTGGAGATTCTTGAATCATGGAACATTTTTTTCGGCGCAAGCGCATTCATGGGGAGCATGTTAGCTGAAGAATAAGTACGAAGTGTCTAGCTGTAAATCGACCAAAGAGTCGAAAAATGAACACAAGTGTGTTTGCACCCGAGACGAAATACTTTTCACCGAAAATTGTTTTTCGATTTTTTCATGAGAGGAGACAAGTTCTGCGGTGACCCCATACAAGAAATGTCATAGGTATGCAAGGAAATTGATAATTTCACTTCAAACATAACTTAAAGTACATAAACTTCACCGGAATTTAATTAACAGCAAAGATCTTAACACTACAGCTGAGATACATGCAATTTAAGCGACAGCAAAACATTTGGGAACTACAAGCATAATTACAATGCAGAAATTGAAAGATAACATGTTGTTTGTATGTTGTGATGGGGGTCTTCAGTAGACAAACACTAGTACTCAAAGTGTTCACAACATAGCTGCCTATGAGCAAGTCTTCAAGAATGGGGATGACATGCCATCCTTTCATCCAAAGGACGCAGCATCAAATTACAAAAATCTAACTCCTTAATGTCCCTTCGTCGATATTGTTCTCGTACTACCCGTTGCTAGCAGAAGAACCTAAAAAATATTGGAAAATAGAGAGGTGGGCAATCATAACTTAGTGAGTAGTGTCTCTTTTAAACAGATTGTACATTCACAATTCAATATATATAGTAATATATATACGAAAAATATCAAAAGTAAATATCTTTCTAACAAACCCTTTTATGTATAAATTAATAATAATGTCAGTTCACAATAACAAATCAAGTATCAATGGCTTATTCCATTAATTAATCTTATTTAACCACATGTCATTGGTTGATTTCATCGACTAATCTCAAATCACATGTCAATAGTTTATTCCATTAACTAAACTCATGCTCAAATATCTAGTCCATGACAAGGCGATCAAGTTTTTTCTATTGGTTAGGTCTTCACTTATTATTAGCCAATAGCTTGGCTCACAATGATATTATAAACTAATATGTATATACTCACAAATCCTCAACCGAGTTCGCAGCGATATTGAGCACCTAACTATCATCCTCTCATACAAACAATCTCATTCATAAAAAAATCTCGTATATCATAATACATTTTGCAAATCAATCACATAAACTTTTGCAACTTAATTCATCCGTGAGAATTATTTTTTGTGAAAACATTTTTCAAATCATTTAAGGACTTATCTCATAAATCAATTTTACAAATCAAATTAAATCAAAGGCATGTCATAAAGCATTTCACGATTTGATATATATATAACATTCCACTGACCATACTCAATGTCAAGAGCTTTTGTCAAGTCCCGATCCTTGAGCGCGTACCCATCCTTCTATGGTCAATAAAATTTTGCGACTTCCCAAGACGAAACCCTTTCATTTTATTGCACATGCAGAAGCGAATAACAAATTCCCTGACAGTAACCATCTCGGGATAAAAAAAACAGGACAACACATTCACAAACAACACATGCTTTTATAAACATATTAAGTCAAGTAGAAAATCCCATATTCAACTGATTTCAAAAGGCTGACTCCCAAAAAGGCTATCTTATTTGACCTACTCTTCAGGTCACCTCAACTTAGCTCCAAGTCCTCCCTCTACAGCCCTAAAAATTTAAGCCTATAACAGGGTGAGATATAAATCTCAGCGGATTTACACTCTAAGCCCCGATTAGGAGGGAAATATACATAAAAGCATCCTAACCACACAATCATACAATTTGCACAAAGAACTTACCTCACCTCAGTTCCTTCCTGGTTGTTAGCATAATTCATATCACAATGCATATAACAATTGAAACGCCTTATCAACTCAAGTAATCACAAGGGTCCCAATTATTACTATTTTCCCCTTAAGGGTACCACCTACTCATAGGTTCATTGTCTACTAACACAGCCAGGTATCGTCTCGCTGTCATTGAGCACGACAACGTCTATATCTTAATAGACGGCTTCCTCGAAGGGACGTAGGTCCAGAATCTACTGCAACCCGAGTCACCTACTCATAAATTCAGTGTCCTTCTGGCGTAGCCAGGCATCGTCTCACCTCTATTGAGCACGGCGACGTCCATATCTTAATAAACGGCTTTCCCGAAGGGACATAGGTTCAGAATTTACTGCAACTCGCGGTCCAAAAAATGGATATCCCATATAGGGCAATGTCTGGCTTAAAAGCTCAAGATTAGTTTTCATTAACCAACACACGATCAAACAATCTTAGCCCTAGACACCATACATTTCACTCCATTATCTCCATTAAAATAGTGATCCTGGCTTATTTTCTTCATATTAAAAACACCCGGTGAAAATAGTCACGTGTGGGTACACAGTCGACCTGAGCTAAAAAAATAATATCTTTACTTTAGAAAATCTCACTATTTATACAAAGTCTGAAAATATTCTTGGCATTATAAATCGACACCCCGGTAATTTATAATTAATTAATGAAATTATACAAATTTTCCCAAAATTACAACTTAAATTCAAATTGCACAAATTAACATCCAATTGCAAAATCTGAACTCACCATTGCAATCAGCACAAAATTCCGGTCACGGGCTATCTCGATCTAATTTCCGGAAAATAATTAATAATTAAATAAATTACTGGAAATTAAATAAATTACAAAATAAATAAGTTTAAAGCATTTAATTAAATTAACCTAAACTAACTAGGCTAATTACTCTAACTAACAATTATATCTAACCATTCTATTTAATTTAATCTAAGTACACTAATTTAAATAAACTAACTAATTCCTAACTAATCCACCTAACTAAACTAATTAAACTAACTAAATACTAACTATATACTTAATCTAACTAAACTACCTTAAGCTTAATTAACCTAACTAATCCACCAATTAGCTAACTAACCACCTCTAAGTGTCATTAGCCCACTAATTAGGGATTAGAACAAAACTCACCGGTTAGCACGAAAATCGGCTCACGGCAACGGTGGCACGACAGCAGCCGAGACTTGAACTCGCGACGAGGTCAAGGGATGCTCGGACCGGCTGAAAATGGCCAACGAACTTGCTGTTCGGGCTGAGAAAACCGGCACAAAAACTGCTGGTTTCGGTCTTGAATTGAGAGGGGTTGAAGCGGGCCGCGGCAAAAACTGAGGAAAGTTTCGGTGGAGGCTGCAACGCGTGGACGACTCACGGGGAAGCAGCTTCGGTCTTCGGTCTTCGGTGGACTACAGGGGAAAAATCTTCGAGCGTGGCTGGACGTGAAGAGCGCGGGCTTCGGTGAGGGAAAAATGGGCCGCTCGATTGAAGGAGATGGGTGGCTGGTCTTCGAAGCAGCAGGGAGAAATCGCTGGCCTTCAACGGGCTGTGGGCCGCACGAATGGGAGCCAACGAAATGGAGCTGTGAGATGAGTCAACCAAAGTGAAAACAAGGCTGGTTTGTTGACCAGAGGGGAGGCGTGGCCTGCAGAGGGGAATCGTAAGTGGAGGTGGGCGTATGTGAGTGGGGGAGGGGATGAGTGGTTTCGGTCTTCACAGCAGCTTGAAGCTCACGATGTGAGGGGAAGTTTTGATGGAGCAGGACGTGGAAGAGGGGGGTGAAAATGAAGGAAAAAAAAATCAAAGTAAGCAGAAGCTGGAGGCGTCGCACGAAGGGAGAGAGGCAGTGGACACTGGACAGGCGTGCAAAGGAAGCCAAGGCTAGAGTCAAAAGTCCACAAACCTACCTCTTTAATTGAATGCTTGGTTCCCCCTTGGTCTTCAAGCTTATCAAAATGTCCCATACTTCTTTCTAGCCTAAATTCCACCAATAAAACCAATTTTGAAGCCAAAAATTGCTGTCCAAGCCTAAATCCGGATTTCACACTTCGGGGCTTCAATTTCATCCTCAATTTCTCCAATTCGAAGTCCTATTTTGAAGAAAAAAAGTTTATATATTTCCACAAATTCCCACGACCCAGTAGCTTGGCTTAGAAGTCAAAATTCCCTTCAAATGAGTTAAACTGAATTTCCGTTCGTTTTCCGAATCGATTTTCCATAAAAATCTCGGAATCTTTGAAAAAATTTCAAAAAAAAAGTCGATATTCCTAAAATGAATCGTGACACAACAGAGCTTTCAATTTCTGAAATCAAGTTCAATTTCGCAGTTAATTTCAATCTAACGTGATTTTAGCACATCTCAATCTACCGAGTAACATTTATGAATTTTTAATACAATTGACCCGTGGTCGATTATTTTTGAGCCACAAAGTAAATCTTCAACACATTGATGACTCTCAGTTGTTGTGAAAATCTCGAGATTTCAAATACGGACATAGGGTACAAGAATGACAGAAAAATCGGTTTAGTGCCGTTCGACAGAAATTTTGCAATTAGGCACTAATCACATATCTTAATCGAATCGACCTATCTCCGGTCTTTGATCAATTTTGACGGTGCTATAATGACCCTTGCAGATTAGCGCGGTTGAGCAGTCAATTCTTGGTCGAATTCTCATGTCTATTGCGTTTAGATTCCTTAACGGTTTTACCTGATAGGCTAGTTAACTCGTGAGTAAGAATGGATAAATAACACATAAATCGAGGGCTATGCGGATCCTCAGACATATATGAAATGGAATAAAGATGGACCAAGCTACTTATGGATGTAACCACAATTAACATCACTACGGTCGGGCTATCGAACACGGAGTCAGAAGTGAATTACGAGTCGGACCAATTTGCGAATCGAGCGAGCTCCCCTTGCATGCAATGATGTGGTGGTGAACCTCTCATTCGAATTCAGTGCTCTCCGAACCGTGCGGGAAGGTTTCCCATCACACGGCTCACCAACTTGATCTTCCGCGGGAACCGTATGTCCGAACAGGCCTAGAAAAACAGGTACGATCTCGCTTTCCTTTGCCACTCAAGTGTACGGCATCCGCCGTGTTTAGGCCCCTTCTTCCCTTCCCTAATGAAAGAGTCCACCGCCTGCCTTAGTAGTTTCAAATAGGGCGTGCAGGCCTGCCCCTTTTGTAGTAGGTGATTCACTACCGAAGCGAAGAAAAGGCTGGATCAAGAAACACTGTGTGGGACGGAGTAAGGGCCCTTCTGACCTCCTAGGAGTCGTCCGGCGGAAAAGACTGGTCAACTTAAGGAAAAAGGCTATCGACACGTCGATGAAAAGCCCATTTTATTTCATCAAAATCAGACTCGAAAATCAGGATATCACAACTTTTTCATAAAAAGGTTTCGAAAACTCAAAATATATAATATTTACCAACTTCATTCATTAAACAGAATATATATTTTCATCAAATAGTTCTTACACCATTTACAAATACCAAAACGTAGTAAATGCCCCATCTAAATTTTATACAACAAATGTGCTTAATCATAACTCAAAATTTATCAAATTTGTATTCTTCTAAAGACATGAGATTACAAATTCTTTAAAGAGATAGCATCACTCACATTTGGAAAGTTGAAAACCGACTTATGCATGTTACTCAAGCCTAGGCACTTGTATTTCCATCAATTAACCAAAAAATGATATCTAAATTCGAGTAAGACCACTATTCCAATGAACGATTGACTAAACCACGCTTACTCATCATAAAACGACATATATGCACAACCGAGTAATCTCAATTTTAGCAAGCATTCATATTTTTTCCTTATGTGTACTATCTGTTATGCGTAACTCGCACATGAATTTCAGAATTTCTTTCCAATTAATATGCACTTTGGATCTGATTTTCATCGAACCCCATAGTTCCACAATATCGTAAACCATCATTTCCGAAAAAGCACAGCCTAATAACTCCTCAATCGAACCTGGTAGTTCAGAATCGATATAAGTTCAACTTCATGTCCTAAATTAGAAAATTACTCCAATTATTAGACAAATGATTGGCTTGAATACTCACCGGGCATTGCATTCGTAGTTGATTTGGCTAGTCGGAGTGTCCGGATTGTGTACGTGCTAGAATTTCTCACACTTCTTCCTTTCCTCTTTCCCTTCTCCACGGGCGCTTCTTTTATTTTTTCCTTGCTTTTGCCGTCGCTGCCTTCATTCCATTTATGCTCGCGCTCAATTGCACTAATTGAGGGGAAAGGAAAAGAAATGGGTTGGGCTTTGGCTAATAAAAAATAATGGGCTGAATTTTATGGTCCACATGTTACGGACGTTGAGAACTTTTAACGTTGTATTGTAGGTGCGCACGGAAAGCGTAAACCAGCAATTCTAAGCTTGTCTTTCCCGATTTCTTGGGCCTCCGCCATTTTCTTCCGGCGAGCCGCAAATTCGAAGACGACGTATTCCCAGGAATGACATCAAATGATCAATTTATCTAAACTTAGTGAACTATCCCGCTGCTTCTTTTCCTTTTTCTATGGGCAAAAGCACCCTGTCCCTCTGCGTTGAGACTTACACAATCGTATTCGGACCACTCAAATACTCGATATGCATACGCGCTCTGAAATTTTTTGCCTGGCCTTCTGTTTATGAATGAAATGCCTGCAAAATGGATGTGGCGAATCAGGACACCACCCTTCGCTGAGGAATCCACATTCCGGTCTGACCAGATGAACAATCTCGACACAGTCTCATAAACTATTTCTGATCTCCACATTTTGCTTGCATTGAGTGATATTCTCCTCTAATGGAGCCGAACAGGTTAAGACAAAGTCAATAACAGCAAGCCCGTCTCAAAATTTTTATCTATTTCTTCTCAATCTTTTCGTAGATGATGATTTGACAGGAGAAAAAGATAAAAATGAAGTGACGAACCTCTATGTTGATCTGTTACATTCTAATCTTAGAAGATATCCACGCACCAAAAAAATTTTTATAGTTTAGATCAAATTTTCAAGCTGTTCTCAATGTTTGATTTTTTTTTTTAATAAATAAAATCAGATTTAAGGTAAAGTATAACAAGAATATTGTCAACCTTATAACAGAAGAGGAGTAATTACGCTCGAACTAATCAAAAAGATTCAAGAGTATTTGTATAATGCTCAAGCTAAGGCAGCCACAATCTCACGGGTGAATCTCGAGCGACGGGTTCTTGGAAGGATCATCTAGGACCAGATAATTCTTCTTCCCTTGGACAAGAAGTACAGTCGCTCGAACTTGAGAGGTTATTTGGGCCATATAATTCGTCTTCAGGTTGATACTCCTCCCATCTTTTCTCCAAGCTAATAATTCCTTCAAGATATAGGACTGCTTCAGCCATAAAAGGTCGTTTTTTGGGGTGGAATTGCGTGCAAAGCAGAGCCAGGCGAATGGTTCTCTCGACTTCGCTCTCGTTATAGCCACACGGCATATCGGAATCGACTAGCCTTTCCAACTGTTCCTTCTCTGAAAGGGCATGTGCCCACTGAGGCAGCCCCAGTTCATTTCCATCGAGGCAGGTCGTTTCCCAAGCTCTTCGACCGCTTATGAGCTCAAGAAGCGTCACGCCAAACCCATAAACATCGCTCTTTACTGAGTTTCTTCCGAGAAAGCGCTCTGGATCGATGTAACCAAGTGTTCCCATTGTGCAGTCGATAAAATAAGCGTTTTCACCGTTGGGTTCTCCTTCGGAAACAGCCTTGTCTCTGTACTCGTCCATGAACAAGGCCAACCCAAAATCTCCAATACGGACCTCAAAATCCTCAGTCAACAGTATATTATCGGGTTTAATGTCCCTGTGAATTATCCTCAGATCATGCAAATGGGAGATCCCTCTCCCAACTCCAATTGCTATCTTTTTCCTGGTGGGCCAATCAAGGGGGCTCGCCTCTGTTGACTGTCCTCTTAAAAGGGAGTCTAGGCTTCCGTTCACCATGAAAGGGTACACGAGAGCATATTCTCCATGTTCCGATGATGAACAAAAGCCGCAAAGCGGGAGCAGATTCCGATGCCAGATCACGGTCCCCACTTTTACTTCAGCACGCGGTGTCAATCCTTGACAGGTATGTCTAGCGAGTCTTTTTATTGCCACTCTGGAGCCGTCCCCCAGGACTCCTTCGTACACACAACCGTACCCACCCTGACCCACCTTCTTTGTCTCGCTGAAGTTGTTGGTAGCGACCTTCAGCTCGCGGAAAGTAAACCTTTTAAGGCGTCCTTCCTCTGGACATTGGAGGGATTCGCTCGGTATCCAGCAACCAGACTTGGAAGCTGAATTGGCCAAGCACAGAGAAGCACCGGCAGCGACTTGGTAGGATGTTACAGCTTTGATGAAACTGCAGCCAGCAGGATTAAGCGGCAGACAAATTGTTGATGACTGAGAAGGAGGTGGCGAACACAGATTGAAATCGGGAGGATCTTCAGTGAGATTGAAGGTTGAAAACTCAAAGACCATGGTTCTTCCCTCTTCTGAAACACCACACTCCTCGGAAATGAAGCTCGAATTGCTCAAATTTATCTTTTCACGAACGGGAACAGGAGGAAGGAAGAAGAGTTTTTTGCTGCAGAGGTGAGCCTGAGCTGAGTCTGGAGATTCAGACTTATAGATTTTTGTTGTCTGTCATGCCTGGTGCACGCATCTGATCTTGTCAAAGCCAGTGAAAAAAAGCCTAGTGGTTTCAACACGTTTTGTGGGGTATCATAGTCGTCTTCGTCACTTCTCATTCTCCCCGGAGCAGTTTACCCTTCTGATACGTCAAGCTTTATTGGGAAAGTCAGTCCAACTTCTAGATTTTCTGTGCTGTGTCTGAATGCAATTCATCCTCTTTCCTCAGCTGATACCAACACCAGCCGCTATTGAGGTGAATTATAAGCCCGGTCTAGCAAAGGTATTAATAAATTTCATATGGTAGAAAAGAACCGGAGAAGAGGTGTAGGGAATTACATTCCTTTGTTCCAACCAATGACTTCCGCCTCGAAAATGAAAGATAAAAGTTTTATTTTTAGTCCCTGCTGTTGACCGCTTTTCTTAATCAAATCCTTGCACCTTTGACTCGTCGAATCAAAGTTGTTGACCATACACAAATTCATTATCAAGCCTTTACGTTGATTCTGATCAATTAGTCTCGCTAGTACGGACATATTATTCATTATGAACCCAGAAAATTGCTCCAAGAAGGAATTGATTTGAACGAATTGACCACTTCATATGAGGAAACCTACCACTACCTGCATTTCTGATAAAAGCTTTAGTCGTTCTGAATTACCATGGGAACTTTTGCATTTAGTCAACGAATCCTAGCTTATCTCATCGATTTTCCCTTCAAATGTAATCTGATTGTTTGTTTTTTACCTCAGATCAATCTAGCCTAACAGGCTGCTTTTGGAAACAGGTTCAACTACGACATCTTGGTGATTTAGAACATGTTTTCAGAGCAGGCAAAATCATGGGGTGCGTAGCCAAAGAAAACATACAAAATGTCTCGTTGTTTAACAACCAAAGAGTCGACAAACGAATGTAAGTGGAAAAGCACAAAAGCAGCACAAGGTTACGATATAAGTCATGTAATTCTCAGAATTAGGACACTCTCATCAGTGATTCTTCAGCTAAGCAACAACTCCACAGAATGATTAACTGAGATGTGTTATTAAGAATTCATCGTGACAGAGACAAGAACCAGAGTCCGCCATATCCATGTCAAATTTTGGGCGTAATAGCATCATTTTGGTACTGCTCCCATCTCTACTCCAAGTTAATAGCCCCTTCAAGAATTTGGACTCCTACCGACATATTAGGTCTCCTTTCTGGGTCGAGCTGCATGCAAAGTAGAGCTAGCTGGATCATTTTCTCGGTTTTGCTTTCCCTGTGCCCCGCTTCGTATGTCACTATCAACTAGCCTTTCCAAGTCTTTTTCTTTGAAAAGCATGCCCGCCCATTCAGGTAGAGGCAGCCCCAAGGACTGTTCTATCTTTGCGCACTTCAACCCCTAATGAGTTCGAGAAGGGTCACGCCAAAACTATAGACGTCACTCTTCACCGAGCTCATTTCACTCCTGGAGTACTCTGGATCAAGACAACTGTCCGCCCTGCCTAGTCGGGTGCTAAGAAAGCTGAGGGTAAAGAAGCTGGCTTCCTTGGAAACATCCTTCTCTTCATCCTTGTCCATGAAAATGACCATCCTGAAATCGCCAATACGAGCCTCAAAGTTCTTGCCCAGCAGCATCTTATGGGGCTTGATGTCCCAATGGATTACGCTGTGATCGTGCAGATGGGAAGTTGCTCTCGCAACTCCAAAAGATGTCTCCTTCCTGTTGGGCTAATCATGGGGGAAGCGTCACAAACATGTACTCTTTCAATTCCAATGACGAGCAAAAGCCGAGGGTATCTTTCCCAATTTCACTCCTGCATGTAACCCTCTCATTTCCAAATGGGAACGCTTGGCGATTCTTTTTACAGCCAATCGAGAGCCGTCTGCCTGCAATCTTTTCGTTGCTTAAGTGGCAGGTAGCTGCCTGTAGTTCATGGAAAGACCTTTTAAGGCGTCCTTGGCAAAGCTTCAGATCAGAACGAGGGAACTGGAGAGATTCACTTGGCCAACAACGTGAACAACCAGAGTCGGAAGCCTGAATTTGAAGACGACTTATTCCCAGGAATGACATCAAAGGATCAATATATCTAAACTAGTTGAACTATCCCGCTGCTTCTCTTCCTTTTTCTTTGGGCAAAAGCATCCTTTCCCTCTGCGTTGAGACTTACACAATGGGATCCGCACCTCTCAAATGCTCGATACACGTTCTGAAATCTTTTGCCTGGCCTTCTGTTTATGAATGAAATGCTTGCCAAATGGATGTGGCAAACCAGGACGCCACCCTTCGCCAAGGAATCCACATTTTGATCTGACCAAATAAATAATCTTGACGCAGTCTCTTAAACTAATTCTGATCTCGAAATCTCAGAATTAGGGTTCCCTGTCCTCTTGCGCCAAAATTTCTTGACAAAGCAGGAGAAATCACACCCATGGACATCTGTTTCTGCAAAGCAGAGAACCAACCGGTGGACGTGTCGAATGGCTTATGGGATTTGGTCTGGGGCTTCCCTAATGTTCTTAGTTTAGGTTTCAGATGAGACTGCTCGAGGTTTCTTGACGATCTGCAGCTGCAACTTCACACCAGCATTTCCATGACAAATATCGTCCCGTGATTATCGTCGACATGCACGCAGGAAGTTGGAAGAATCAAATGCGTTTGACTGAAAAATTTTAAGGAAGTAAAGTCGCAGCTCGAGCCATCAGAGAATCGCCAGGAGATGCGCGAGGAAGGTGCGCATGATCGAAGCTTTGAGCGGTGTAATCATCGGAGAAAGAGGCGAGGAAATTTGATGAAGATGGTGAAGTGAATGAAAGAGAAGCTGTAAAATGTGGGTGGGTTTTGACCAAGTCAAAAGAGGGAAAAGCAAGAAAATAAAGAACATAAAATAGAATTAAGAGTTGAAAAGTCAAAGAAGGGGGAAAAGCAAGAAAGGACGTTCGACTCTTTTCTTTTTAACCGAGGGCTCGCGCAAGGAGCAGGGGAGAGGAAAGAGAAGAAAGAGGAAGAAAGAAGAGGTCTACGCGCCAAGGATCGATTTTGTGACGTAACGTCCGGTAAGTATTCACGTCCCTATTCGTCTGATCGGAGTAGCTTTCGGAGCTTGGTCGTATATTTGAAGTAGTGTGAAAATCGAGCCATAAAGTCTAATTTGTGAGTCATTAAGCTTCAGGATTTCGAGGAAATTGTCGATTATGACATCATGGAGCCGTAAGGTTTGTCAAAAGTTGTTTTCGAGCTACGGTTTCGTTGGAGAAAAAATTTAGGATTTTATGTTCAAGTTTCATGTTGTGAACGGCTTGAATAATTGTTTCGTATGAGTGATTTGTTAATGTGTATGAGTTGTCTTATTAGCATTTAGACATAGTTTAGTCATTTCATAATTGAGGTAGTTTTCACTTGATTTTGATGTCAATTCTTGTTTAATTATTAGGATTACAAGATCATTGGCTCATTTAGCTATACGTTACTTGGTTTGGGCATTATTAGTTAAATGGTGTTATCCTTCTTTGAATTTGTAGACTCATATTTTGAAAACGAAAAGTGTGAGATACATTATGTGCATATTGTGAATTGGCTAAAAGGCAAAAATAATGTTCATAGCATATTTGATGTATAACTTCGGATAAGGCATTTACTATTTTTTATTCATTTGACAATAATTTGAGAAATGTGTCATGGAAGGTGTCATAAAAGTTTAAATATGTGTATTACATTACAAACTGATTTATGGAATGGGTTATTTAATGATTTGGAAACATTTAATGAGAAAGATATTTTGAAATATTACTAGCTTGTGAAATGAATTTTGAAATGGCGTGAGAAATATATTGTGGTCTAATGAACAAAGTTGGGAGAGAGGATATATTTTGAGTTTGAAAAAATTTTATGAAAGAAGTCGCATTGACTTGAGTATGGTTTATAAAAGATGATTTGATTTGTTATGTGAAACCAATTTATGATACAGATTTTGAAATGGGTTTTGTGAGAGTATTAATCTGCGAAATGCTATATTTTGCTTTGTAAAATCAATCGTGATATGGACTGATAAAAGTCACCTCTAGAGCTTTATAGTCAAGAGTTAAGTCCTTCACAGTAATTTGAGTCACGTGAGAGCTATCTCTAGGGCTTTGTACTATTGATATACATTGGTCAATGATTATGTGCTATAATATAACATAATTTCGTGGGAGTCACCTCTAAGACTTTGTACTATTTACATATGTTGATCAAGGTTAAATGCTACACAATGATGCAAATCTTGTGAGAGTCAATTATAGGGCCTTGTAATACTCAAGGGCTAAGTGTTACGTGATGTCATAAGCCTTGTGAGAGCTACCTCTAAGGTTGTGAGATGTGATGTGGTATGAGTTTGAAAAATGGAATAAACCATTAATATGAGATATGATGAGTTTAATCATTGAACTAAACCAACAAACCTTTTTTTTGATATTATGGATGGATAGGAAATTCTGCTTTTGATATAGAAAGACTGAAGTAATATATAACTTATTTTATTCTTGTAAGTTGTTATATTTTAGATTTGCATAAATGAATCGTGTCTTTTAAGTTCTAAGTGTGTAATGTGGAGGCTTGACCTTTTTTAAGATATGTACTATTTATTGAGGTGTGGTTGCTCCTTCTTCTCCTTTCCAATCTTTTCAGGTTCCTCAATTAGCAATGTATAGAGTGAGAGCGATATGGACGGGGACTTTTGAGAATTGGATTCGAATGGTTAGAGGTTGTGTCCTTGGATGGAAGGACGGCTATGCCATTCCCTTTTATGCTAGGATTCGAGATGTGATGGAAATAGCTAAATGAGAGAGATGGAGAAGAAAAGGCACAGATAAAAAAAAAAATAAAAAGTAAGATTAAGCCACTGTTAATTTCACAAAAAATAAATAATTTAGAAAATATTTTTCTAAAATTTTCATTTATATTGCTTACAAATATGATTATATGAAAAATATTTTCATCATTATAAAATTGTTTACATATAAATTATTATCGATAATGAAAATATTTTTTATTAATTGATTATCTTATGTGATACAACGATAATTTTCAGAAAAATATTATTCAATTTTTTTATTTTTTTTTTCAAAACAAACAGTGTTTTGATACTAGATAAAAAGAAAAGGTTTGTTTCGTGTGCAATAATACAAAATGCACAATATAAATATTAAAATTTATTCAAGTTGAATACACAATCAAACATTATAATATCAAATCAAAAAGTATAGATCCAGAGTAAGACGGATTGAACCCAAGCCAGCAATTAAACATGTAGTATCCCTAATCCAAATTTAATATTTCTTCACCTTAATTGGAAGGAGTGAAAATCTCCCCTCACCTTGAACTTTTTTCTCTGAAGCCACGAGCCGCGAACTCAATTAGTAAATTAAATCCGTTAGTCTGGCTTGGGTTGATGCATGAGCTCCCTCCTTACTTTATTTGCTTTCGATAAGTGACTTTCTCCTTTAGTGGAGCAGAACAAATTGCACTTTGATAAAAGCCTCATATATAATGAGCTATCTTCATTTTGCAGGTCTCTTCGGAGACATCTGATAAAAAAAAATTATTTTGCAGAAAATGAATGCCTCAAAAAAAGTTATAAAAAAAATATTAGTCTATAGGTAATGAAAAATATTTTCATCATTGATTACACTATATGCCTAACTCTTATCGTGAATAATGAAAAAAAAATCATTAATTTATTCTTCTAAATGAAATAAATTATCATTTTTTTAAAATATCTTTCAAATCACTCATTCATGAAATAAATGCATGTGAAACATAAAAAGAATCTCATCAATCTAATAAAGCAAAACAAAAAAGAAAAAAAAAACACTCAAATTAAGGAAAAAGGATTCAACGGTATTACTATAATGGTCAAGCTAAGGCAGCCACAATCTCACAAGTGATTCTCGAGCAACACGGTCTTGGAAGGATCATCTAGGACCAAATGATCCATCTTCCCTTGGACAAGAAGTAGAGTCAAACGAAATTGAGAGATTATCTAGGTCAGATAAATCATCTCCGGGTTCATACTTCTCCCATCTTTTCTCCAAGCTAATAATTCCTTCGAGAAATAGGACTGCTTCAGCCATATAAGGTCGTCTTGTGGGGTCGAGTTGCGTGCAAAGCAGAGCCAGACGAATGGCTTTCTCGACTTCACTCTCGTCATAGCCGCCGGGCATGTTGGTATCAATTATCGTTTCCAGCTTTTCGTTCTTTAGAAGGGCATGTGCCAATTGAGGCAGCACCAGTTCGTCTCCATCAAGGCAGGTTGTTTGGCAAGCTCTTCGACCGCTTATCAGTTCAAGAAGCGTCACGCCAAACCCATAAACATCGCTCTTTACAGAGTATCTTCCGGCACCGCTGTCTGGATCCATGTAACCAAATGTCCCCACTGTCCAGTCGGTAAAAAAAGTGTCTTCACCATTGGGTTCTCCTTCGGAAACAGCCTTGTCTTTGTACTCGTCCATGAACAAGGCCAACCCAAAATCTCCGATACGGGCCTCGAAGTCCTCATCCAACAGTATATTAGCGGGTTTAATGTCCCTGTGAATTATCCTCAGATCATGCAAATGGGAAATCCCTCTCGCTGCTCCAATTGCTATCTTCTTCCTGGTGGCCCAATCCAGCGGGCGCTTCTCTGTTGACTGTCCTCTTAAAAGGGAGTCTAGGCTTCCGTTCACCATGAGAGTGTACACGAGCGTGTATTCACCATGTTTCGATGACATACAAAAGCCATGAACGGGAAGCAGATTCCGATGCCAAATCATGTTCCCTAGTTTTACTTCAGCACGGAGTATCGATCCCAGAGCGGGATGTCCAGTGAGTCTTTTCATCGCCACTCTGGAGCCGTCCGCCAAGTGTCCTTCGTACACGCGACTGAACCCACCCTCGCCCACCTTCTTTGTCTCACTGAAATTGTTGGTAGCGAGCTTCAGCTCGCGGACAGTGAACCTTTTAAGGCGTCCTTCCTCGGGACATTGGATCGATTCGCTTGGCCTCCAGCAACCAAAGTTGGAAGCTGGCTTAGCCAAGCACAGAGAAGCTCCGGCAGCGACCTGGCAGGATGTTAAAGATTTGATGAAACTGCAGCCAGCAGGATTAAGCGGCAGACAAATCGTCGATGACCAGGAAGCAGGCGGCGAATGCGGATCAAAATCGGGAGGATCTTCAGTGAGATCGATTGTTGAAAACTTGAAGGTCATGGTTCTTCGCCCTTCTAAAACACCACCGAAATTGAGCTCGGATTGCTCGAATTTATTTTTTTGCAAACGGGAACAGAAGAAGGAAGGAAGAAGAGCTGCAGAGGGAAGCCTGAGCTGAGTCTGGATATTCACGCTTCTATATTTTGGTGGTCTATCATGCCTGCAGAGGATGCTTCCTAGTAAAATCCTAGAACGAAGCACGCACCCGCACACGTCTGGCGGGGAATTCCGTAACATGCTTATACTCTTCCAACGACCCTTGGACAGAGCGATGACTCCAACGAGTCAGTCGTCTTGGTCGCTTTCGCTTCTCCCATATGCTGTTTCCCCTCTTGGTACCTCGAACTTTCTTGGGACATTTAGTCCAACATCTAGAATTTCTAGGTTGCGTCTGAATGCAATTCAGCCCGTTTCCTCGGCTGACACCGACACCGGCTATTAAGGTGAATTAAGCCCGGGCAAACAACCTTCGTCTGGTGGAAGAAGAACTGGAGCAGGGGGTGTCATGAATCACATTTCCTATCTTCAATGAGTAAAGCCAACTAATGACTTCCATCTTGGAAACGAAAGTGAAAATTTTCATTTTGTCTCTGAAGTTATGCTCTTTTTCCGATCAAGTCTTGTCCGTTTCAATTACCTAATCAAGTCATTCAATTTGCATAAATTTCCTTATCAAGTTTCTCTTACACTGATTCCTATGAATTAATTTAGCTAGTGCAGACATAGGATTTGGTATAAACCCAGAAAATTGCTCCACAAGCCCTTCCAAATCAAGGAAGGTATCAATTGTAACTAATTATGTTCCATCATATGAGGAAAACTTCCTCTACTTGCATTTCTAATGAAAGCTTTTTCTCATTTTGAATTACCATGGGAAGTTTTGCATTTAGTCCACGAATCCTAGCTTATCTCAAAGATTTTCCCTTCGACGTAATTTATTTATTTATTTTACTTCAGCTCAATCTAGCCTAAGAGGTTGCCTTTTGGAAACAGGTGTGGAACTACAACTTCTTGGAGATTCATAAATCAATGAACATTTCATGGGGTGGGTGTTAGCCAAAGAAAACGGATGATGTGTCTCCCTGTATAAAAACCAAAGAATCAATAAATGAACATAAGTGGGCACACACCCTATTTTTTTAATTAATTTTTGAATGTTTTTAATTCTGGAAAATGGGACTCGGGTCGGGTCAGAGAACCGGTCTGATTGTTGGTCTGACCTGGACCCTATCGGTCCGGGTTGGGTTTGAACCACGACCAGCCCCAGGCCCAGTTCGACTATGGCCTGACCTGAATTTGATGGGTATGAGCCTCTACAACAATTCAACCCGAGTCTATTCAAACCAAATAAAGCTCAACGTGACTAGAACCGTGACAAACCCATATTCCTCAAAAGAAGCTATCTCAAGCCCGTCTTCTTTTAAAAACCATCCAGCCCACACACTTAAAAAAAGGCCCATTCTATTTTTTAGCCACACCACCTTGACCTGCTCACTTGATCCGAATTTTTGTTTCTCCTATGATTATTATTTCTTTCTTTCTTTCTTTTCTCCCTTTTCTTTTGCTTTGGGTCGCCTTCTTCTTTGGGCGGTCTCACCGGCGACATCGCCAAAAAAGCACATTGCAAAACAAAAGCCGTTCCAGCAAATCAAACATGAATAAACACACCGAGACAAAAGTAAGACTAATTATGGCAACTCCAACCGCGGGCTCCTCCAACAAGGACTGTCGATTTTCAGGCAAGAAAGAGGGACGGACAGGCCTAGGTTGAAAAGAAAAAAAATGGAAAAGAGAGAACCTAGGTTGGGCCTAGCAAAGAAAAGAAAAGAAAGGGCTGAGGTAGCCCGACCCCGCCTCGTTTTTTAAATTAATTAGTTTTTTTTTTTTTTTTTCCTTTTTTAAAAATATTTTTCTAATAAATACTATAAATCTTAATGCAAATGCTCCTAACATATATATGCTATGCAATTTAATGAAAATTATTTTTGTTTAGAGATTAAAAATTAATCCATACATAATTAAACCTTAATTGAACAAACAAAATTTAGGTATCAACATTATTATCCATGTTACAATAGAAGTTGTGTAATTCTCAGAATCAAGACAATTCCATGGGCGATTTGCCAGCTAAGCAACACCTCCATGAAACTATTATTAAAGATGAGATATTGATATGTCTTCGTGATAGAGAGAAGTAGCAGAGTTCTCCTCCCACCTCTTCGAGCTAATAGCCCCTTCAAGAATTTGGATTACTTCCACCATATTAGGTTGACTTTTTGGTCAAGTTGCATGCAAAGTAGAGCTAGCTAGATATCACATCCCAAATCCTAGTAGAAAAAGAAAAATGAGGCAGTTGTCCTTCCACCAGAAGAATGTTACCTCTAATCACTCAAATTCAACTCCCAAAAGTCTCCAATAAAATATCATCTCACTCTATTGGCCGCTAATTAAGAGACTTGAAAATTTTGGAATAAGAGGAGTAAGTAACCACTACTCAGTGAGTAGTGTGCTTCTTCCAAACAAATTGAGCAATCATATGCCATATATAGACACAACAATATTAGTAACTCATAATCCAACTCTTTAATATACAAATCAAATCGTATATAAGTTATTTTATTTCAACAAGCTTTATGCAATTTAGAAAATACTCATTAAATCATCATAAACATCAATGGTCTTATTCCATTGATCCATCTTATAAAATGATATGTCGATGGTCCATTCCATCAGCTAATCTCAAATTACGCATTAGTGGTCTTTTTTATTGTCTAAATTCAAATAATATGTCAGTGGTCTACTCCATTAAATAAATTCATGCTCAAATATCTAGCCATGGTCATGCATAACACTTGGACAAGACGATCAAGATTTCCTATTGATTAGGTCACCACCTATTATTAGTCGATAGCTCGACCTATAAGGATATCCTAGACTATTTAGGGCATACACGCAAACTCTCAATCAAGTTTCCAGTGATATTGAGCACCTAGCTATCATCCTCCAATACTAAAAATCCAATCCATAAACAGTTTCATATTTATAAATACATTTCACAAATTAATCACACAACTTTTCGCAATTCAATCCATTCGCCAAAAGTACTTTTCATAAATTTCAAGACTTATCTTAGTAACCGATTTTACAAACTAGATCAAATCAGAAGCATGTCCTAAAACATTTCACAAATTAATATTCCATAAATCATACTCAATGTCAAGAGCTTTTTGTAAAAAAGTTTCGGAAACCTAAAACATATAATATTTCTCAACTCCATTCATCAAACTAAATATATATTTCCATCAAACATTTTCATACCATTCACATATATAAAAAGTGTAGTAAACACCCGATCTAAATTTTATGTAATAAACATACTTATTCAAAGCTTATAATATATCGAATCTTTATTATTTTTAAAGAATGAGTTTACAAATTCTTAAAAAGAAATAGCACCACTTATCTTAGAATGCCTACGACCAAACAACAAACGTTACTCTTATTATTGAACTCACGATCCCATAGTATAAGCAAAAACCAATGCTACAATTGAGGAACACAATATCTCAATTATGAAATCGCTATGTTACACCTAATCGTTAACTAAATAGCTCTTATGTACTAACAAATCGCATACTTAAAGTGATTATCAGGCCATTTGCAACGCAGAACTTGAGCACAAAACTTGGTCACACCATAACTCTCTCCACTAAACCCCATTCCAAATGTATTTATATTTAATAGAAAGCCATTTCAACGTACTACAAGAACCTCAACTTGACCGACCCAAAATTGAGCTAAAAACTAACGAAATACAATCCCAAATTCATACGTGAACACTTCAAGATTTTGTTTCGATCAAACCGTAAACTTAAATCAAGTTCTGTAAAGTCTTACAGTTCCACAACACCCAAAACTATCATTCCATGAAATTTCATATCTCAACTACTTAAAAATCAAACTTCACAACTTGAATCTCATATAATTTCAAATTTAAGTCCTAACCCCGAAAATTAATCTTATTAGAAGAACGAGGGACACAAGCATTTACCGAGCATTGCGTTATGGATATCATAAAAACAATCACAGACTAAATGAGGAATTCATTCTATATGTTTCAAACCTCTAATTGGCCAATCAATCACACTACTATTTGATTATTCAATTTATTAACATTCTATCTATTATCACTATTGTAGAGCCTAGGTGATTGCGACAACCACATATTGTAGGCCTCCACCTAGCCCAACAGTAACGATTTGTTAATTTGCTAATCATGGACTAAATGAAAATTTTAGTCTCTATGTTTCAAACCTCTAATTTGCTAATCAATTTTGTTACAATTTGGTTATTTCATCTATTAACATTCTATCTATTATATCAAAATCCAAGAAAGTGACACGATCTAAAAGATTTTTGTACATGAAATCGTGACCGATCCATGAACAAGTGATCATCGATTATCTTCCGAGTCCTAGGGTTTTCTCGAATATTCTAGAATACTCATGGGTAGACAATATGGTAAATGTATACTTCTATATAAATACAAGTAATGGAGCAGATTGGTAGATAAAATCTCTACCGTCAAATGAATAGGAGATCTACGGTAATAATTAGCCTTATATTTATAAATATGAGTCTCCTCCCCTTATTTGTATACATCTTACAAGTAAAATACATTTTTAAGCTTCTTTCTTAAAAGTTTCTCTTTTTATGATTCTTGAAAATATGAACGAGTAAGGTTAACTTTGAAAGTAATTCCTAAAGTTGTATAGGTAAAGGAATGCTAGATAGATCCGTAGGTCGACCCATGACAATTACCTCTATAATAGAGTCTAGTTATACTCATGTCTGCTTGCGTCGATAAAAATGCTCTCTCTTGTCCCCGTATTCACCACCTCCTCCAATTCACCATAATAGCCCCCATTCAGCATTTCTCATTCCCCACAGCAACCCCAATTTCCCCAATTTCCCCAATTTCCATTAGGGCCATTCACCACTTGTTTCTCATTAGCAGCAGCCTCCTGCCCATAGATTCCCATTAAGGCTATTCACCACCCCATTCTCAGAAACAAGCCCCCTACTCCCGATTCCAATTAGAGCCACTCACCACCCCATTTCTAGCAATAGACCCTTACTTCCTAATTTCCATTAGGGTCATTTAATTGATTTGCAATAGGTTATCTAGAAAGAAGTACTCAGTTTTTACAAATTAAGTAAAACATACCGGAGCACACTAAAATCCTAATTGACAAGCACAAAATGAAAAACAACTCACTACAATTAATTATCGTGTGCCGCCATCACATCGTGAGAGCTCCGCATTATTTTGGCACCCTTAAGGTTGATAACCACAAAAGCTTGCGCTAATGAAACAATGTGTAAGAGTAAATATTCTTGCATTATCAGATCTATATCTACTTGCGCTCAATAAAGATACCCTCACGTAGTATTTACATTGGTCCTCCTCTATGGTGAGAGAGGAACCTCAAATGATTCCATCATGCACTATTTCCATTACCGTCAATACCGTCAATACCCTCAAAACACACTCTATATGAAAAGTCAAAGAGTTGTCATTCCTGACGAGAGATGGAGAAATGGTGATGGCTGAATAAGATGAGAGAAATAGAACTGAATTTGGAGAATTACAATCTCAAAATTAAAGCAATAGTTTACTCAGTAAAAATACACACGAGAAATGCAATGAAAAAGTACTAAGCTTTATAAAGAAGATATTAGTTGTCAATGGAGATGCGTATCTTATCTTAGAGATGTGTATTACTTCGAGTCTGTCGTTATGTTTCAAGTTCAACTCGCATGGGCTTGTGGTAGATATGTGCCGATTAGTTTTAGAGTTATAATCGTTGTGAAATACTTTTGTCCAAAGCATATTGATTGTTATTATTAGACTTTAGAGCCCATATTACCTACACTGAAATATATAGTACCATTGTTGAATTTGACATAAATGTTAACAAAATGTGCCTATGGTGGCTTAAAGTATAAATTGATATATGTAGTTTAGATAATTTTATTGTGAATTTAGTTCTCATTCCAACACACTGCCTAATTACTATGTAGAGTCCTCATTTTGGGGATTGATTATGATTTCAAAACGAGCCATGTTGTCCATGATGCATTCGAGCTTCTTGCTCGTCATTAGAATATGTGTATCATTTGCAATTGATGCTAACTATTTGGGGATGAAGTATATTGAAATGCAACAGTACTTGCCCTCACTTCACAACATTTTCAAATTCAATTGATACATACCTCTACAACTTTGCTCGAGTGAACATATTCAAGAACTTGATCTATCCAAACTTCCAATTATGTTGCAAAAGACTCGCTGAACCAACACATCAATACCCCAATTAGCTCCCATATCACCACCTTAGTAGTCTCTACATCAGCCTCCACATCAGCGCCCCCACCAGCATCTCCAACCCCTACATTAGCCCCATAATAGCCCCCACATCAGCACCACCAGTAGCCCCACAACAACCTTCATATCAACACCCCCAACAGCCTTCACACTTCTCCAACAACCCCTATATCAACAACCCTAGTAGCCCCCATATTAGCACCCCTAGTAGGCCCTACATTCCCTCCCCTAGCCACCGCATTAACCCCAACTCAGCACCCATAGTAGAAACTATAGCACCCACTATCCCCACATCAGCCCTCAAATCAGCACCCCAAGTAGCCCCCACAGTAGCTCTGACAACCTCTCCATTTCCAACCACAATTCCACCTTTTGATTCCCATTAGGCCCGTTCCTTACATCATTCATAGCAGCAAGTAAGTTGTTCAGTAGGAATTATTCACTGTTCATGAAATAAGCAAAATATATTTATATAAGTGAACATAAATTATAATGGAAAAGCAATAAAAGGAAAAAGAACTTACTATAATTCTTCATTAATCAAAGTGTGTCTGATCTCGCATTCATGTTTTGAGAGGAGTGCATAGTTCTAGCGCCCCTCAGGTTGCTAGGATCCTCTAAATAATGAACGCTTGAACTTTGAAAATTGTATATATGAGTATAAATTCTTTTTCGCACAATTCATCCAATAACAAATCCAAAGCTACTTCCGCCCTATGAAGATTTGCTCAAGTGGCATTAGCGTTTGTCATCCTTTGCGCTTTTTGTTTGTATGGTGCATAAGGAATTTTTTTTTTTATCGAACGCTTTTGATATGTGGACTTAATCGGATTACTTCCTCCAGAAAGGATTGGCACAAAGCTTTTTACGAGAGAAGGGAAAAGCCTCGGAAAATTGCAAAATGAATGTGTTTCAACGAAGATAGAAACTCCCTCTCCGCTTTTCTACGTTATTTTTACATTAATGACTCTTATCTTCTCTCTGCAATATTTTCTCCACACTCAATGTTCTTTCTCTGACCAACCAATAGAAACCCTCTGAGATGCATGTTGGTTTCCACTCATCATCACATCTTCTTAAGGGTCCCAGGCACACATAGCTCAAAGCCCAAAAAGAATATTACAACCACCATGGAGAATGCAAGTAGAATACCTAGTTTCTTCAAGTATTTCATGGCCAATCACGACTCCGAGCAAATGGTATATCGTTTCTTCTCCTTTGCCAATTTTGATGTTTATGCCAACAATACCGCATAACCATCCAGATGAAAGGATATATGGCCGATCATGATTGGCAAGAAATGAACAAATATCATCTTTAACCGACGAAGACCAAATTTAATCTAACTCAGATATCTAAGGCGAAAATGCAGGGCGAAGATCCACGAGCCATCAACACATGCGTAGATTAACAGCTCTTGTGCACTAACAAATCGTATACCTAAAGCGGATATCAAGCCAATCGCAATGCGGAACTTGAGCGTAAAACTTAGTTCCATCATAACTCTCTCTACTGAACCACGTTCCAAACATACTTATGTTAATAGAAAGCTCTTTCAACGTACTACAGAACCCAACTTAATCGATCTAAAAACGAGCCAAAAACAAACGAAATATGGGCCTAAAGTCGTATGTGAACATTTCAAAATTTTATTTCGGGTAAACCGTAAGCTTAAATCAAGTTTTGTCAAGTCCTACGACTCACAACACCCCAAACTATCATTTTATGAAATTTTGTAACTCAACAACTCAAAAATCAAACTTCGCAACTTGAATTTCACATAATTCTAAATGTAAGCCCTAACGCCAAAAATTAATTTGATTAGAAGAACGAGGGACATAAGTATTTATCAGGCATTGCATTATGGATGTCACAAAAACAATCAAGGACTAAATGAATAATTCATTATCTATGTTTTAAACTTCTAATTGGCTAATCAATCTCACTACCATTTAACTATTTGATCTATTAACATTATGCCTATTACCATTATTGTATAGCTTAGGTGATTGCTACAACCACAGACTATAATCCCTTACCTAACCCAGCAGTAACGATTTGCTAATTTTCTATGTTCTAAATCTCTAAACCCGTTGGTTATTCTATCTATTGAATGATCTAGATGTTTTGTGTACGAAAGACCATGACTGATTAATGAATGAGCGATCATCAATTATCTATTGAGTCCTAAGATTTTCTCGAGTATTCTGAAATACTTATGGGGTGAACAATATGGTAAATGTAGACTTCCATGTCAATGCAAGTGGTTAGGTAGATATGTAGATATAATCTCTATTGTCAAATCGATTGAAGATCTACGGTTACGATTAGTTTTATAATTATACATAAATCCACCCCTCATTTGGATTTATATCACAAGTAAAATATATTTTAGATATTCACTCTCTAGAGTTTATTTTTCTATGATTCTTGAGAATGTAAGTGAGTAAGACTAACTTTGAAAGTAATTCCTAATGTTGCATAGGTAAAATAATGCTAAATTGACCAGTGACAATTACCTCGACCTGTAGATCAATCCATAACAATTACATCTATAATAGAGCCTAGTTATTCCCATGTCCGCTTACGCCAATGAAAATTCCCTTACATACCTCTACATTCGCCACCTCCTCCAATTCACCACAATAGACCTTCATTCAGCATCCACATTCTCCCCACAGCAGTCCACTATTCCCCGATTCCCATTAGGGCCATTCGCCACTTGTTTCTCATCAACAGCAGCTCCCACCCCCCGATTCCTATTAAGGCTATTCACACCTTATCTCCATATCAACCCTTATATCAGCACCCCAGCAACTCCCACAGTAGCGTCAATAGCCCTCATTCCCAACCACAATCCCACCACTTGATTCCCATTAAGCCTGTTACTTACCCATTCATAGTAGCAAGTAGGGTGTTCAGTAGGAAGTATCACTGCTCATGAAATAAAAAACATATTTATATATAAATGAAAACATATTAGCACCCTAGTAGCTCCCACATTAGCTCTAACAACCTCTCATTTCCTAATTATAGGCACACTCATTGATTTCCATTAGGTATGCTCCTTACCCCATTCATAGCAGCAAGTAAGGTGTTCAATAGAAAGTATTCACTGTTCATGAAAGCAATAAAACATATTTATATAAGTGAACAGAAATTATAATTGAAAAGAAAAAATGGAAAAGAACGTACAGCAATTTTCCATTTATCAAAGTATGTCTGATCTCTGCCTTCATGTTTTGAGAAGAGTGCGCAATTCTGACGCCCCTCAAGATGCCAAGATCCTCTAAATACCTCTACATAATGATCATTAACGCTTGAGCTTTTAGAAATTGTGTATATGAGTATGAATTCTTTTTCGCACAATTCATCCAACAACAAATCCAGAGATACTTCCGCCCTACAAAGATTTGCTTGGGTGGCATGAGCATTTGTCCTCCGGTGGAGTGGGCAACTCTTTTACAATTCAAGTTTCTGCTTCTCTAAGTGTCCACACAGCTTGCTCCAAGATGAAAGTACATATGGCCAATCATGGCTGGTAAGAGATGAACAAATATCATCTTTAACTGACGAAGACCAAACTTAATTCAACTCGGATATCTAAGGCGATAATGCAGGGCGAAGAAACGAGCCATCAATGCATGCATAGATTAACAACTCTTACGCACTAACAAATTGTATGCCTAAAATATTTATCAAGCCATTCGCAATGTGGAACTTGAGCGCAAAACTTGGTTACATCATAACTCTCTCTACTGAACCGCATTCCAAACATACTGGAGTTAATAGAAAGCCCTTTCAACGTACTACAAGAACCCAACTTAATCCACCCAAAATCGAGCCTAAAACAAACGAACTATGGGCCCAAAGTTGTATGTGAACACTTCAAAATTTTGTTTCGAGCAAACCGTAAACTTAAATCAAGAGCGGTAAAGTCTTATGGCTCCACAACACCCTAAACTATCATTCCATGAAATTTCATAACTCAACAACTCAAAAATCAAACTTCACAACTGGAATCTCGCATAATTCCGAATTTAAGCCCTAACTCCAAAAACTAATTTGATTAGAAGAATGACGGACACAAGCATTTACTAAGCGTTGCATTATGGATGTCACAAAAACAATCATGGACTAAATGAAGAATTCATTCGGTATGTTTCAAACCTCTAATTGGTCAATCAATCCCACCACCATTTGACTCTTCGATTTATTAACATTCTGTCTATTACCATTATTGTAGAGCCTATATGATTGCTACAACCACAGACTATAGCCCCTTACTTAGCCTAGCAGTAACGATTTGTTAATTCTCTATATTCCAAACCTCTAATTTGGTAATCAAACCCGTTGCAATTTGGTTATCCTATCTATTAACATTCTATATCCAAGAAAGCGAACGATCTAGATGTTTTGTGTACAAAAGATCATGACTGATCCATGAACGAGCGATCATCAATTATCTCTCGAGTCCTAGAGTTTTATCAAGTATTCTGGAATACCTATGGGGTGGACAATATGATAAATGTATACTTCTATATTAATGCAAGTAGTTGGATGGATGGGTAGATATAATCTCTATCGTCAAATCGATTGGAGATCTACGATTATGATTAGCTTTATACTTATATATAAATGGGCTTTCTTCCTTCATTTGTATCCATCTCACAAGGAAAATATATTTTAGATTTCTTTCTTTAGAGTTTTTTTTTCTATGATTCTTGAGAATGTAAGTAAGGCTGACTTTGAAAGTAATTCCTAAGGTTGCATAGGTAAAAAAAAAATGCTAGATTGACTTGTAACAATTATCTAGACCCATAGATCAACCCGTAACAATTACCTCTATAATAAAGCCTTGTTATCCCCATGTTCGCTTACACCGATGAAAATTCTCTCACTTGCCCCACATTCGCTACCTCATCCAATTCACCACAATAGTCCCTCATACAGTACCCTAATTCCCCGTAGCGGTCCACTATTCCCTCGATTCCTATTATTGGCCATTCGCCATTTGTTTCTCATCAACAGTAGCCCCCATCTCTCAATTCCTATTAGGTCATTCACACCCCATCCCCATATCAACCCCATATTAGCACCCCCAGCAGCTCCCACATTAGCCCCAACAACCTCTCCATTCCTAACTACAGGCCCACCCCTTGATTCCCATTAGGCTTGTTTCTTACCCCATTCATAACAACAAGTAAGGCGTTCAGTAGAAATTATTCACTGTTCATGAAAGAAGTAAAACATATTTAAGTGAACAGACATTATAATGGAAAAGAAAAAAATGGAAAAGAACTTACTACAATTCTCCGTTGATCAAAGTGTGTCCGATCTTCGCCTTCATGTTTCGAGAGGAGTGCGCAATTCCGGCGCCCCTTAGGATGTTAGGATCCTCCGAATACCGCTACATAATGATCATGAGCACTTGAGCTTTGGAAATTGTGTATATGAGTATGAATTTTTTTTCGCACAATTCATCCAACAACAAATCCAGAGCTGCTTTCGCCCTACGAAGTTTCGCTCGAGTGGCATTGGCGTTTGCCCTCCTCTGTGGTGGAGTGAACAACCCTTTTACGATTAGATTGTGCTCTATTTTTTCTTCTTTGAGTGTCCACATGGCTTGCTCCAGATGAAAGGACATAGGGCCGATCATGGCTGGCAAGAGATGAACAAAATATCATCTTTAATCGATGAAGACCAAACTTAATCTAACTCAGATATCTAAGGCAACAATGTAGGGTGAAGATCCACGAGCCATCAATGCATTCGCAGATTAATAGCTCATACGCACTAATAAATTGTACACCTCAAGCGATTATCAAGCCCTTTGCATTGCGGAACTTGAGCGCAAAACTTGATCGCACCATAACTCTCTCCATTGAACCCCATTCCAAATGTACTTACAGTTAATAGAAAGCCATTAATGTACTACAAGAACACAACTTGACTAACCCAAAATCGAGCCGAAAACCAATGAAATATGGGTCCAAAGTCGTACGTGAACACTTCAAAATTTTGTTTCGGGCAAACCGTATGCTTAAATCAAGTTTGGTAAAGTCTTATAACTCCACAACCCCTAATCTATCATTCCATGAAATATAATAACTCAACAACTCAAAAATCGAACTTCACGAATTGAATCTCATATAATTCCGAATTTAAGCTCTAACCCAAAAACTAATTTGATTAAAAGAACGAGGGATGCAAGGAGATGGAAAGAATTAGTAGCTGTGTTTCTCGGGATCGGATTCTCTTGTCGAGGTTCCAAGTTCAATGAAAGCTAGAGAATTAGATAACAACTCCATATAATTCATTAAACACTTGAAGATGAGTGCTTCTATTAGCTATTTGAAGACAATGAGAGAAAGGTGCCTTGTCAAATAAATCAAAAACTGCAGTAGGTTAAGGAAACCGTTCATCCGTTGCAAAGTGGAACTCCTGGGGTTGGGTTACGCTCTTCTTCGTATTACAGAAAATCCCAAGTTCCGTTTACTATAAAAAAATCTGTAGCATTCGAGCTCATCTGCATTATCAAAACTAAATGGAGAGTGCGAAAATATCTGCAGCAATCTCTACACGGAAGTCAAACTTTCTTATTCAGAGGCCTTGCTTTAAATTTGGGAACCTTTTCAAGTTCCACCTGTTCTAGTTCAAAGGAACTTTTCACTTGTGGTGGGCGGGACCTCAGAGACGTTTTAAGGGGTGGAGCTTTAGGTTCGGTTAGGTGCAATTTCCACTGGTGATTCTGTGGCAGCACAGTTGGAGGAACTGTTAATAGATACCTTGACAAACCCGACAAGAGCGAGGAGATATTGGGTGGTCTGGGACAGCCACGTCAGCGTGGTCCCGGACCACTCATATGGCGCCACATATGAGGGGAGGGGGACAAAAAGAGAGAAAGAGGAGAAAGCGTCAGAGAAGCTTCCCCATACACGTGGCGCCGTGTGAGTGGTCCGGGACCACGCTGACGTGGCGGTCCCGGACCACCCAATATTTTCTCGACAAGAGCAAGCGAAATAGAAATGTGTCCCTCTGTACCTGATGAAAATTTCCTGTGGAGGCAACAGAAGCCGATTCTGCATTGTCATCGGCCCTTGATGTTGTCTCAAAATGGATCTCCTTCAATTAATGTGAAGGATAGTTTAGTTCCCGAATGAAATACTCTTAAATCCATTCTAGCCACACCTGACTTGAATTTCCCTTAAACTCTGTGAAACTGGTAATGCTGGAGCTTCCAAAATCTATAGAAAACCGAAGAAAAAAATTAACAATTAACTTTGGTTTTGATAAATTGATCTACAATAAAATGGCAGAAAGAAATAGGAGGGAGAGATTTACCTTCTTGTTATGGCCGAGCTTTCAACTTTGGAATTATAGCCATCATCTCTTCCTCAAGCTCCGCAGTACTCTTTACTCTTGACTGTACTAATACGCTGTGCTGTTTCAAGCTCAGGCTCCTCAAGCCTCGTAAGTGTGAGTTCGGTAGGCTTAATCAAAGCACCCATATCCCGAGGCTTACGATGTAGAGAAATTGGAAAAAGAGAGAACGAAAGGGACCTGTTTCCAAGGGCAAAAGTTCACTACAGTGTACAAAAAGAGAAATCTAGAGAAATTAGCGCTTACATGTGAAAGAGAACTACTAAGATGCGGCAATGACAAGTCTCTCGTGCAAGACTGGATCTTCTTTATCATTTCTGCCGTTGATATGAACTGCGCTACTGGTTCCGTAAACCTTTCAAAATAAACTGACTTAAGTCAGCATTACCTAGACAAGTTACGGAGATGGAAAATGAAATGCGATGGCGAATGCAAACCTTTCTATCTTCTTTCAGCCTTATTGGCTGCTGGACTGCATACACTGGAAGTGCCGCTTGCAAGACACAATTTTTGATTTGTGAGGCAAAATTTGCGGTTTGACATTTAAGATCTGAAAAATGAAAAAAAGAAAAAGAAAAAGAAAAGTTCAAATGAGTCACTTCATCACATCACCGACGCCGTACCAACTAAATTTCCTTCCTTCCAACTTCTGCCGCTTGATAGCATGGTTTTCTTGCGCTACCGTAGGAGTTGCGGCAGCATCCTTCACATTTGTATTTCTGTGAGTGGAGACCGGGTAAGCCACACTTTGTATTTGTTTATTTTCAAGTTCAATGCAAAATATGAGGATAAAACATATTTTTATAACCTTTTAACGCACTTTGATTTGGATTTCTTGGCCTGCGAAGACTGCGAGTTCTGTTTAAGCCTCGAGGTGGAGAGGTTCTTGATCAAGCTGGCTATCTTTTTAGCTATCTGACATTTCTCAAAATCAGCCACTGCACTGGCGACTCTGCCGGTGACCGAATGAAGGAGATGGCGGTAGGCCAGAGGAGGAAAATGAGAGAGAAGACACAGAAGTTAAGTTTTGAAATTTTTTTTATATACTCACCTAGTCATATACAAGTGTCGACTTTTTTTATTGGGTATCATTACAAAAGCATATGCGACGTGACGAATGAATATTTGACTTTCTCCTTATCAAAGCTCTGCGGTTGTCTTCACGGTCACCTTAGCTTGGAATATTATTATGAGGAAGAAGGATCGTGTTCCTTGGGCTCCACTCATCTGGAACGATTTGATTGCTCCGAGATTCCAATTTATTTTTTGGCTTATTATTCGCAATCGCTTACCCACTCAGGTTCTTCTTCTTTCATATGGTAGAATTAGTAGTGGAGTTTGTGCTTTTTACAACCTCAGACCGGATTCTATTGATCACTTGTTCTTTGATTACCACGTCTCGGCTAATCTCGTTTTTTTTTTTTGCTGCGAAATGTAATCTTCCATGGAGAAATAGGTCATGATCGGAGAATCTTCTTTGGGCACTGAAATTCCTTCCCGACAAGGACTTTCTTCATTGTATTGCCCGTTTTTCTTTTGGTGCCATGTGTCACTTGATTTGGAAGAAGCACAGCAGCGTCATCTTTTGGGGGAGTCCTTGGAGCTGCCAGCTTTGAAGAACCATCTCATCAAAGTGCTTAAGGACAAGGCTCTTACCTAAAGCAACGTGGTGGACAACCCAAGGAATAGGAGGCTTCAGCGTTGTTGGGGTCTTGATGCTTCTATTTTCGGTCCTCCTCCTTAGAGTGCCTTCAAGCTTTCTTACTTGTCTCTTAACTTGGCTCATAGTTTGTTTGCTCTCCTTTCCTTTGGGCTTCTTTTTTGATACTATAAATGTGTTTTATAAATAGTTTTTTTTGTGTAAAAAAAGTTTGCAGTGTTTGGCAAAATTAAGGGGTTTTGGTCGCTTTTACTACTTCTTTCTTCTTCTTCTTTTGAATTGATCGGCAAAACCGTCTGGACTCAAACAGGAAAACTGCTTCGTGTCTTCGGAGCAGGAAAACCCAGGGTTTCTGCGGAAGCCAAAACGGGAGGTAAATTTTGCCCGCGTCTATGGATTCTTCATCTCCAAAGAGTCCCCGCTCTGAATCCGAAGCCGAACCTGACTATAAGTATAAGGTAACGTCTCTCTGTCTCTCTTCGTTTCGTGCAGTCTAGCCTTATTGAGTTTTTTTTTTGGTGTCCGATATATTCTAGTTTTTTCTACCAGGGATTCGGTCTTGTTGTGCCAGACATTTTTTTTTCTTTTGGTATGTTTGTAGTTGAATTTTTCGTGCTTCCTGTTTTCCCTGCATCTTATTCCCAGATTGTTTATTTATTTTTGTTGCTCTTGGTGAAACTCAATCCAGGATCGAATCAGCTGTTTGCCCGAACAAGTTATAGACCGTATATTATCTCTATTGACATCTAGAGAAGCACAAGCGACTTGTGTTCTTTCCCGGAGATGGAGGCACTTGTATAATTCTCTTCTCACCGACCTTGATTTCGACTGGTTGGACTTATTGGAGAAGTTGCGAGATGACCCCGAGCAAGCGGAAATGGAGAGGGCGAGATATGTGGAATGGGTGGACAATGTCGTGCATCATCAAAGTGGAAAAGAGCACTCTCTACGAAGATTCACGTTACGTTTTGACCTGAATAACTCATATAAGTCTCGCATCGATCACTGGATTAGGTTTGCTTTGGCAAAACAGGTGAAAGTGCTCGATCTACATTTCATGCCAGCGTGTTACGACGATTTTAAGCCTGATTGTGACCCTAGTCGCTTGCCATATGTGTTAGAGCGTGAGATACTTATGGATGCCGATGTAGGGTGTTCGCGGCGGGCTTCAGGTCTCGGTAACTTTGGCTTGAGCCCTTCCATTTCTTGGTACGTTGGCTGTAGGAATCTTGAACAGCTCTCCTTATTTCGAGTGAATGTGGAGGGAGAACTCATTGAGCAATTGCTTGCCGCTTGTCCAGTATTAGAGAAATTGGTTTTGGAATATGTTCGTGGCTTGAGATGGTTGAGAGTTTCTGGCGAGTCACAGAAGTTGAAATACTTGTGCATAATAGTTTGTAAGGATCTTCAGCTCATCGAGATTTATGACACAACGAATCTAGTGTCCTTCACTTACAGAGGATGGTCCTTCACTTACAGAGGATTTGAAGAACAAATTATATGGTATTTGGACAATGTCCCCCGGCTGTCCGAGGTGTCCATTGAAGGATTTAGTGCGAGACAAGTGGATTTGATCGTGTCTGAGCTTTCAAGATATTCCAGTCTGCAGATCATGAAACTTTACTTTACTATGCCTTTTCCTGTAAGAGCACTGACTGATCTTTCCTAAGGTTTCATAAGTTATTTCCTTATTACAATCCATGCTGCCTTTGATTCTCTATCTCTCTACAATATGCAGGAAAGAGTACGGCTTCATCGACGTCAATTGCCTAAATTTACAAGCATCAAGCAATTGGAACTGAGATTTGAAGGATATGGAGATTCAAGTCTACTTCCGTTGACTCCCTTGATTGAGGCATTTCCCTGCTTGCGGAGTTTTGTAGTAGAGGTAGGTTTTCGGGCCTCATATAAGTCTTCGTCTATTTAGGCATTAGATTGTTGCGGTAGGATCGAATTTAATGAACCAAGTCACTGTTGAATCTTGTTGGAGTCTCTCTCATCGGTGAGTTGTTGTGACATCATGTGACTAATATCTACTAGATGTGACCATCCACACAGAAATTTTCTACTCTGCAAGTTCTTTCTTCTACGAGCATTTCCCAATGCCGTCATTGTTACTCATATGCGGCATTCTTCTTTTTCCACAGTTGATGTACCCGATGGACATGCTTTGCAGTCCGAGAGAACTTAAAAGAGTTGTTGGACCTCCCCATCAATTCCTAAAGGTGGTGGAATTTAATAATTATTATGGTCGACCTTGCGATTTGGAACTAGTGAATTATTTTATCGATAACGCCATTGCTCTGGAGAAGTTACTGGTGAATCCCTGTGAGGAAGAATATATCACGGGCGGGGTGAAAAAAGTGAAGGAACCTAGAGAACGTGCTCTACAACAGCTCATGGGAAAGTTGCCTTCTAGAATTGAGCTGGTGATTAATTAACGAAACCAGCGTATCTTTCATGCGGCATCCACAGAGCTGTTATGGATGGATGGCTTTGATTATGCAACCTAATCCTCTTCCCCTCTTTAAAGTTGTTTTCTCGACTGCTGATTTATGTTAGTTTGTTGTAACTGATTCAAGATACTACTTCATCAGAGCTTGATAGAGCTAGATCATGTGTCACTAACCTGGAATGTCATCATCTTTCATGTTATAGAAGTTATCTTGGGGTTCAAGGAAGTTCAGCTTGGACTGAAGTTGATGAATTTGGATTCTCACTGTCTTAATTCTGTGAAATTGCATCAATTTTCCATTTTGACATTTGCAGGGCCATCAGCATTTTCAGACAAAGTTGAACTCACTTACAGAAAAGTACCTCTTGTGATCCCCGAAAATGGGATGAATGTGTGCCCATTGACATTTAATGAATATATCCCTTGCCATGATGTAAACTATGTGAATGAATTGCTGCCTACATTAAATCTATCGTGAAGGGAAGAGCCTGAGAGGCATTGCCCTCCACCTGAAAAGCATCTGTTTTGTTTGGTTCCTACACCAGAAGGTTATAAGATACCAATAAGATGGCCACTCAGCAGGGATTATGTCTGGCGGACGAATGTGAATCATGCGCGTCTTGCTGAAGTGAAAGGAGGACAAAATTGGGTCCATGAGTTTAATCAGCTGTGGTGGTTCCCTGGTGGTGGTACTCACTTCGAGCACAGGGCTCCTGAGTACATTCAAAGGTCGGTTACTAACCATCTCCTCTTGCATGTTTGCTTCTTCTTCCGTGACGTTGCAGTTCACCAGGGCACTAACTACCGGATTGGAAGCTATCCTAGAGAGAAATCTTTCTTTTTGCTTTTTTGGATGCTTCGCTTTTCTATCATTGTCCGATGATATTTATCAGTTTTGTGACACATTTTTCTGCTTTTGGTGTATAGATAGTAAAATACCATGACAAGATCGACGTCAAATCACAGGAGCATATTTTCTTATAGTCATGGTGCAAGAATCTTGGAATTGAATCATTGGACTATAATCGCATGTCCTAGGATTTCTCCCAGGCTATCCTGAAGGCCAGTAGTATTAGAATGATAAGCATTATGATTTATGGTATAGGTTATTCGCTCATTAAATGAAGGTGCCCTAATGCTCGAGCCAGGGATTTATGTTCTGCACATGGATAATAAAGCCTACCGTATCAGATCTCTCTTACATTGATTCCTATAAACTAATTTAGCTAGTACATACAAAGGATCCGGTATAAACCCAGAAAGTTGCTCCACAAGCCCTTCCAAATCAAGGAAGGAATCAATTGGAACGAATTATGTTCCATCATATGCGGAAACCTTCCTCTACCTGCATTTCTAATGACAGCCGTTTCTCATTCTGAATTACCATGGGAAGTTTTGCATTAAGTCCACGAATCCTAGCTTATCTCAAAGATTTTCCCTTAGACGTAATTTTTATTTATTTATTTTACTTCGGCTCAATCTAGCCGAAGAGGCTGCCTTTTGGAAACAGGTGTGGAACTACAACTTGGAGATTCATAAATCGAAGAACATTTTATGGAGTGGGTGTTAGCCAAAGAAAATGGATGAAGTGTCTCCCTGTGTAACAGCCAAAGAATCAACACACGAACATAAGTGGGCACACACCCTTTTTTTTTATTAATTTTTGAATTTTTTAAGTCTGGCAAATGGGACTCTGGTCGGGTCAGAGAATCCGGTCCGATTGTTGGTCTGACCCCAACCCTATCAGTCTGGGTTGGGTCTAAAACCGGACCGGCCCCAGGGCCCAGTCCGAGTATGGCCTGACCTGAGTTTGATGGGTTTTGGCCTCTACAACAATTCAAGCCCGAGTCTATTCAAACTAAATAAAGCCCAACTTGACTAGAACTGTAACAAGCCCATATATCCTCAAAAGAAGCTATCTCAAGCCCGTCTTCTTTTAAAAACCATCCAGCCCACATGCTTAAATAAAGGCTCATTCTATTCCTTAGCCATGACACCTTGACCTGACCATCTGATCCGAATTTTTGTTTCTCCTCTGATTTTTTATTTATTTATTTCTTTTCTCCCTTTTCTTTTGCTCTGCGTCGTCTTCTTCTTTGGGCGGTCTCTCTCAGCGAGATCTTCTTCACCGAGGCTTTTTCTCCGACGAACTCAACACCGAAACTTCATTGAACTAACTCACGCCACAATTCTAATCGACTTACGTCGCCGACCGTCACCAAGTCCTCTTCACTCGTAACTACTCCAACTAACGCCGGTTTCACCGGATTTCACCGGCAACGTTGCCGAAAAAGTGTAAGAGTTTTTTCTGATATGGACTAAATTAATTGATATTGTAATTTACTGTTTTTACGGCTACCGTAAAACGGGGGTTGGTCTAAGGTGAGATAGAAGGTTTCTTAATTAGTCTAATATGGGAATTTTGGCTAGTGTGGGCCGAGTTGAGCCCGATCCGTAATGAGGGGTGACTGGCTGGAAACTCTATAAATAGTCTTTCAAGTCTCTCCTCTAACCCGAATTCTCACATGTATCCTCACCTAGGAGCGTTTACCTAACGCTGCACGTGAGGGGAGCCGCCTCATTGAGCCAGTGATACGGAGGGCAATAGAGGAGAAGGACTTGATGCGTGGATCCCCTTGATATATGTGGGTAATCCTTTTATGCTTTCGCTTTATACTCGATGGATCCCAAAATAGGTGCGTTAATCTTTCTACTCAATTATGCATGTTTTTGTTCTGGTTATGGAGATCTTGGGGTTGCGCAATTTGCGTCTAACATGTGGTATCAGAGCAACCATAACCCTAGAACACGAACACAATTGATTTTGCCCTAATTAGTACAGATCTTGCCCTAATTTGTGATTTTCGAGATTTTTTATTCAATAAAAATTAAATTAAATCACAAATTCGGACTAGGCTCGACGAGGCGAGCAAGAGGGTCGGCGGCGCGTCGCCGGGGGAGGCCGCACGCGCCTCGGCCACGCGCCTCTTGGGCGTCGATCGCGCTCCGCGCGTGAGCTCCACGCGCTGCGCACTCAGGCGGCGCATGAGGGCGCGTGGAGCATTGGATTGCCGCGTGGCCGGTGGCGTTGGATCCGTATGGCTGTCCTCTATCCCGTGGTATATTTATTTTATATGTTTGATGATTTTATTGATGTGAAATTACATATGAAACCCTAAATACGTGTATTTTTAGTGTATTTTTGCGTATTTTTCTTATATTTTCTGTGATTTTGGAAATATAAGTGTTGGATTACAAGTGTGTTATCACATAAACATTATAATGGTGTGATTCATCAATAAAAATCAAAATTTATTGTGAACTGAAGTTGGCTTAATGAGATACAATTCGTATGAGATTGTATTTGAGCTATGTATTGGTGATAAGAAACAAGGTAAAGATTATGAAATTTTTGTTACTCAAGTATACTCCTTTACACACTGGTAATCTTTGAATGATGGACAACTTAAGGATTCGTGACCAAACCGATTGTACTGATTAACACATCTCGCTGAATGTGGGTAATGCATGTCAATTAAGTTACTGCATATTGTACATGAACTCATCTGGTCACTTCTTAATGTCTATCAAGTTGAATAGTTTTTTATGGTAAGGGAGTATGGCAATATTTATGCAGAGCAATAGTATCTACTGTTGAATTTTTAGATATTTGGTTCTCTGATTTGACTCAATTAATAGGCCTTTGGTTGATTACAATGATAATTTGTTATTTAAAAATTGGCTAATAAATCGGTTGTTGGCCTTGGAGTCATGTTTTGCCATATGATACTCATGAGCAACAAGCTTGTCAATGGAGTACCTGTATTGCTATTGATATTAATTTGTGAGGATCCTTTGGATCGGCATTCTTTTGATGTTATTATAATAATCAGTAATCGGGGTGCACAAAAGATGATTGCTTCTATGTTATGAGAAGTTTTTCGTGTTGCTGTGATCGTTGATCTCATTGGAATCTGTCTTTCAGGTTCGTTATATATATAATCTTTATTTATCAATATATGTATAAATAAAGATTTTATTAATGAATAAAGCAATGTAATTAGCATGATATGTGATTTTGGTGATATGATGCCCCTATCACTAAAGTCAAAATCACATGTATATGGTGTATGTGAGAAGTAAAGTTTATATCCCTGGTATGAGAGAATTTCAATTATTCAATTGAGTAGTGACCGCCAAAGTGGCACGCTTGATTGGGTTTGAGAAATTTCGGTCTCGTATGATGATTGGGATGTCTCCTGATTTAATGCGTGGTCATACTCCCAAAGGTGGTGATTGTGTATTAGTTCATGGAGGGATACATGATAGTGTGGTGGAGGAGTGACCGATCCTAATGGTTCATATGCCCAAAGGTGATGAATTCACGAAGATTGGAATATATTCTCATAACCCTTATCATGTGGGGAGTGTACAATTGCATGTCATATATTCTGCCCAAAGGTGATTATGTGATTTTGCATGTAACTCTCTGGATGTGTACTTGTACGTCAAGTTACACGATACTCACATGATGCTAATTATATACATTGCTTGGTTTTCAGTCACCTTTTCTGTAATTAATAACTTCACTATTATTGAGGTTTTTACTGCTTCAAATTTTAAGTTGTGGACATATGATTTGTTGCTTGAGAAAAGAGCAATTGAATTTGCTTACTGTCCATGAAGCGTTTCATTCTGGAACACTTGAAAAGAGGTTTGCCTGCGGACTGCACTGCTATAAGATTATAGAAGCCTTAGTTGCTTGTAATTATATCTTGTCTGATATTGAAATTAGGACATATCTGCAAAGATTGTGTTTAAATCCTAATGACATATACATCTTGTATATGATTAAAAGGTTGTCAGGCTTAACAAAAGTATTTTGACAAATATGACAATGCGAAATAGCTTAAAGGGTCATTTGTCAAATACTTGGTAGATTCGGGGTGGTAATTTAATTACTATACCTGAAAATTTGACAAAAAGATTTATGAAAGGCATAAATGAACCATATTGAATATGGTGATGAATATAATTAGTAAAAGGGTCATTTGTCAAATACTTGGTAGATTCTTGGGTGGTAATTTAATTACTATACCTGAAAATTCTGACAAAAAGATTTGGCCGAAAGGCATAAATAAACCATATTGAACATGGTGATGAGTATAATTAGTAAGACTAATTTATCTGGAATTTTGTGGGCTGATATTATTAAAGCAATTTTTTCACATACAAAAAGTGTTTCTTATCAAAGTTGTTTTATAAACTTCTTTTGAGTTATACACTGGATATAGATTACTTGAATCATATTAAATTTAGAGGAGTTATGTAGAAGTGAGATTATCTAATCCAATATTAGATGCTTTGGAATTTAGATCCACTTGGAAGTATTTTGTATCTTATCTAGATTGTTAAAGGGTATTGATTTTATGACCCTAAAGTAGGTGCAAGAATTATGGAATCACATACTCTAAAGTTTATAAAGATTGACGTAATTATAGAGGATAGTTGCTCTCAGACTATTAAAGATAATAGTATGATGGATGTTACTGTGTCTTTGTCTTTACCTATATATAAACAATTGTGGTACAAACAATTGTGGAATCTCTGTACCATAGACTAAACTTGTTGAGGTTCAAGGTACTATTCTTGATATAGTTTATAATGAAATTTCTTAAACCTCTCAAGTGCAGAATGAAGTGGTTACAGCTTTATTAAGGAGATTTGTTAAGGAAAGACGATCAATTATACCATCAGACTATATAGTCTATTTGTGAGAGCATGATTACAATATCCACTATATGGTTGATGTAATGACATATTTATAAATGTCGTTTCTTATTCTCAATCAAGTATGTGATTAGATGCCATAAAAGGCGATATACAATCTATGAAATTGAAACTAACTTACTTGCCTAAAGAATTGGCGTACAAAAACTAAAAAGAATTTCAAAGAAAAATTGTGGAAGTTTGAAGCCAAATTGGTAACTAAAGTTTTTATTCTGAAAGAGGAGTGGATTGTTAATAGTAAAGAAATAAATATTTCTTTCTAGTATTTTTAAAGATTCTTTCAGAGTGAATGTTGCATTAATAATTTATTTTGATATGGAGTTACGCCAAATAGATACAAAATCTATATATTGCAACTGCATGATTTTGCAGCAGATTCAAGTAAACTTGTATGTAGACTGAAAAGTTCTAATTCATGATCTTAAGCAAGTTTCCAGACAATATTCTTAAAGTTTCATAGTGTTGTTATTTTGTTCAATTAGGAACAAAGTAATTCAACATACTGCAAGGTCAGTGGGAGGAAATTTATTTTTTCCTCATACTTTATGTACATGATGTTTTGTTTACAAGTTGTAACCTTGAGACATCTTATATCATTTGTACTGAGGTCTGTAAGGATTGTTTTTGCGATATTATATTAGATTTTCTCGGAGGACATTTGCTGATTGTATATTGGAAATATTCAATATACATCATTGCAAGCCAGGAATTGCTTCTGTTGTTAAGGGTGATGGACTAAATCTATCACATTGTCCTTATTTAGATATTGAGAAAATCTAATTAAATGGAGTACCATGTGTCAGTGCAATTAAAAGTATAATGTATGCTTTGATTTTGCACTAGATTAAATATCGCCTTTGCGATGGGACTTTTAGGCAGATATAAGTTGAATCCAAGACGCGATTTGAGTTGCTGCCAAAAGATTTTAAGGTACTTAAAAGGACAAAAGAATATATGTTAATTTATAGACAAGTTTAATTCTTGCAATGAGTAAGGTATTCATACGTTAACTTTGTTGGCTGTTAGGATGATATATAACATCAATAACAAGAACCAAATTTATGTTAGCAAGAAGTGCAGTAAATAAAGTTTTATGTTATCTTCTACTATGTAAGCAGTGTTAGTAACATTCTTTTAGACTGTTACTTGGGCTATTATGCTCCAGAATCTCATGACGGAGTTGATCGTTTTAACTTGATGGATAGACCCATACGGTTGTATTGAGATAACAAATTTGTAGTATTATTTTTTTTTACTACAGAGGTTTCAAGGGGTCTAAATATATGGTGGTCAAATATTTTTGACCATAAAAAAACGGTACAGAAATGTGACTTATAATATAACATATTTTCACAAATGATGTGGTTGCAGATCCACTAACTAAAGGCCTACGCCCATGTGTATTTGAGTGACATGTCATTAGCATGGGGCTAGGAGTATCTTCGGATCTTGTTGTTGTTTAGTGGGAGCTATTTTGGCTTTACTCGATAAAGTTCTCATATGTGGTTCGTTACACTTTGTAACGGTTTGATATGTATCAACTTTTGCATTCAATAAAATATTTTGAATGTGTTGTTATTATGTTGAATACATATTGATAAAGTCTCAAGGGATTGTATAAACCTTGAGTGAAGGCTAGGGGCATCCGGGCATCCGGTTATTAGCCTTGTGCATATGTCTTGTGATACATAAAGAAAGGTTAACCATAAGGACAAGACATATGTGGGTTCATTGGAACCATAAAATATTCTCTAGTGGCACAAGTTTTTGTGACGCCTAAAGTTAAGAGAATGGTGACTGACAAATGGGATCTCTCTATGAGAGATGTTATCCATTTGCCACACTACCATATTGAATCCATATCAATAAGGTTGAGAACATTCGTAACCATGGAAGGCTCGTGTGTATACATGCAGTTACCGCCATGATTCGGTGTTTAAGACTTTATGGGATAGGATTGACTATTAAGAATTATCTACGGACCAAATGTGCGCACATACGATACGATTTCAATTAATATAGTCCAAGTGGGAGAATGTAAGAGTTTTTTCTGATATGGACTAAATTAATTGATATTGTAATTTCTGTTTTTACGGCTACCGTAAACACGGGGTTGGTTTAAGGTGAGATAGAAGGTTTCTTAATTAGTCTAATATGGGTGCAGCTAGTGTGGGCCGAGTTAAGCTGGCCCGTAATGAGGGGGACTGGCTGGAAACTCTATAAATAGTGCTCAAGTCTCTCCTCTAACCCGAATTCTCACATGTATCCTCACCTAAGGGGCGTTTACCTAACGCTGCACGTGAGGGGGGCCGCCTCATTGAGCTAGTGATACGGAGGGCAATAGAGGAGAAGGACTTGATGCGTGGATCCCCTTAATATATGTGGGTAATCCTTTTATGCTTCCGCTTTATATTCGATGGATCCCAAAATAGGTGCGTTAATCTTTCTACTCAATTATGCATGTTCTTGTTCTGGTTATGGAGATCTTGGGGTTGCGCAATTTGCGTCTAACAAAAAGCACATTGCAAAAGGAAAGCCGTTCCAACAAACCAAACATGAATAAGCCCATCGAGACAAAAGTAAAACTGACCATGGCAACCGCGGGCTTCTCCGGCGAGGACTGTGGATTTTCCGGCGAGAACACATTCATCCATGGCCGACTCCCGTATCAAATGATATGTCGCAAAATCAAAGACAAACCCAGATTCAGTGATAATGCAACAATATTATAACAACCCGAGCGCAACACAAATATATTATACGTAGATTTTATGAACTCTAATTCAGAGCTTCATTCAAGCATTTTGTCAAACGATTGATAGGCGGTTCGAAATACCACTTCCATGTTTGGATTTAACGTTGTTCGTGGCATAAACCCAGCGTATTAAGTTCCAAATCAACATTATCAGCAACAAATCAGTTTGGGTTTTGTACGATTTGCCCAAAATCCCATCGGTTCGATCTCACGTTCTCAAACTTAATAAGCGAGGAAGAAGCTACCTGGTTCGGGAGCTTGCTTTGACGAACGACAACGAGCAGAGTTGGCTTTCGACAAAGGTCAAGGGTGATTCAGGCGAGCCACCAACAAGTGGAACAAATTCCTCACTCTCAGTTTCTCTACCCGCTTTCTCTCTCGGACTCTCTCTCCGTCCATTGCTCTCTCTGTCCGAGCCCCCTTTTTCCTCTCTCTATCTCTCTCCTTTTAACGGCCACCGACAGGACGCGCATGGCTTCTGCCGCCGCCGGCTGCCTTACTAGTTTGGCCTCGACTCGAACATCGCGCCGCTCTCTCCTTGCTCTACCTTTGTCGTCGTGTTTACTGTTCCTCCAGTCGCGTAAGGGAAGGATAGGAAGATGGAAAGAAAGAAGAGGGACCGGGCCGAAAAGAAAAGAAAGAGGGAGGGACGGGCCGGGCCTAGAGGGAAAAGAAAGAGCCTAGGTTGGCCCAGACGAAGAAAAGAACAGAAGGGGCCGGGGCAGCCCGGCCCCGCCTCGTTTTCTAATCAAATAGTTATTTTTTTCTTTTTCTTTTTTGGCTTTTTAAAAATATTTTTGTAATAAATTCTATATATATTAATGAAAATGCTCCTAACATCTATATGCTTTTCAATCTAATGAAATTTATTTTTGTTTAGAGATTAAAAATCATTCCTTAATTTTCTACGTAATTAAACATGTATAATTTATGTGTCAATATTATGAGAAATCCATTCTCTATATTTCAAACTTCTAATTTACTAATCACTCATGTTACAATTTAGTTGTTCTATCTATTAACATTATATCTATTATGTCATAGTCCAAGAAAGTGACATAATCTAAAGGATTTTATATGAAAGACCATGATGGATTCATGAATTGTCTCTCAAATCCTAGAGTTTTCCAAGTATTCTAGAATTCTCATGAGGGTGGACAATATGGTAAATTTATAAAATGTGGATAGTTGGGTAGAGAGTAGATGTAATCTTTACCATCAAATCAATAAGAAAATCTACGGTTGTGGTTAGCCTTGTACTTAAATATATAGGAGCATCATATTTTTATTTGTTATCCATCTCATAAGTAAAATACATTTTAAAGCTTCTCTATTTATTCTGTTTTTATGGGTTTACAGTAGAGCCTAGTTTCCATGATTCTTGAGAATATGAGTGAATAATTCTCTTGATTGGCAACCCCTCAAACACCAATGTCAACAGCCCCATCTCAACACCCCAACAATCCGCACATTCGCAGCCCTAGTAGCCCCATATCAATGTCCTCAATAGCCCCACATCAGCCACCCCAGCAACTAGGACCCATTTCCAGCCCCACAATTCCCCATCAGCTCATTTCCTTTAATTCCCATTAGGCTCATTTTCTACCCCATTCGCAGTGGTAGGGCATTTAGTAGAAAATATTTGCTATTCAATAAATAAGTAAAAAAATTTTAAATAAGCAAACGGAAATTTCAATGGAAAATCACAAAATGAAAAAGAACTCATTGCAATTCTCCGGTGATCAAGGTGTGTCTGATCTCGACCTCCATGTTTTGAGAGAAACACACAATTTTGTCGACTCTCAAGATGTCGACATCCTCTAAATGTTGCTCCATAATAATTGTCAATGTTTGAGCTTGGGAAACAATGTATATGAGTAGAAATTCTCCTTTCCACAATTCATCCATTAACAAATCCAGACCCGCTTCCTCTCTAAGATTCACTCAAGTGGCCTTTGCCAGCTCTTGTACGGTTTGACTATACTCTATTTCTACTTCTCTGGGTGCTCTCAGTTTGTTGCAGATGAAAGGACAAAGGGCTAGTTGTGGCTGACAAGAGATGAACATAATTTCATCTTTAACCGATGAAGACCAAACTTAATTTAACTCACATATCAAAGAAGACACTATAGGATGCACATCCGCAAGCCATCAATGCATGCGTAGATTAACTAATGAAGATCAAACTTAAGCTACTCAAATAGCTAAGGCCATAATGTAAGGCGCAGATTCACGAGCCATCAAATTTGAGGTTTTCAAGATATATAATCCATGAAAATCGAGTGGAAGTTAGAGAGCGAGTCTCCCCTAGTGAATGAGAAGGAGAAGGATCGAGAAACAAGAATAGAAGCAGAGCAAGTCTCACCTAACATGATTTGACATCTCAAAATTTGCATATAAACTGATAAAGATCAAACTTAATCTAACTCAGATATCTATGGTAACAATGCAAAATGCAAATCCACAAGCCGTCAACACATGTACAAATTAACCGATGAAGATCAAACTTAATCTAACTAAAATATCTGAGGTGACAATGCAGGGTGCAAATCAAACAAATAATCCACGAGCCATCATACTTGAGGGTTTCAAGCAATATAATCCATGAAAAACAAGACAATTATGCATCAATGGAGAACAAGTCTTACTTGGTTCCAGGTGAGAAGAGAAGGAGGAGAAGAAGGAGAAGGACGGGGAAACGTGAACAGAAGAAGCTCATGCGCAAATTAACCTATGAAAATCAAACTTAATCTAATTCAAATATCTAAAACGGCATGCAGATCAAATAGTACTCGAGGTTTTCAAGCTATATAATTCAAGGGTAAGAGCAACGTCTTTACTTAAAGTCCGCCCATAGTTTTTTCATCCCCGAGAACTAATTAGACAAGTCAAACATTCTTAGCTTTGATAGGATTTATTTACAAAGAAAAATGAGCAAGATATGGAACTGATTGTCAAAGGACATTGCATTTTCACGCTGGATGCATGATAGGATATATGCATTACACTGGCTTCCTCTCTGGAAATAGCATTAATTAGCATAGAGAAAGGTCATATGAAGCTGGTCATAGAACACTCAAAATGAGACATACATTGCAACATCATTTCATCTTTAACAACAGAAGCCGTGCACGATGACCAAAAATTGACTACCCGGGTGTGGCGACCCTCGCCGTGAGGGAGGGCGCCCTCGCAGCGATAAAGAAAATGTCGAGAGGAAAAGGGAAATTTGAAGCAACTCAAGACTGATGAGAAGGGTTACCTCGAAAGCACAAAAACCTTATCCAAAAAGAGTTTGTAGATTAACCAAAAATTTAAGTAGGTTTCTAACTTCATTAGTCAGCCTTTGGAGAACCAACGAGGTATCATCCCCCACTGAAAAAAAAAAAGCATTTAATTTCAAATGAAACCATTTGTGACAAGGATCATAACCACCACACGAACCTCATGCCCCGCACATCACTAGAAACGATCCATAATAAACAGACTCCCAAACGATACCAACAACTCAATTCTCCCGACGAAATTCAACACGAAACACCGTGATCCAACCACCAAAAAAAAAAAAAGATTGTTGAATCTCAGAAGCGAGATCAACACACACTTCCTTTTGTTTTGATCTTCTCCTTTCGGTCAGCTTGTTTCTCTCCTAGGATCCCCTCAATTGTACACAAGGCACCGCCTTACTGAGTGTGGAATCGTGGCTTTAATACCATTAGTCTAGTTCTGAAGCATGTTGGTGGCAATACGAGAAAATTACAATTGATACTAAAATATGGTACAAACTCAAATAAAAATGCATTCCTCGTTGTTGGGAATAATGGATCCCCGAAAACCGAATTCGACACTAAATCGAACCCCTGAAACGAATGCGAAAGCGTAGCCCGGGAAAATCACGTATCACCGATCGTAAAGCACACCACGGATTCGAGCTTACCTTGTTAGCCATAGATTAGACACCAACGCTGAAGATCGAGGAAGAAATTCTGATCCGATAATGTCGATTGGCTTTAAAGGGAAGACGGTATCGCCATTTGCGCTTACTGTTCCTTTTTGTTTTTGAGAGAGAGAGCGCGGGAAAAGGAACGTACGTACGTTCATTATGCCAACCAATGCCATCTCTCTCTCTCTCTCTCCTCCCTTTTATACCTTCCCCCATCCACGGGCCCTATTCCCATGGGCCGGGCTTTTTGGGCCCAGCATGGGCGGACGGGCCGTAAGCCCATCTCATAAATCCATCATCTCCCACTCGCACATGGTGGTACAAAACCAACATGGGCGGACAGGCCCTACTCATCCATTAGAGAAAAATCCATCATAGACTTTCACTTAACATGGTGGGCCGAACAGAATCCTCTTTTCCTTTCTTCAACATTCATACCGGTGAATAATCCGTGCGACCAGCATACTTTGAGAGCTCGTTGCTATACATTTGTTAGGAATATATAGCAGCTCATAATGGGCGTCACACTCCGAGTAGATTTAGTATGCAGTACCCTAGATCGATCGATCACATTTATATCTCTCTTGATCTCTTTTAAACAATGATATATATATTGTATTCACAATTATGATTATCCCAAAGACAGTCATAATTGGTTAACCGGTAAATACAAAACTACAATGTGATTCTCCAAAATCGATCTTCCTCTTTCCTTCAAACTCTCAATTTCAGTTCAACTTGCTTTTCTAGAAATGTCCCATTAGATCGAATCAAACTCTTGACCATTGGCAACATTCTAAGATAGCAAACACCAAATAGAAATCTTGAGAATAAGTAAAATTCATGAGGGGAATTAAATTTGAGGAACTCTTTTCCTAAAGAGTCTCACACGTCATAAAAGTTGAGATCAAACTTTTTGCCACTCTTATTGGTCGTCTTATGCATACGTAGTATGAAACACGTATTACGATATTAACTCATTTCCCATGGAGCGCATGTCTACACTATTCAATACCGTACATATGATAGTTCAGACATACCCAATATCTAACTTGAGTTCACGCACCTACTCATTCACAAAATTCATCAGAACTCACATCTGGCATCTTAGACAAATAAAGTAAAATATGTGGGGTATTTTACTTTCGGATATCGTAAGAATTATGTCATCATCTTAACACTCAGTTAAGGCGACATACGTGTTTTAAGCTTGAGCTCTCGATTATCACCTAGATAATAAGCTTAAAAACAATCTCATCTCTATTTATCACACAGTAAACAAAGGCGATTACCCGTGTGAGTGGGCTAATCTTATATCTGTCCGACATACTTTCTCTTAACTTAAAGTAATGCACTGAGCATTAAGATGCATAAAGATCAAACAAATATTCATAGGCATTAATGATGAAAACACAAATTCATCAAATTGTGAACACTTAGGGAAATCACAATATTCAGTACATCAGCCTCTACGCAATCCTAGAGATTTCATATAGCCACAAAACACATCTCTAGGTATTGGCTTTGTCATAGGATCTCGCTACCATTCTATGCGTAGTATGTACTCTAAGTTCACATCTTTTCGTGCAATCATATTCTTGACAAGATTATACTTGGTATCTATATGTTTTGTCTTGCCATGATATTTTGGATCTTTGGTGTACACTTTTGCTGCTTGGTTATCACAGTTAACCAACAATGAATCTGCAGCACTTCCAATAACACTTAAATGATCCAAAAAATCTCTTAAGCCAAACACCTTCTTATACTCTTCGCCGATAATGCCACGAACTAAACTTCCATCGTGGACAAGGCTATACATGTTTGTTTCTTACTTTGCTCCAACATATGGTGCCATTATTCGGTAAGAAAACAAATCCAGAGATAGATTTTCTTTCATCTAAATCTCATTCCCAATCAGTATCAAAATAGCCTTTGAGTTGCAGATCCCTTCCTTAATAACTCAGCGTATAATCAGCAGTCCCCTTTAAATACCTCAGTATTCTCTTAACAGCTTTCCAATGTGCTTGACCTGGATTGGATTGGTATCTACTCACCATTCCAACTACAAAATATATGTTAGGTCTTGTACACATCATAGTGTACATAAAGCTTCCTACAGCACTAGCACAAGGAACATATTTCATTTGCTCCTTCTCTTGTGGAGTCCTTGGACACAGTTTATGGCTCAATCCTTCACCTTTTGTAATAGGAGTATCCATGGGTTTACAATCTTGAAATCTTAATTCCAAGAATGTATGCAACATCACCCATGTCTTTCATCTCAAAGTTGGAAGACAACGAATTCTTCACAGTATTAACAAACTCCATATTGCTTCCGGCAATTAGTATATCATCAACATATAATGATGTGATCACAAATCGATCTCTGGATCTTTTGATATATACACAATGATCCTTATCTATCATTGTAAAGTCATATGACATTATGCATTATGAAAAAATATATACCATTGTCTCAACGACTGCTTAAGGCCATATATCGACCCCCAAAGTCGACATACATTTTCTTCTTGGCCTTTCACTATGAAAAGCGGGTTGTTCCATATATATTTCTTCCTCTAATTCTCCATTGAGGAAAGCAGTCTTTACATCCATTTGATGTAACTTAAGATCCATACTAACCAGTATTGCCAGAACTATGCGAATTAAGGTAAATCTCACTACATGAGAAAATGTACCTTCATAATCAATTCCTTCCTGTTGATTATATCCTTTCACAACAAGGCGAGCCTTATGCCTTTATATCGAGCCATCAGCCTTTCGCTTTATTTTGAGAACCCACTTGTTCCCAATAATTCTGCATCCTTTTGGAAGATCAACCAGTTCCCAAACATGGTTTGACTTCATTGACTCCATTTCCTCTTTTATTGCATAAATCCATTTTTCCTTACTAGGGCAATTTAAAGACTCATTAATATTTCTTGGCTCATCCTAATCTTGTGGAGCAATCATAAAAGTTTCCCTTGCAATGTCAAAACGTCGACCGGGAATACTTTGGCAACTTGTTCGCCGTATGGGAGATTGTACACTTAGCACATCATTACCCATCATGCTCCCACTTGGATTAGATAATGATGATGTCGTCTCGTCATGTGGTTGTAATTGAGAATGAGTTGAATTCAATTCATCACTTCTCATGTTACTCCCACTTGGACGAACTCCACTAATATCATTATCTTGATCCAAGGTTTCAAATAGGGAGTAATCTTCCCCTATTTCGCCCTTCTTAGGAAATTCATACACTAAGAATGTGACATCCCGTGATTCAAATTAAGTTATACTCCCATTTTCCTGCTCACCTAAGAACACATACCCTTTCGAGTGTTCGGAGTATCTCATGAAAATACTCTTATTTCCTTTGGGACCTAAATTCCCAAACTTCTGAGAGGACTCATGAGTATAGGTAGCACAACCTCATGACTTAAGAAAACTTAAGTCTGATTTTCTACCTATCCATAACTTATATGGAGTGGAAATAACTAATTTGGAAGGCACCCGGTTAAGTATATAGGCAACAGTTAACAACGCATCACTCCAAAAAGTAATAGGTAAGTTAGCATGCGCCATCATGGACCTAACCATTTTCAGTAGGGTTCTGTTTCTACTCTTCGCAACACCATTTTGTTGAGGAGTATATGGAATAGACAACTGTCTTTCTATTCCTTTTTCATCACATAATTTTCTGAACTCATCAGATAAATATTCTTGACCTCGATCGGATTTTAATACTTTTATTTTCTTATCTAATTGATTCTCTACCAGGTTCATAAATCTTTTTGAAACAATTTATGCTTCAGATTTATGAGAAATCAAATAGATATATCCGAATCAAATAGAATCATCTATAAAAGTGATGAAACAAACAGCCCCTTGCCTTCCTCTCACATTCATTGAACCACAGACATCGAATAGATTAAATGCAGAGGAAATTCAGCTCTTTTACCTTTTCAAATGGTTTCCTTGTCATATTCCCTACTAGGCAATGCTCACATCTGGGCAAATCGACTTTTTCAATGTTGCCCAACAAGCTCTCTTTGGCTAGTCTTTTCATATGTTGTTGGCCCATATGACCAAGTCCAGCATGCCACCATATTCACATCATTATCATATAAAGTAGAAGACGTGAAATAAGGGAATAACATATTGACATCACCACAGTCAACATTTAGTACAATAAAACCATCCAGAAAGTGACCAAAATCATAGTAGTTTGTATCCAAATACAAATCTACACCTCTATTATGAAAGTTCACACTAAAACCAAGCTTAACCAACATCAAAACAGACACTTAAATCTCGACGAATTTCTGGAGCATATAGAACATCATGTAAGAACAAGGTGCGTCCATCATGCATGTTCAATTAGCAGATGTCAATTCCTTTAACTTCATCTCTGGAGTTATTTTCTACATAGATGCACTTAGTTCCAGTTGGTACTCGTCAAAATTTCACGAAGGATCCTCTATCCTTCCTTACATAGTCCGTCTCTCATGAATCTACAATCCACAAAGGATTGGATTCAGCCAATAATGCAGAACTCGACACATAAGCAAAGTTCTCAAATGTACAAGAGGTGTTTACTTTCTTTGGCTCACGACAGTCGCGAGCATAGTGACCATTTTTGTCACAATTGTAATACCTCACCCTTGACATTTTCTTTACTTGAGGACGTTTTCCTCTCTAGTGTTGGTTAACTCTTGATTTCTTACAACAAGGACTTAATCATTTGCATTCTCACATATTGTACGAATCAATACATTTGCGCTTAGAGCACAAAGCCCTTTCTGAGCTAGAACCAGCATTGCAAATATCTATTATCGACTCAAATGCCGTTAGGCGGTCCTCTGTTAGCTCAAGGTGGTGCACGACACCCTCAAGATCTTCCATAATATGGTCAAGAGCTTTTAGTGCTTCTTACTTTTCCAGCACATATTGAATCTTCATATTCAATATTTCACAATTGTTGCTGTTCATATCAGCAATCATATTCCTAATTGCTGAAACCATCAGTCTGAACATATCAGACATGCATGCACGAATAATTAATGCCTATCATTTATGCATCCACTTTGCACAGACCCATCATATCAATAAATAATTTCAAGTAAGGTTTCAGAATCAAAAGGTCACTATGTTTCCAATCATCCTCCAAAATCCTAACTCAAAAATTATTATTAATATGATTGTCATATGCAAAATCAATTCTATGAAGCTACAAAAACTTCTATAACTACCCACAGCTAATTACCCATAGCAACTAGCAATAACAGAAAGCAACATATAACTAACATCCAATAGAATAACAATACTTTCACATAATACAATTATACATTACACTAAGCAATATATACAGAGGAAAATATCAACATGGAAAGAGATATTTACATTCATAAAACATCTCAAAATTAATCTCAGAAATAATTAGGGAATGTCTCTTCTAATCTATCAGTCAAAACATCTGAGAAAACTGAAGGCACATTTGCCAACCATGGAAAAACTTTTGGAGAGCTTTCATGTCGCCATCAAGGCGCATTTACTCTACGCCATGTGGCACTCATTCTAAGGGTTGAAGTTTTAGCTAATTCAATCCTATAGTACTCTCTTACAAAAGCTTCCACTAGCATTCTATAACCCGAGACCACGTTGACCTCCCATAGCCGATCTAACACTGCTTGCCATTCAGGTGGAAGAGTGTTCATCATAGCCGGCACCTTCTCAAAATCCGGCATAAGATAACCGTTCAGATGATTTCCGTATCATCCGATTGACCCCGACCACATGTGATACTAAATCACCGTCATGCCACCGATAATTAGCTAAATCTGACATTAGCCCTTTAAGTCTTGCATTTCCCTCGTCCGTTCTCGGGATTGCAGGTATCCGTGCATGACGCATCATAGTTCCTGACACAAATGCAGAACTAAAAATGGATCACTTATAATCCATAATGCATATAAGGAAAAATACATAATTTTCGAAAAAAAAAAATTCATGCAACAAATGCAGAATAAAAAAAAAATGGATTACATATAAACCACATAGGCATACATGAAAAAGAAACAAATTCCTTTCTTTTTTTTTTTTTTTTTTTTTTTTTTTTTTTTCGGGTCAACGGTCAACGGGTCGGGTCAACAGCGCGCCCGGGTTGGACCGGTCGGACTGATCGCGACGGTCGGGCCGGTCGGGCCGGTCGGACCGCTCGCGCGGACCAACCACACGTGCTTCGCGCGTGCGGGGGATGACGTCACGCAGACGTCATCCGGCACATGCCGGGCGCATGCCTGCGTCCGCGAGTCGGGTCAGGTCGCCGGTCGGGTCGGGTCGCCGGCCGGTGACCGCTCGACGAAACGTCGTCGGTGATGATGTCATCGGTGACGTCATCCGAGCGGTTACCGACCGTTGGATGACGTCACGATGACGTCATTGCGTGACGTCAGCACGCGTCGGTCCGTGGACCGGCGGGTGCCGGTTCGCCGATCGCCGGCGCGCACGTGCCGGTTCGTCACCGGCGCGTGTGGTGCACGCGCTAGCCATTGCCAGCGCTTTGGGCGCGTTGCGCCCACGCGCAGCGGCTTCTGGCCGGGCGTGTGGGCGCGTGCGGAGTCGTACGGCGGCTTGCGACATGTCGCCGGACTCGCCTCAACGTCCTCTTTCACCCAGTGCCTTCAGAATTCCATTTCGACTTACGCAAACACAGAAAAAACGACATACAGTGCTCGGGTGTCGGGATTTCACGCCCCGATCCGTACGGCCGAGAATTTTTTGCGAAAAATCAATCAAAAAACGTCAAAACAGGTCGGGAAAGCGTGAACTAGGGCTCTGATACCAATGTTGGGAATAACGGATCCCCGAAAACCGAATTCGACACTAAATCGAACCCCTAAAACGAATGCGGAAGCGTGAGCCGGGAAAATCACGTATTACCGATCGTAAAGCACACCACGGATTCGAGCGTACCTTGTTAGCCACAGATTAGACACCAACGCTGAAGATCGAGGAAGAAATTCTGATCCGATGATGATCCGATGATGTCGATTGGCTTTAAAGGGAAGACGGTATCGCCGTTTGCGCCATCGTTCCTTTTTGTTTTTGAGAGAGAGCGCGGGAAAAGGAACGTACGTATGTTCATTATGCCAACCAATGCCATCTCTCTCTCTCCTCCCTTTTATACCTTTCCCCATCCACGGGCCCTATTCCCGTGGGCCGGGCTTTTTGGGCCCAGCATGGGCGGACGGGCCGTAAGCCCATCTCATAAATCCATCACTCGTGACCATCAAACACTATATGCGAACAACAAACATCATACCTCATTATTACAATTTGTTTTCTCATGCCACACACAAGACATTCACGACAAACTACCTCGTTCAAAGACATAATCCGCTTCCACCCTCACTACATTTGTAATAAAATTCATTTTTTTATTTGAAAAAGCAAAGAGAGACGAAAGAAGTTGAAAGGGCAGGTGTTATCCATTCATAAAATTTTGATTTATTTTTAATTTAATCCATGAACTATATAAAAATATTTAATATTATCTTTTTATTAATTCAAATTTAGAAATAATATTGATTGTTTTTATATAATTTAATAATCAAATTGAACTTATATCGCAAGTTCATAGACTATACTGAAACATATTATATATTGGACTAAAATTCAAAGACTTCATCCAACCAATAAAAAATTAATCATGTTAGATATTGAATGAAAATTTATGAATTATTTATGCCATTTTCTATCGAATTTTATAGCCAAAAGGGGAACCGCCGTGCGCCTCGCACGTGCGTCCGAAACGCCCAGCGGGGGGAATTCGCTTCCTGCTTCAGCTCGCCTATTTCAGTGAATTCACGAGTTTCGAGTCGCGACGCCGCTCCTCCGCCGTGACGCGACGCAGCTTCGGTCCCCACGCCGATGCGATCGGTAGCCTCAGCTTCCTCGACCACCCTCTCGGCCTCGTGATCCGGAACTGCATTCGCCGGAGGGAAGGGAGGAAAGACAGCAGCGCGCGCGAGGTGGTGGGGATTAAAAATGGGAGGGAGCGTGTTGGGATCGGCATTCGATCTGAGATCGGGGCAGACGATAATGGCGGCGCTGCTGTTGATGGTCGGGTCGTTCTACGCGGGCACCCTCTTCGGCAACAAGGCCCCCATCTACGTCCCTCAGCACGTCCCTCAGCCGCTCTCCAAATCCAATTCCACTTCTTCTTCTTTCCTCCTCCTCCTCTGCTCATTCTTCTGGTGATTCGCTCTTCCTCTGTTGCAACCTCATGTCTATTATCTAGCGTCGAGAATTAGCTGGCAGATGCGACGGATCGAAGTTGTAGGGTTCATCTTGTTGCGTGTGTGCGGGTCTTTGTTCTGCGTTTGATGCCACTAGTGATTCTTTAGGCTTTGTCTTTTCACGGGACTTGCTATGCACGTTATCGTAGTCGTCATCATACCTGGGGCATTTAGTTGTGAGTGCCTATATAGAAAAGAGAGGAAATGGGACTTCTTTTTTCGGTGGTTGGGGATTGAATATGTTGGCTTGGCCCTTTTTTCTTCTTCTTTGGTTCTTGTGCCATCCACTGGACTTGCCAAGCGGGTACACAATGATGAATGGGAGTGAAGGATAACGTTGATAATTGATCACAGTGACAGCAGCTTCATTTTCAGTCATGCTCTGACCCGTGTCAGATCTCTTTAAAAAGATGAAATGCTGGTGTCTTTGTGACTTGAAAAAATGAGATTTTAGCTGCATACTTCATGTGGAATGTGCCTACTAACCTTGGAGCCTAAAATGTTCTATAATGCTTTAAGATGCTACTTCATCAGAGCTTGATAAGGCTAGATCAGGTATTCCTAACCTGGAATGTCATCATCTTTTGTGCGATAGAAGTTCCTTAGGGTTCGGGGAAGTTCAGGCTGAACTGAAGTATACGAATTTGGATCCTCACTGTCTTAATGCTGTCAAATTGATGCAACTTTCCCTTTGATATTTGCAGGGCTGTCTGCATTTCCAAACAAAGTTAAACTCACTTACAGAAAAGCACCTCTTGTTATCCCTGAAAGTGGGATGAATGTGTGCCCATTGACATTTAGGGAATATATCCCTTGCCATGATGTAAACTATGTGAATGAATTGCTGCCTAGATTAAATCTATCACGAAGGGAAGAGCTTGAGAGGCATTGCCCTCCACCTGAAAAGCGTCTGTTTTGCATGGTTCCTCCACCAGAAGGTTATAAGGTACCAATAAGATGGCCACTCAGTAAAGATTACATCTGGCGGACAAATGTGAATCATACGCGTCTTGCTGAAGTGAAAGGAGGACAAAACTGGGTCCATGAGTTTAATCAGCTGTGGTGGTTCCCTGGTGGTGGTACTCACTTCAAGCACGGGGCTGCTGAGTATATTCAAAGGTCAGTTACTTACCATTTCTTGCACATTAGCTTTGTCTTACATGAAGTTGCAATTCACCAAGGCACTAAATACAGGAATTAAATCTATCTTACAGAGAAATCTTTCTTTTGATTTTTTGATGCATCACTTTTTATTGTTGTCCAATGATTTTTATCAGTTTCATGACACACTTTTCTGCTTTTGGGGTGTATAGAGTAGGATACTATGACAAGATTGACTTAAAATTGCAGGAGTATATTTTCTTATGGTCATGATGCAAGAATCTTGGAATTGAACATTGAACTATAATCGCATGTCCTAGGATTCCTCTCGAGCTATCCTGAAGGCCAATAGTATTAGAATGATAAGCATTACGATTTATGGTGTAGGTTATTTGATTAATGTGTGAAGGTGCCCTACTGTTAGAGCTAGAAATTTCTGTTCATCACATGGATATTAAAGCCTACCAAAGTTTTTTCAAGTGTTCTGTTTCAGCACTTTTCTGCATCACTTTGTGGGCTGACAAACGCATCATGTGATTGTTTGCATGGGATACGCGCGATCTATAACTTGCTGTTGTAGATATCTTTTGTTTCCCTCAATATACTATCTTCTCTATTCATATTACTCTGATATTAGTACCTCCACATGGATGGAATGAGTTGCTGAGAGATCAATCTTTTGCTATTTTCTTTATACGCAGGTTGGGAAATATGACAACTAGTGAAGCAGGTGACTTACGTTCAGCAGGCGTGTTTCAGGTTCTAGACGTTGGTTGTGGAGTGGCCAGCTTCTCAGCATATCTTCTTCCTTTGGACATACAAACAATGTCTTTTGCTCCAAAAGATGGACATGAAAATCAGATTCAGTTTGCTTTAGAGCGTGGAATTGGTGCAATGATTGCAGCAATAGCCACAAAACAACTGCCATATCCTTCCAGTTCGTTTGAGATGGTTCATTGTTCAAGGTGCCGTGTTGATTGGCATGAGAATGGTATTCTATCATCCTAAGCATGTTTACTAAATGATTCTTTAGTCACAGAAGGGAGCATCTCTGCCATCTTAGTCATTGTCACACATGGGTAGTTCTTTATTTGAACTAATATCCGTGCCTTACCCACTGTTTATATTTTCCAACTGCTGATCTAGTTTAAACTTTGAAGAGTAACAGTAAATAAAAATGAAGCGGTATTTAGCAGCAGAGCTCTATTTTAATTTAGACGATAGGTTTAGAATGTGTAGCAGAAATTCAACTGGCAAAGTGAAGACAAGTTGAAATAAGCAGCCGACGCATTCCATAGGACAGCTTTCTGAACCTGGTCCAACATTGGAAGGAAGATAAGCTGACTGCAGAGAACCTAACATGATGAACTCCAATTGTATCAAATTAAACGAACTATTTTCATATCCATCGCCTATGGGCAGCAAATTTATTTTCATTTTTATGGAGCAAGTGAACAAAAGAGAACTACATTCTTTTGATGATTACCTTTATCAAGGCAAGGAAATCATGCTATCATTGCATCAAATCTTTGATGATAGATGAGACTGTGATTAGATAGGCGGTAACTGGAGATTAATAAATGGTATTTTCAATGCTTGACATCACTTGTTGTGGGTGCCTTTACTAATGTTTTCCCCCTTCATCTCATTCTTTTGCAGATGGTATTCTACTCAAAGAAGTAAATCGCCTTCTGCGTCTTAATGGTTATTTCGTCTACTCTGCTCCTCCTGCTTATAAAAAGGATAAAGAGTTCCCAATGATATGGGAGAAGTTGGTCAATTTGACTGGAGCAATGTGCTGGAAACTCATTGCAAAGAAAGTACAAACTGCCATTTGGGTTAAACAAAATGACCAGTCATGTCTTCAGCGTAACGTGGAGGAGAAGCTTCTGAATCTATGTGAGACAATTGATGAATCAAAGCCATCATGGAATGTTCCGCTGCGGAACTGCATATCATTAAGTAGTTCAGAAGTAGACTCTGAAAAGCTCCCTCCCAGACCAGAACGCCTTTCAGTATATTCTAAAAGCCTCAGCCGGCTAGGTTTGTCCAACATCAAGTCATTATTTTCATTTATTTTCATGATATTATGTCTTGACATCAACTCTGGTTTGGAAAGGTTTTAAGTACTTCAGGACATGAGCATGTAGATCAGCATCATCATAACTGGTTTATTTGATGTATGAAAATGTACTGCATGTCCAGCTCAGCAATCCTAATTTAGTCAAGCCATACATAGGGATACCTAAGGAAACAATCAAATGAAACACTACATTTTTAAATTTCCACTTCTGGTGTTGGAAAACATCATGATTACTTTAATTCCTTTTAGAAAACCCATGACCTTAGCTGCTTATGTCCATCATGTTGTGTGGCTATAGTAGTAATCTGATTCTCTTTCTTATAGATAAATATGGAATATGTTATGATCATATTCTTCTTGTCTCGTATTGCAAATGTCACCTTTGCATAAACAAAGGTTAAATTTCTAAAGTATGTGTACTGTTTTGACTACTAGGAATTTGGGCAGATATTCAACTTCCTAATGGATGTTTAAGGGCATAATCTGCAATTTGCTTGTTCTCTTTTGTTCTTGTTCTGTTGCTTGGTAAAAACTAATAGATTATGGAAGGTTCTTGCTGATGCCATGGCTAATTATGTCTTGATTGTTTATTTGCTCTTATTCATTCATTTATGTGGTTGTCAGTGTTCATGGGCCAAAAAGTTTTTACCCCATATGGTATCTCACCTCATCCTTTTGATAAGCAGATATAGATATCTCATAAATGAGAAATACTAAAAGAGTTTTACTTGTATTACTGAAGCGTCATAACTGACCATGTTTTTTTTTTGGACAATATCATAACTGACCATGTTGGCAGCAGGTTTCAGTCAAGAAGAATTTGCTTCTGACACTGTCTTTTGGCAAGAACAAGTTCGACACTACTGGGAACTAATGAAGATCGATGAGGCTGAAATTAGAAATGTGATGGACATGAATGCAGTCTTGGGTGGATTTGCTGTGGCTTTGAACACATTTCCTGTTTGGGTGATGAATATAGTCCCCATAAGCGCAAATAATACATTATCTGCAATTTATGATCGAGGTTTGGTTGGCACTTATCATGATTGGTAAGAAAACCAGAAACTTTATGGTTTAGTACAAACCCCAGTATTACAAAATATTTACCAATTTGGCTGTACTATAATGATGATGCTGGGTAATTGATGGATGATTGGTTTCTGGCTTAGGTGTGAACCATTCTCCACATACCCTCGGACATATGATCTCTTGCATGCAAACAATCTTCTTGCTTACTATAAGAACAGTGGAGAAGGTTGCTTACTGGAGGATATAATTCTGGAGATGGATCGCATTTTGCGTCCAGAGGTACTGTATGATTCTTATTGCTTTGGTGGCAGCCTTTTCATTCCACTGCTGCTGTCCTTTGGCAATTTTCACCTCAAAACCAAGCTTTGAACTATTAAAGATTTGCTATATGCCATCTCTATCCATTGCATCAAACAGCGGATCTCTTTCCAAAATCAGAAATTCGGGAAATTAGGAGTAACTAAATTGGCTGTTGCATGTGCAGAAATCCTGAACTCTCTTTTTGTCCTCATAGAATAGAAGTATAGAACTAGATGAATGATAGCGTTTCTACCTTAGTACTACATTGCTTGAGGTTAACTGGAAAGGAATGAGCTAAAATTTCGCCAGTCTAATGTCCCCATGGATGTCCACCTTGTAGTTATTTTTGTGCATGGTACGGCTGTTCATGAATTCATTGTTGATGATGACAATGTCAATGTGCAGGGGTTTATCATCATCAGAGACGAGGAATCAACTATACAAAGAATCCAAGATATTGTTCCTAAATTCCTGTGGGAAGTTCGAGTCACATATGCTCGAAAACAAAGAGAAAAAACTGGAGAATGTATTGGTCTGTCGGAAAAAGTTCTGGGCAATTGTTTGACCTTCCCTGTCCTTTGAAGGTAGTCTGTTGCTAACCACAGTAGAGTTCGTTTATTCTTTTCTTTATCCTCTCCTTTTGGCTGGAACGCAAGTGTTCTTGTAATTGATAATCCATTGGCTATGTCTTCTCAGCTGCCTCCCCTCACCTCAATCATGCCAATTTTATCGGCATTTTGCTTTATGTATAAAGTCCATATGAACTTAAGGATCCTTTCAGCTTGGTTGAATGGTGACCGCAAGTGCAAGCTAGTATTTTTTTTTTTTTTTTTTAAATTTTTTCCCGGGGGGGTGGTGGTGGGGGATAAAAATACTGACATTTCATTAACTCTACCAAAGTCTGTTTACATCATACACTATAATGTCCAACTTAGGTTTCTGGGGATAATACAGCCGCTCGGGGGGAGTTCATTTCTCACCGTGCCTTAGCCACCCAATCTGCTAGCTCGCGTGGCTATCTTGTTCAATGGGTCCGACTCACAAATTCAATTTGGTTTATAGACATGTATTATCTCTCACCTTCTGAATGAGAACCTTTACGTCTCTCTCGTCGACATCAACATGAGCTTCTACAATTGCATTTTTAAATGTTTATAGGGTGAAGCACCTCTGATCTCACTACTCATCCTATGTTTTGTTCACTGAAACCAGGATGCTGCTGGTACTGATCTTACAGTGAACTAAATACTGCCGAAATGGCCAGAAGCCATAGGCCATCTGATGATCCTCGGCAACAAAGATAAACGATTCCTTCATTGACCGCATCATGCGGACTGGGCTCGACCTTTTTCCGGAAGATGTATATCTCCGCGTATCTACAAGTTCAACCGAATGTATTAAAATGATATAGACGTCAATATAACTATCTGCACGATTTCGTTGAAGTCAATAAAATGGAAGATTTTCAACAGGCGAAAAAAAAAAAAAAAAAAACAGGTACACAATGCACGAGTACTTGAAAGTCAGGACCTATTTTTGGAATTATATAATGCCGTTGACTGGGTAGAAAAAATTGTACACGATTTTTTTTGGATGGATATTATGTTGTGTTATCGGTTCTCAAAAGTGCCACTCGCCATAGGATAATTTTATCGATTTCAAGAGAGCTCAAATTCTTAACAATAACAATCCCCCGGGCGATGTTTTTTATTACACGAGGAAGGCAAGAGAAATGGGAGGATACAGTCCACCAATTCGAGGGCCGACTCTCTGTAAAAGACCCTTCCCCAGTTTCGAAAGCAACATTTTCCTGCCACAACGACATATACCTATAAACACCAGAAAGAAGTCGACGACCGGCTGAAATCGATGACCGTTCTCAAATCCCTTGAGGAAGAAAAGAACTACCGAATAAGAGTAACGATTTCTCGAGAATTGCTCCAGCGTCCCGACGGGAGAGGGGAGAAAAGGGTTGGAATGAAACAAAGGGGGAGGTTGTACAAAGGAGAGAGATGAGAAGAGAACCCCACACTTTCAAAAGAAAGGGCTCTTGACATGACAATACAATCCCCACGCTTGTCGGCTTTTAATTTGTCCCACACGCACACCTACAAACACACATTTCACTCACTTGCCACCCATTATTTCTCTCCCTCTCTCCCCCTTCAAAGGTGTGTGCCCCTCTCCTTCCGGGCTTTAAGGTTGCTTGTTCCTCATGGTCCATCAATAATGAACCCCCCGCCCCCCCCATGCATGCACACCCCAAAAAACTTCAAAGTACACACCAAACCCTAGACGATCAATCAATTTTATCCGCCAAAATCTTATCTCTTTTCGCACCGCGTCAAAGAAAGTTTTTGATTCCATTATTTGTCGGGTATATGACGCGTCAGGTTCATCTGAACTACCAATGACACCTATCAATCATTTAGAATATGGAGCCTTGATTGTATCGAATGTGTCGCTTTCTTTTAACGCGATGCCCAGTTGTGCAAAAACCAATCGACAATGCATATGTCTTAATCTTTCCTAATCAATTCGGTTCCATAGCTGTTGTCTTGAGCAAGCCATTACTGCCAGTGAGAATTATAGGCGCTTGCTCATCTAATACGACACGATTTCTTTATCTGATTTTGTTTTTGCGGTGGAATTTGATTGTTCATCATCACAAGCTCACAGTTATTAGCCTTCGCGTTTCACTGTCGGCCTCGTTGAGTTTTCGCATTAATTTTTTAGATTTGATAATGCTGATTTTGTCAGTTTATGCTTGTAATTGGCCGTTCTCTAGTGTAAAGCAAAATGATGACATTAGCTGAAAATCTTCTGAGGGGCAACCCATTATTTAGAGATAATCGAAAAGTCAGCATACTTGTGTGCTGGCTAAAGTTGTCTTGAGAGAGAGAGAGAGAGAGAGAGAGAGTCCAAGCCTCATTTATGGCAATGCGAGGCACATTGTTTTAATACAAATTGGTCTTTGGTCTAATCGAGACAAAATTTGAAAATAGAAATTAATCAATAAAAATTTTACGGGGACCATTGTCAACCCTTGCACATAAGAAACCAAGCATGAAAATATATAATAAGGAAAGTAAAATAAGATGTATTGAAGGATTTGAACTTCAAACCTACTCAGATATAGGCATGTCAAAATGGATCATAAATCTATTTCTTAATCCATGTTTGATAGACTAAGTTGTTATATGGATTAGTTATGTTCAGTAAATAGGTCGTAAATGTATTTAAAATAATAAAGCTCAAAATAATATGGATGTTAAAAGAGATCATAATTTACTTGGACCCAATCCACCTCTATAACTCTCTCTTCACTTTATCTCGCCCTTACTTGATTTCTCACTCACTCATTCCACACTTTCATCTCAATTTAGGTATGAATTTTAAATATAGAAATATTTAAGCAATATGTGTAGGATTGAGTATAAGTCACTATATTTGTATTGTCTAGACATGAATAAATATGAGTCGGGCTATTTTCAACCTGGCCCACCCACTTAACTGGTTTACTTAGATATTATGTAAAATTTTGTGGAATCATTGCCAACTATTCAAAAAGTTTAGCCTACAAAATGAAGGTGTGACTTATTTATACATATTCTAACATAACACAGCCTATTCAAGTTCCTCGATCTCTTATTTTAAAGGAATTTATAGACCACTTTCTTGGTTTATTCCACTTTATACCGAAAAGTAGAAACTATTTCCAGCTTGATGAAAATGGGGACACAAAAATGTTTTCTAGGGTCAGAAAAGAAAAGGAATTAAGTGGAACATTCGTGAAGACTTCATCATTAGTGTATGGTTGCCATCTACTTTTTAAGATACCATAGATAAAAAGAAATTTCACCAATGAATGGCTTCTCAAATCTGCTCCTCTTGAAAAGGAAAAAGTGCTTGCTCCTTCAACTATAGTCTCCTTCATTTTCCTTTGGAGGTCCATTCATTGAACCTCAAATGATAACAATAACATATTTATATAAAATTACATTAAAATATCCATGTTTTCGGCCTATTCATTAATTACTTATATATCATATGGAAACATCTTCCTTATGATTCGCCCTGTCTCTTGAGACATCTAGTCCGGGAAAGTTCGGGAAAAATGGTGAAAGTGATGTGGAGGAAAAGATGATGAATTGTGTCACTCTTTTGAGCAGAGAGAGAGAGATAGAGATTAAAATAGGGTTTCTTTCATTGGATGCTAATCTTGTCATGAAAGCTTGTCGTGTGTTTCATGGCGTGGGGACTGAGTACCTCTACTTTCTCTTCCATAACTTTCCAAGACAACATGAACGTATGTATGTACAAATCTTGTGTCCTTATCACACTTATTTCTTTCCTCTTCTGATTATCTTAAAATAGTTGTGTCTAGAGTGATCAATTGCATGCCGGTGGATGATGTCTCCAATTGAACAACTGTCGATAATTTATTCTTTTTTTCTTTAAAAAGTGCATTATTCAAACTTTTTAGCAATATCCGAGAAAACTATATAAATCGATACAATGATGATGATGTATTCCATTGTTGCGAAATCGAAATGACTAGCCTAAATTATTTTAAGCGGCAAGGGGGTACAATCTCAGCTGTTAAAAGTTGATAAGATTTTGAGATATGCCAACCCTTTCTAGCTGGAGGAGCATGCATCTTTAATGGCTACTATTAATAAAGTATGTTATATCTTGTAAACTTGAAACTTTTAGCACAAATATCTCTCTCTCTCTCTCTCTCTCTCTCTCTCTCTCTCTAAATATGTCCTTTTAAAGCAAAAGGATAATCATGCTTTTGGAGCTTTTTGCCAGATCCGCCACCACTTCCACTTGCTAATTCTGCAATTTAAAATTAAACTATTCCCAAATTCCTTCATTTTATAATGCGGGGGGAAAAGGAGCAACATATTTAAGTTCCGTTTTGAGGAACAAATCCAAGAACTTGCCATTTTGAGGCGAGCAAAAGGTTGGCCCAAGAATCCGGTCTCCGATACGTGACTAAAATCCTCGAGTGACGTGGAGAATTTGGGCACTTTTGCACGTTCTATGATGCAAAGCAGGAGGCCATTTCAAGTGTTGCAATAATTTCTTCACCTTACTTTCTTGAGCAATGCAAAAAAAGAAAAAAAAGAAATTATGATTTTGGTGCAAAACCTTCTTTATTGGTTAAAATTATTGACATTGTAGTTTTCGAGGAGTTCAATTTTGTTGGATCTGTGATTTGCGTAGAATAATGAGGATACAAGTTTAAGATTAATTTTTTTTGGTCGAAAATAAGTTTAAGATTGGACATCTGATTTTTCCTTAACGAGAGTGGTTAATCAATATTGTCTCGAAATTGGAAGAATGCTTAGCTAGACCTACGCACTTTATGACACAATTTGTTGCAATTTTTATAATCACATAAACAAATTAAATATTCCTTGAGTCCCCATCAAGAAAAGCGAGCATATAATTAATCCAACTAGCTAAAGTATTATAAATTGCTCCTTTTGGGATCTCGTCGACATAAAAAGGGAATTCACTATTTCCGGTCCTAGTTCTGCTCCTCTAAAGTTAGGGAAAAAGAAAGATAATCGTTTCGTAACTAATCCACGAAATCCAAAGAACCCGACCAGATTAATTATGTTCCCTCAATCCTATCATAAGCTACCCTAATAAAGGTTCATCTTGGATGGGTCATAGAAGCAAAACCCAAAAAAGTTACATCATCATTCATAATATAATGCGAAGCGAATAATGGGTATGGAGGAAAGTGATCGCTACTTAAATTTGGTCGAACCTCGTTTATTTTCCCTTTATCTAAAAATGTCATTCGAATGACCACAATAAATACAAATAAGTCGAGTTCACGGGCTAGGGCTAAAAGGGTTGGAGTCAGCCTACTCAAACTCAAATTTTGCAGGGCACTACCTAGGCGTGCCAAGCTTGGACTCGTGTGCCTCATAAGCCTGATCACATGCGTTATCTGACAGATCCCTTACAAGATTGACTTAGATAGGCCTTGCTTAGTTCAAAAAATCAGGTTAAAGGAATTGTGTGGAGGAATTGAGCTTATACCGTTACCATAGAGCTTAAATTGTTGTTGTTTTTTTTTTTTTTTTTTTGTAACCGAGGACTCCACTATGGGGACATTGAAGGGCCAAGCCCCTATACCTCGGGAGAGACTAGCCCAGCATCTCACCGCTAGAGACCTCCACTTAAATCACTAATAATTGTGGGTTTCGAACCCTTGACCTCGACGATGAAGGAGAAACCCTCAACCAACGCAGCTGCTCAAGGAGATACCCCCACGTAAATTTATATATGGCAAATCGCATAAATGAATGGAAAATACTCCTTTACAAAGAAAAGATTTACCATGTCGATAATTTGAATACAATTCTTAACATAATGGTTGAATCAAAGGTAAAATAAATACGATGATCACAACAAATCGCAATTGCCATAATTCCATACGATTTTTTGAACTTCATGCATGATTGTCAATTACACGTGTGATCAAAATGCAAGCACATTAGCCAGTGAAATCGATTAACCTTTTTTGGGTACAGAATCATATATGACATGACTTCATAGCACCACCGTTCTTTCTTCAACTCTGGTTTTTCTTTCCACTTGGGGTTCACAATTTTCCGTGAAGTTTCCGTCTGAGTAACGTCGAGAACTGAATTCCTGCCGACTCTTTTTTTAATTTTTATCACTACCATCTTCTTTTTGGCCTTGGCTTGAAAGAGACTGGACGCCCTGGCGGATCTGCGGATGAACCGGTCAAAGTCCAAGCAATGTCATGTCAGGCAGCTTTGAATTCGAAGTGACGGAAACGCCACTCGCTCTGTACTCGTTTCGTATCATGTCACTTGATGAACCCCACTTGTCAGTCAGAAAGCCAACCCTAACTCGAGTTTATCGACACTGCACTGACTCGGTGTGATCAGTCCTCTTAGCAGATACACGAAAATTGAACCTCAGAAAACTCAGACGCCATCAGAAGCAGAAGAGAGAAAGGAGAAGACGATTCGACGACAAGCTACGCAAAAAGAATGAGCCAGGCTCTGAGTTTTGAGCCTCGGCTCTTGAGTGACAAAAAAACAAGAACATCCATTAGAGAGAGAGAGAGAGAGAGATGGGTTGTTCATATTTTTTCTTTTCATTTTCTTTTGCCCTTTTATGAGAATCAGTGCAGAGGATTGACTGAGGAAGCGTCATTACGTCGAACAGGCAAAACCCTACTGTGGAGACTGGGAGGGGAAGTCGACGGTGACTGTTCATGGGACATACGTGTCGCCTTCCCAGGAAGCCTCGGCCGTTCCTTATCCCCCTCGTCGCTCTTAGGATTCTTCCCCTCTGCCTCTTCGGCAAAACCAAGTGTGCTATAAACATTTGTTGATATAAATCTCTTGCAATTAGAGATGCACGATCAGGCTGGTTCACTTCAAGAATCGTCCCAAATCAAAGGGGTCTAACCTAGCTCCCGATCTCAAAAATTGTTAATCAATTTTAACTAATTCAGCTCCAAATTCTATACTTTCAACCAGTAGGCTTTATTTAAAAACCGATTATTTGAAACATGCAATTGGAACAGTAACCAAATCAATTTAATTGATTTGCCCCTATCCTTTAGTAAATTCTTTCACTCTTTTTTTGAAAATGGCAGATATTTATTAAAATTGAATATATTTGACAAATTATTGTTGAGTACAAAGAATTATATTCATATTTAACATATACATATAATAAAATGGAACAAAAGAAAAAAAGAAAAGAAAAAAATACCCTCATCGATTCCAAAGTTAAGAGGATTATTTTTTTTTACTGCTAATAGGATTGATTTCAAAAATTTAGAATTGACGTTGATATGATAGATTTTAGATTTTTAATTTAATATCTATGTATCTTGAAATTGATTACACCCATTTAGCCATATGTCTCACTTTAAGCATTATTTCTCACCTTCTGATTTGGTTCCATGATCCGACGAAAAAAAATCGGTACCATGATGCAGCCTTTTCACCGAATTTGTCAGGAGCTCAGAAAATCGGTCGAGTGGCATGCTACATCACCTCTTCCATTTGATAGAACTGAAAAGTTAGATTTAGTTCGGTACAAAAGGCCATCTAAAATTTGTATGTGATAAGAAAAAATAAATAATTGATAGAATTTGATTTTTTTTTTTTTTTTTTAAAGAAGAGAGGGTGCTGAAAGAGCCTGGTCATCTGTCTACATCAACTTCGTCACCTGCACTAACTCCCGTCTTGTCAAATCAAGTGGATTCCCCAATTAACGCTCGTTGCCCGCCAATCTCAAATGTTACAATTATTCTAGTGTACTTTTCAGAGACATTTTGCGACCCACCTTACAAATTACAGCATTTCTCTGTAACTAAGTAAAGATTAAATGATTAACCCAGCAAAAAAAAAAAAAAAATGATTAACCCAGCGATGTTTCACGTGGCCAGTTAGCCAGACATTTTACTTTGACCGGGAGGACAATGCGATGTTAATTTCATTGAAAAGAATATACTATCAAAGTTCCATATGAATTTAGAGAGATGTAAACTGTAGCACAATTTGATTTAGGGAATGCATTATTAGATTCCTTTCCATTGGCAAAATGGAAACGCATATAAACATTATGATTAAATGATTTCTTTTGAAAATGGCCCATTCAATTTTATCTTGAATAGCATTGAAATGATTTTGCATAATTATTCTTCAATTTGATTAGTGATTCTTTAATTCGTAAGGATGACATTTGAATATTGGAATCCAACATGAACATAATATGGTAGTTAGATAGTTCTTATCTATAATAAAGTTCAATTCAAGAATGAAGAACTTGCGTCACCATATTGCCCCAGCAAGTCATTTAACAAGAGTTTCAAAAGCATATTTAGGATCTATTTGATATGAATCTCTAGCAACGTTTGTGATTGTGAAATGAATGTTAATTGACAAATTCCTCATAAATATAGTATTTCCACAACTGCAATAGTTAATAACAACTATTAAGAAGCTATGTCATATGGTTTCCAATCGTAACGTGTTATCAAATAACAGCAAAAAATTGCAGTTATATAAACAAAAACATAGGCACGGGTGAAAAAACTAGCCTATTAAAATGTGATGTCATTATAGTATATTAGGGAATTTTGATTGCTAACAAAAATAGAGCAGTGGTTATGATCTTTAATAGGCATTGGCGATCTCTATCATTTAGGTATTATTTGCCTCTACTATTGTTGTTACCCAGTTTAGAATGAATATACCTCCAGGATATACACCAAAACCGAATATAAATGAGTTCAACAATTACTCAATTTCTCTTTCAAAGTTTCACCTTAAATGTTTATCATAGTTGAGTGTGTAAAAAGAGAAGAAGAGAGAGTTATAAAGAAGAAGTTATTTTGAATAGTTGCGTTGAACATATATAATTTAATTCTATTTATAGATAACGAATTAATACATCTCATAGGAGTAGATACCTTCTCCCCACCATCACCACTTTTAATGTCAACAATCATTTTTTCTCATATTTAAGAATCACATCTTTTCATGGTAGCAAACTATTTCAACATAATCTTATAAATTAATACACATGTATATTGTAACTTTATGGTCTTCTGAACCCAAATAAAGTGAATCTTCATCTACTAATCCATATACGAAATCTGACTTATTTTACGTTCTAGAGCTTATGTCTTGATCATGCTTCTATGAACTTAGGACAGACACAAGAATGCTCCATTAGCTTTACTTCCTCATTTGAAACAAAATGATTACATCCATCGAGATTGGTTAACAAAATTGATATGTGATGGATTGCAAATGGGCGTTTATACAAAGTTGGTCATATTTTAGACCTAATAAAAGCCTATCAAGTTGGTCCCGAAAGTGAATGATCGGGTCTTAGCTTACTTTTAGATGCAACAAATCTCTTTATCGAACCTCAACATCTCCCACTCAGAATAATTTCGAGGACCACTGATGTCTTCTGGCGGGTCGTGTCTTACCCATGCACTTGAATTAAGCGGTTCGCATGTTTATGGAAATTAGTCAATTTAGATACTCCGTATTATGAAAATAAAAAGGTCACCTTAACACTCAGTAGGAATTCTTCAAAACCGATCTTAATCTACTTAAAGAAATCCAAGGTGCTCTCCTAGGAGGCTTTATGGATGCTTTTTACTTTCAAGGAACTTAGAGAATTGTTTACTTTCCTAAAGATTATAGAAAGAGTGAACGAGACAATATTCATATAATGTTGAAGTCTTTATTTATTTTTATAACAAATGCTAAAAGTCAGAGAGAAGGCAACAAACTACAAGTCATAGTCCCACAAACATCTGGTTAAAGAAGAACTCCGTGTCATGGACAAAGTTAGAAAGCCTACTGAATAGCAAATGTTAATTTGGGCACCTAAATATGTTTTTAATCGTACTTTCTTATTGGACCCAATGCGTTTTCTTAATTGCCAAGTCTTGGTCAAAGGTGATTTGTACAATCAATGAAAAAGATGACGAGAAAAGAAGAGAGAGAGAGAGAGAGAGAGAGAGAGAGTTGCTTGTTTGTAAAGAATGATTTTGTCTCGGCTTACGTGAGGCTAGGAATACATCCCATGAACAGCCGCATTCAATGATGAAACTAACAACGATTGAGTGATCATGGCAGACTTAGGTATCAATTCCACGACCATCTATAATCAATTGAAATAACGTGCGCGCGTGCGTACAAAGAGAGTTCTCACAATCTTGCCAATCTAATTGAGTGATCCTGCCCCAAAATTCCATGTGGTGGGGTTGTTCTCTTTCGTACATAGTTTGGTCCTCCATGAGATGGAACTCTTGCCTTAATTTGGTAAAGGTCAAAGGGTTTGAGTCGTACTTATTTTAGGATTAGATTGATGTTCCGATGACCCAATTTAAGTAAAAAAAGAATTGTCACGTTCCGTTTGGCCAAAAGATTAGGACCTTATGCCTAAATTTTCATTTTGTACCTTTATCTTAAATATCTACCATATGTATGATCAATCAGAGACATTTGAAATAAGGGTTTGATAAATCCTGGGTTTCAACCCAAAGCCGGAGTTTGTAATATATAGGCTATCAACGAAGCAAAGAAGTCTCATCCCTCCAAGGCCCCACTCGCGCGGGATATGAAGTTCAGAGCAAATGCTTGATTGATTATTTTCTTTAATCTCTCTTTGATCAGTAACCATCTCAAATAAAGTACCTGCGACTAATAAATGCAGATCTCGGATGCATATTGAGGAAATAGATTACCATAAATATCACTCTTCATATACATTAATTCAACATCTTCAAGGGAGGGAAAAAGGATATAATACGAAAACCTCGCTCTTATAAGCAAAATACATAATTTGAAATAAGACCTTCGTCATTAGACATCACTAAGAAAGATTGCTGCTGGTTTTTAGTACGAGGAAGGCTTTAAAAACTAGTATCATGCCACATTAAGCGCGCATTGTTAAAAGAATCTAGTACTGATCAGTTCTCCAATCAATATGGAACCATTGATGCCGACAATGAAAAAGTTGATTAAAAATAAATTAAGTCCCTAATTTTTTTTTCCTTAATTGGGTGAAAGCGACAAGAAGACTCTTTGTAATTGCAGAATTTGTGAAAATCAATGAACAAAAAAAAAAAAATTAACATTTTAATTTCCGCATCTTTAGCTGCTTGGCCCGGTGATGGATCAGAAAGGACAGAGTTCGATTTGTTTGCTTGGAGATTGTTTATTAGGCATTTTCCTAATGTCCACCACATATATGCGCGGACCAGCTTCTTGGTACTCCATATCATTCATGTCACCTACAGAAGATGGATCGTTTCCCTTCTCAGTTTTGTCTTATGCAACTCTAATTAATGCTTCGATTCCGCGCATGGTGTAGACTAATGTGCTTGAGATAGGGTTCCAAGATAGGTGAGTTTTGGAAGTAGTGTGTGCAGAATTATCTTGGGAGGGTGTGATCCAACTTTCGTCCAATTTTATATAATGGAGCTGAAGAAAATGCAACGATACACATGGTTGTACAAAAAAACTCGTACTAGTGAGCAAACAAAATCTCAAGGACATGAGGTGACAATAATCATATGTCGCCAAATTTTATTTACTATACATGGGTTTATCATATTTTCCCCGTTCTTTCTTTTCACTTTGTCCTCCCATCAAAGAAATAGAATGAAACATATCATTTCATGGAATTTTCAGTGGTTTCATTTCTATCAATGAGCTAATTGAGTACTTGGCTTAATGGTCAGGAATGATTTTGATCTCACCAATAAGGAAAAATATAACATGCGGAAGCAAATACCCATTTGTGCTCGGTATATATGCCCCCATGAAGCAAGGAGTTAAAGGGTAATATGGAGAGAGAGAGAGGGAGAGAGAGAAAAGAGAGAGAGAGAGAGAGAGAGAGAGAGAGAGAGACGCGACAATTGAAAATAGATGGTCATTCACATGATCAGTCAAAGTCTAATCATTCTAACAAAGACGAATCCCACAAAGGCCAATGCCATCTTTCTATTCCGCATATCAGATCATGAGGTTTCTTCTCATATCTTTCTTGTTCAAAGTGTGTTTGTCACATTAAGGTCAACCGGTCACTTCACCAAGGGTCAAAGCTTGCCAACCTTCCATGGGGAGTGAGAGAGTGTGCCACCTCCCACATGTCACCTCTTTAGACCCATTAGGGTTTCTACTTTCCATGGTTTTTTTTTTTTTTTTTGGCCTTTTACATGTGAGAGTTTGGGGAGATAGATGAAAGAGAAGATCTGATAGGAGGACCTTAATTGGTGGAATCGTGCAATTTCTTTTTGAGCTTGACTCCAACTCCATTCCACAACCACAAAATGGGAAATAACAACATTTGAACGTGGGCATTTTGACCCTACAATCACTCACCCCCCAACACCAACAACCTTGAGTGATATGTTCTCTCAATCTCATACCCACTTCCCATATAAGGAATTGGCCATCCTTTCAAGCCAGCTTGATATACATCTAATCACCAACTCAGCAACCATTAATTTTAGGAGAGAATTGAGGGTGGGGTCCTACAATTTCCACGGCCTCCCCAAAGTCCAAAGTTCAAAACGAAAAAGAAAGAAGTCAAAAGTCAACCCCATCCCCATGATTGTAGCCATTCAAATGACATGAATGAATCGGTTGGACATCTCACCATGCATTTGTGTTTTTGCCCCCCTTCAACTTCCTCAAATTATCTCTTCTTCCCATTATTATTTCAACCTAGGAGTTCCACTATAAGAAACCCGTAACGTGGCCTTTCCTTTGTGCTAGTCAAAAAGCATCATATAGATAAATATGTGTGGGAAGTGAAGTGCTAGGTCAGGAATCAACAAGAGACTTCTCGGAGGACAAGCAAAAGTTGGGCCTGAGTGTTTGAATTTTCAATTCGAAATTTGAAGCCGTCGTGTCAATGATTGATGAAGAAAATATTGGCCATAGCTAATCTTTCATGAGTTCATTTTCAGTTGCCAAGCGACTGGTATCTTCCAAAGACTTCGTGGTCAATGGAGGGTTTTGAACAAATCGAATCATTTAGACCTATCTATCGAGGCAGTAGATGACATATCATGAGAGGATAAATTAAGGGGCACATGGCTTTTATTTGACTTCTTGGGGTCTTCTAAGAAAGAAAGATGTCGATCAGAAAATCCAACATATGCGATGATATAATAAGTACGTATGTTCCACTCTTTTTTTTTTTCTTCCAATTTTATGTCGCGTATAACATAAGGCAATAATGCAAAAGGTTGCATATTTAAGAGGTTGGGAAACAAGCTGGATGTGAAGTCTCTGGCTAATGCTCTTGCCAAACTGGGTGTTTGGCAGGAGAAGCCAGCTGGCTTCTTGGCTTTCTTTTTTTAATTTTCACTTATTTATAATGATGTTGGGTATTCTTCTTGTTAGACACAATCCTAACGAATTAAGAGAAATGCTAAATCTACTAAGACGGGTTTAGAAAATTGATTTAATAATTCCATCGTTACTTGTGGACTAGTTATCGAGATAATACGCCCTTGCATAGCCCAAGAGAGTTGCCTTCATATGGACTGGCAGCATACTAGGTTTCTTGGCTTTTGCTGATGTTTAGGATAGTAGTAAGCTAGATTAGCCATAGTATAATAGCCTTTTAAACTGCTTAAACTAAGAAACCTACTAGAATCGGGTTTCATGGGTTCAAAAAACACAGATAACATGCCTTATAACTTTTACTTATAAAAGAGACAGAAATCGGGACAATTAAACAATCGATGATATTTTGAATCATGGGCGAGGAATTAAGAATGCAATTGGAGGATTGTGCCCTAGTGCAGCGACTATGGTGGAGGAATTGATCCCCATAGGGAACAAATGTTCACATGCTTTTGTACCAACTTGGATTATATCTAAGGAAAATATTGTTTCAATTGCAATATGCATTAATCATATTACCCTAAAAAGAACCCCGCTACGAAAAAGTAATTTCATGGAATCTTGCGAGCATCTTCGTACATAATATATGTGTGTGTGTGTGTGTGTGTGTGTGTACATGAAGAGAATAAATGTTATTGAGCTCCTTTCTTCGTAGCTTTTCTTGGAAATTGAGGCACCTGATTATCTTATTTCTTTTTGAACGTGCTAGGCAGGTTAGACTCCATTAGATTGATTATTTATATGTTCACATCCTCGAGAAAAAGAAATTATTCTGTGTTATAACGTTATGGATCAGATCAACCCTCCTTTTTCTGGGTCAAACCCTAAATTCCGACACTTGAGAGTAGATACCATATTCTAATGATATTGCAACTATTTATGATTCGATTGCTGAGTAAGTGCCCTAAAACATTGGTCGACAAAATTTCTTTTTGTATATCGAGAGTTTTAAGTATTATTCTTTCATTAAAAATCATCACAAAAGCACTAACATATCGGAATAGATAAGTCTATGTAAAAACTTGGTTCTTTGCTTTATAAAGATGAGATCTTGATCGATCTCTAGAAAGTGAGTTGTTTGATTTTGCTACGCCCTAGTATAAATAGCCCATGTTTTCAAAATAAAATAAAAATAAACATTAAACATTAGTGGCTTATCTTTAAGGTGGATTTAATCTAATGTACGGAACTAACGCGAGTGTACTATTTGATCATTCCTGAAAATTGAAGAGATCGAACATATGGTAACTGTTCTGGCCTTGGAAAACTATAATGGGTATCGGACATGATTCTTGTTTAGGGGTAAGTGTAAGAAATCTTGTTGCTCAGATTTCTTTTTACAAAGAAATTGATGCAGTAAAGAGTGTACGCGCGCGCCATTTACAGTAACTACCCAAGGGCCCATTTGGGAGTGGTAGCGGCCGCCGCCGCCGCCGCCGCGGCCTCCTCCTCGATCACTAGCTGTCAAATATATTTTTTTTCGTTAACATCTACCATTTTCTATAAAACTGTTGCATTATATTAATTACACCGCACCTCCTTTTTAGATCGAGATGTTGCTCGAGTTCTTATTTCAACCGCTTGAGTTGAAATTCCAGGCCCATCACTATCTCGTTCTGATGTTTATTCTCCAAGACCTACGGTGCGACGAATTATTTTGTAGCGATTCTGATACTATTAGCAGAACAGCTGAGGCTAAAAAAAGTGCTGCATCTGATGATATTTTTGGCATAAATCTTAAATACTCTCCGCGATGTATGTTGCGTGCATGTGGGGGGTTAGGCAGAAGACCCCAAAATGGGGAATCATTCAAATCTCCCATGGGACCCAAGCCGGCGATGATCATTAACATCATCATCTATCAAACAGTGTATTTTTCAATTTCATAATATATGTATATGCGAGAGGGCGACGACTAGACGACTATCATATATAGTATAATATAGTATTACCTAATACTCGATACATGATTATCATTTCACATTTTTGTTCCTATTTTATTCACCAGGATATGATCACTTAGGCTTTCCAACTTGAAGAAGTGAAAAAATTCATGGAATAAATATCAAGAAAAGTATACAGGGATACGAGCACTGACCTCGTAGCTATCCGTCGCGCAAGGGCCTGGGGGATGCAATTTGAGTGTGCGTGGGGGCAGGTGACAAGACAAGTCAAACGTCAAATCGGAGGTCTTTGAAATCAAAAGACAGTCAGTGATGTGTTGTCAATCGATGGGATTTGTTTCGGGGTCCGGTCACGAATTGGAAGGGAAGGCAGGGGAGGAATGACCAAAACCCTCCCTCATCTCTCTCTCTCTCTCTCCTCCCTGCTCCCCACTGCCACTCAACTGACAAGTTTTGTGGCTTTACGACCACTAATCTAAAAACCCTGAGCCAATGTCTTTCGGCCCATCCCCCGCACGTGCCGGGCCCTTCCTCACGTGCACGCGACCCCTTGTTAGTGAAAGATGAATCAAACTCTCATGCAATTCGTTTTGGGGTTTTTTTTTTTTTTTAATGGGTACTAATCAAAATGAAATCGACGATCATCACATGAGTCACAAGCATATGCACATGTGCATGGAAGGCCTTTCGAACGATATAGATGTTATGTCAAGCCAATCTTACTTAGTAACATTTGTGTGTCGGTAAAATGTAATTTATTATATCATTTTAGTTAGCATGCTCATTTAATCCAAATGTTTAACATTACTCTCCACTCATTAAAAAATGCAGGAGATTAAAACCTGTCAGAGGGATTTTGATTTGGATGGTTTCATGTGATTTTGAACAAGAGGGACAAACTTTTTTTATATGGATTAGGTCATTATGATCTGATGAAAAGCAGATCACTGTGCGTTAACTTCTCATCCTTTGAGTATTAAATGCACAGTCAGTTAGTGAGCAACATCCCATCTGTCCAAAGCAGCTTACATTTAAAATAATGGAGACATCGATGATGCACATGCTCAGAATTGAATGCATGGTTGTGCATTTTTGCTAATAGTCCCTAATTATCCTCCTAGAGAATTGGGGAAACAACAATAATTAGTTGAGAGCACCATTCAATTCCCCGAGGGTCGATGAGGTGCACGTAGAAAATGGCGTTTTGTTTTCTCCACTGTTCTTTTTGGAGGGACTTGATGTGACTCATTTCAGATTAAATTCCTTGTTTAGTTTTTATTTTCTCGATCACCCAAAAAAAAAGGTAAATTTTTTATTTGGCCAAAAATATTCTTTAAAATGTCACCCGAATTTCAGAAATTATTAGAAATTGATGTGTGGATCTACATGTTGATATTTGAGTGTTGTGAAAGTCTTAAGAGTTTTGGATTTTTTTTCTTTTTAAATCGAAGTGCATAAGTGGCAATATTTAAATGGGAAAAAAAACAGAAATAAATCCAGGGAAATCTGTAAATGTTATATTTTTTTGGCCTTTCAACTTGAGATTACGAGAGACCATCAACCGATATAGGGGAGGAAAATCCATGACCATGATTGTTGTTCGAGGTTACAAAGAATCAATAACTAGCAAACTTAAAACTAGATCTACCTAGGTTAAGGACGTTTTGCCAAACATGCCGCAAGGATAGAAAAAAGAAATGAAGTTGCTTGATACTCTTTGAGAAAAAAGAAATTATGATACATTTATTTTGACACATTTACTCTAAAATTTTTCTTGTGACATAAAAAAAACCTCAAACTCGTATCTATGTAATACATTTACGTCTAGGTTTAATTACATTATTTTTCAACAAAAACAACAGCTCCATGGAACAATATGCTATTGCTAGAAAATCACATGAGCACCATGTCAATACTGTTTGCTTTTTGGAATCCATGTAAGCAGATTTTTAATTGTTCTTGCTAACAAAAATTTGATAGAAGATAGATGCATCACAAGTTTGGGTTTTTTTGGTATCATAGAAAAAAGATTAGAATAAATGTGTCACAATAAGTATAGTTTAGAGTTTTTAGTGGCTCTTTGCCCATACTCTTTTAAAGCCAATGTACTGAATTTTTATATGTTTTCTCATTCATGTCTTCCAAGTCTTTTTGAACGCTATTTTCAACAATCCGTTTGATTTTATGTGCAGTTGATTATTTGTGAATATATACTCAAAATATCACGCTTAAACATATATAAGCACATAAAAAAGAATCCAGTGAAGTACTATAGAATTTGGATTATCAAAGGCACAATATAATATTACTAATCCTTTCATTATAAGATTATAGTGCGTAAAATAAAGTTGTTCGAAAGATATATTTTCCTTTTTGAACTTGTACTGTGAATAGAATTTTAAGCTTTTTCCTCTAGTTACTGAATCATAGTCTAACTTAGCAACACATGTGAAACTTCCATGGCTAATCGCTCTAGTGATGCCTAGCAATCAACATCTTAATTATTGAGTGATCGAGGCAGTAATCATCAGAATTTAGGGGTAATAGTGCAAAGATCCCGTAAGCATTCATTTAACGTACTCTAAGGTGACAAAAGACGAGAGAAACGAAGAGAAAAAAATATATACCACGACATGATGAGGAGGAGTATGTTTCTTTTGAGAGGGCATGAAGTAAATTTAACAAAAGAGGACTAAGTGCAAAAGACGGGGGGGTCGTTCTTTTGTGAGTGGACATAAAGCTAAGGCAACCGTGTGTTGGTTTGCCTTATAGCTTTACGTCCACTCACAAATAAACACACGGTTTAGTTGCATATAGTCAAAACCAAAAAAAAATAAAAATGAAAATTGTGCAATCCCCCTTTTACACATGCTGATATCATACACACACACACACACACACATAAATATATATGTATATGTATATGAGTTAAAGTTTGTGTTTTCTTTTTTAGGAATTCAATTTTCAAAACTAGGGCACGAACACGAGTAATGTCATTAGTCAAACCTTCAGGGCTAGGACAAAACATCTCCCCTTCCCTTGGTCAATAAAAAGCGTTCAGACAAATAAATTCCTCCTCCCCCGGTATCCCGGTAATTTTCTCTCTTCCGGGTCAGTTTATCCTGCTATATATATATATTTATGTACATAGGTCATTGTCTATACGATAAATGCAAGATATTACGGTTCTAGAAAAAAAAATTATGCAAATGTTTCGACAGGTGGATTTTATCCAGTATTTATGAAGTATCGGTCACATTATTTTATAAACCCATGAAGACATGCCTGACAGTATTCTCGTTTATTTTATATTTTCTGATTTTTTTGCCAAATGTTTATTGCAAAAATAAATAAAATAAACTCGCCCTTTTAATAAGCTCAGCCGCCCAGAATGCCCACCCAAGTTGCTTCACTCAATCTCTCTCTCTCTCTCTCTCCTCTCTCTCTCCACCAAAATATCTATCAACGCACACCTCCACTCTCCATCTCCATGGAAGAATCTCACCTCTTCCTCTGATCACACTCCCAACAGAACTCGCAAACCCCACATGAATACTTCCACCTCCTCCTCTTGACCCCTCTCTGTCCCCATCTTCTCTCTCTCTCAACCCTAAACAAGTAAGAAACAGCAGCGCGGTCACTTCTTGGACGGGAAATCAAGAACGAGAAGATGTCGATCGAGGACTCGCTGAGATCCCTGTCGCTGGACTACCTCAACCTCCTGATCAACGGGCAGGCCTTCAGCGACGTCACCTTCAGCGTGGAGGGCCGCCTCGTCCACGCCCACCGCTGCATCCTCGCCGCCCGCAGCCTCTTCTTCCGCAAGTTCTTCTGTGGATCCGAGTCCCCCGGGGGGCCCTCCTCGGATCCATCCTCCGGGTCGGGCTCGAGGGCCGCGCGGGCCGCGGTGATCCCGGTCAGCTCGGTGGGATACGAGGTGTTTCTGCTGCTGCTGCAGTTCCTGTACAGTGGGCAGGTCTCAATCGTGCCGCAGAAGCACGAGCCCCGGCCTGACTGCGGGGAGCGCGGCTGCTGGCACACGCATTGCACCTCCGCCGTCGACCTCGCCCTCGACACCCTCGCCGCCGCCCGATCCTTCGGCGTTGAGCAGCTCGCATTGCTCACTCAGGTCTCAATTCTCATATCCTTCTCCTCCCGCCTCTCTCTCTCTCTCTCTCTCTCTCTCGCTCGCTCGCTCGCTCTCCCCCCACCCCCTCCCCCGCTAGTGCGTGGATTGGTATGGCCTTTTCTGGGGAGGTAAGATTAGATTTTGCTGTTGAGGATTTGGTTGATGATGTTCCTTGTTGATGATTGGAGGGGCTTTTGCTTTTTTGTGCTTCAGTTGGGTTTTTCATTTTTTGGCTTCACTTTCTGTGTGATTGAGGGACACTGAAAACACTCACCATCCAGACTCTCCTTTGAGACATTGAAGGAATCCTAAGTACTTCTAATGCCTGTGTCTTTTAATCCCTCAAAGACCAAATTCCTGTGACCTTTTTTTTTCTTTTTATATATGGTGTTCTTGCGTCCCAGCGAGTTTGATTTTATGTACGAACATGGAGTCTCTTCAAATGGTTCGCCCTAATTCCTTGGCTAGAACTTAAGAATTTTCCCATTTTTAGGTTTTTGGATCGATCTCTTCATTGTCTTGTCATTCCACACAGTTAAAAGCTTACCAAACCCAACTTTTCCCAAAACATTCACTTTCTCTATTTGGGTGTTCAAATTCTCCATTCTGATATAAGTATTTCAAAACAAAAGGAAAAAAAAAAAAAAAAAAAAAAAAAAAAAGAAAAGAAAAGAAAAAGGAAAAAGTTGTCAAGCATAATTCTGCACAATAGCTCCCCTATAATCTTCCATTGAGCACAGGTTAGATAATTAGTCTTATGTTTTTCTTTCACGTTATGTTGATTTGTTCGATCCAATAAAATCATCAATCTTTGCGCATCATGTTTATTCGATTCGTCTCTTATTTGATTGTACGCAGAAGCAATTGGCAAGCATGGTCCAGAAGGCCTCGATAGAGGACGTAATGAAAGTGCTAATAGCCTCAAGGAAGCACGAAATGCAACCACTGTGGACCACCTGCTCTCACCTGGTCGCCAAATCTGGCCTCCCACCTGAAGTACTAGCTAAACACCTTCCCATCGACGTAGTCACCAAGATCGAAGAGCTACGCCTCAAGTCTTCCCTCGCCCGCCAATCCCTCATGCCTCACCCCCACCCCCACCACCCTGGTCACCATGACCTTGTCGCAGCCGCTGGCGCCGACCTCGAGGACCAGAAGATACGGCGGATGCGGCGCGCCCTTGACTCGTCCGATGTCGAGCTCGTGAAGCTCATGGTGATGGGGGAGGGTCTCAACCTGGACGACGCACTGGCCCTTCACTACGCAGTAGAAAACTGCAGCCGGGAGGTGGTGAAGGCACTGCTTGAGCTCGGGGCTGCCAATGTGAACTGCCCTGCGGGGCCGGCAGGGAAGACCCCACTCCATGTTGCAGCCGAGATGGTGTCCCCAGATATGGTGGCGGTCCTCCTTGACCACCATGCGGACCCCAACGTCCGGACTGTCGATGGTGTCACCCCGCTCGATGTGCTCCGTGCACTCACCTCCGACTTCCTCTTCAAGGGTGCCGTACCGGGGCTGGCCCACATCGAGCCCAACAAGCTCCGGCTCTGCCTCGAGCTCGTCCAGTCAGCGGCTCTTGTCATCTCGCGTGAGGAAGGGAACGCCAACGCATCCTCACATTCGAATAACAGCATCTATAACCCGCCAATGAGTGAAGGGCATAGCAGTGGAAGCAGTGGAGGGAACATGTCCAATGTGAACGTTGATTCAAGAATGGTTTATCTCAATCTTGGTGCTGCTCAAATGGGGTCAGGAGTGGACTGCGGTGAGGAAGCCGAGACCGGCCGTCACAGGCAAAGGCAAAGGACACAGCAAGTGGGTTGTGACCCTTCTTCATTGTACCACCACCACCGTCCAGACTTTTAGCTCTAATCTCCAACAACAAAAAACACTGAAAGATTATCTTCTTTAAATCCATATATAATAGTATATCATAGAGTTCCAATTAGACGCTCATTTTCTGCTTCATAGAATTTCATTCGCTCTCTCTCTCTCTCTCTCTCTCTCTCTCGTGCGGTGTTTGTGCTTCTTCGTTCTTGTAGGGTTTCTTTGGATGATCATGTTAACATCAAGAAGAGAGAGGGAAGTGCCATTTCATAGATGGGACGTGATGTCGTCGATCAGTCAGATGGGACAAGGGGAGAGAATCTGAGTTCTTGCAAATGTTGAAGAAGAGATCGGTCGGATAGAGAGAATGAGAGGCTAGAGAGAGACGAAGGTCAATCTTTTCAAGCCCCGGCCTGTGATCGACGCTCTCGTGTTTTTATTGGTAGATGGTACATCTATCTGAATTAGTTTATGTCCCTATTCATTGCTCGACCTTTTTCCATTTTCCTGTTCTCCCCACCTACCTTCTCATTTTCTATACACGTACATAGCCCGATTATTTTATAGCACAAAATAACTATATATATATAATATTGAGATAACCAGAACAGGCTTGTGGGGTTTATTCCTCTTTCAAGATGTAGTTTTTTTTAAAGATATAGGGCTTTATTAGGACATGGGTACCTTTTATTCTAACGAGGGAAATGAGCTGTCTCTTGCCTTTTTTTTTTATTACTGCTTTTTTTCCCCTCCCCACACATGGGGCATTTGAGGGGGAGGGGAAGTCCGATTGGCCATAGATGTGTCTAGTGAATTTAAACAAAATCATTTGAATATAGACAATTTGTTCGGTGTGTTGTCATGCACGAAAGCAACTAATGAGTGTGACCAAAAAGGACACACTCTTAATTTAATTGGTTAATACCCAAATCTAGGTTTCCGTCCTTGTAATCCTCTTTTTTGTCCTCCTTTGCCTTTTTTGGCCTTTTTCTTGCTCCTGCTTATTCCCAGGAACATTTTCATGGCAAAAACCCTAGAACCTATGGCTTATGCTAATTTTAAGTGCAAATGGGTATGTATGTATGTTTATTTTGAGTCTGATTTGCACCTGGGATAAATGGAAATCGGCAAGAAAGATGAAAACTGTATCTTCTTCACAGGTGTGTGCTGTCATTATTTCTCCAAAGTCGTGTTCACAGATCTGACCCTTTGTTCTTGTGTTCGGCGTAGTTCTTGCTACTTTAATTTACCTAAGCGGGTAAACTTTCGATAGCTATTTAAGGTCAGATATTCGGTATAGCTAGCTTTTATCCCCAGTAAGTACGCAGCTCCCAAAGCTTTGCAGGTTCTTCATTTTGACAACAGAAGTTTGCTGATAATTTGTTCGTTGATTGATCCAATGTGGCATGTAATTGCATCATAGGCGCTCAGTTTATAAGTCTCACATGCATTCTCCTCTGGTGGCAGCTACTAATATACTGTGGTTGCGAGTTATATCTTTCGCCATTATTAGCTGTCAATGAGAATTAGCAGTCTTCCGGAGCAAATGTTGTTTGAAGGCTAAACATGCGCCTGCTGTTTGCAAGATGATTGTAGATTAATGAGCCTCAAATAAGTAATATCATTCAAATGTCAATGTTTTTTTTTTCTGATTGTTCTCATTGCATCTTGTTGAAAGAGTCTTGCACTCTGCTTCATTTCCCGCCATAAAAACTCTGGGAGAACTATATATCTATGATTCCTTACTTCATGATCTTAACAATTGATTCATCACAACTTCTTCACTTGAGGCTGGTTTATAAACAATAATTTTCACACTTCAGTGTAGCTGTCATGCGTCATGCTGTTCATTCTCGATAGTTTGTAATTTAGGCTGTCATCAGGCTTACAAAGGTTGAGTGAAAAGTGCCTATCGAACCTTATTAAGAAGGCAATCAAGTTTGATGGCTGTATTTCAGCCATAAATTCCTTCATGCATGTATGTTTTCAGTCAATTTTTGGCATCGGTAACACATTGGCTACTTTGAATGTTTCATTTCACTGGAATAGTTTCCCTTTATGCTGTTATGGATTATTTACATCACATAAATTGTTTTCCCATCTTTAGAGCAGAAAATTGCTGACATAGTGAGAATATTGCCTTATGCAGTCGACGCAGTTCTCTTATTCCTTTAACTTCTGAATTGTCATATCCCGAGTTACACGGTATTTGGCTTCTTTTTTTTTTTTTTTAATTATCTGGCATGAATATGGTGATTCTTTCAACTAGTTAGCTAATTCATGATCCCAAGGCAAAAAACCTAGGTGTTTTAACGTTAATGGAAAGCGCAAATTCTAGTATAACATTTTTCTATCAAATATCTTCTGGAACTCGCACCGTTTGCAAGTTACTAATTGCAAGTTTTGCATGATTATCCAGCAGGGAAATTAACTCTTGAAGTGTTGTTTCAAGGTGTCATCTTCGTTGGACTAACAAAGATTCAGCCCTACGTTCTCCTTTTCACAATAAGTGAGACTGCTGCTCAAGACCTCATCTCTCGATTTTATGAACGGCTAAGAGAAAGTTTGCCAGGAATTGTTATTCGTCGAGCAAAAAGGAAACCGCGATCAATGCTCAAACAATGTCTTGATCACTGTGAAGACGACTGATCTTTTCCAGATCATTTATCTGGGGAACAATCAAGGGGACTTCTGTTCGTCATTCTTGAAAATTCTCATTCTTTCGTGTTATGCACATGTATCTCCCAATCAGTCACCGATTACCCTAAACTTGAAGTCGATAAGTGGATTCAGTGATTTCTTCTATGCACATGCTTCAATCGTTTATAGAAGTTTCCTTATACTAGTCATAAGCGGTTGTTTATGTCTTCCACCTTACATGCTGCAGGAATTTTATCAGTTTAGCATTATACTACTAGCATAGAAGACTAGTATTTGAGAATCCTTAATTTATTGTCAAGGATTTTAGCAACAAGTGACCTCGAGACATTTGTAAAACAGTCAAATAACAAGACTTATTTGCAGTTTTGGGTGTATCGGCTATTATTGCTCTATTATGCTCTAAAAATTGAAATATTACCTATGAACTATTAGGATGCACATGCAAGTTGTGTTAGATAAGTTCCATATTAGAAAATTAGTGTGATGTGGTGTGGAGTGGAGTGGAGTGGAGTGGAGTAGTTAAAAAATCTCCCCAAGTGTAAGTATCGGGCTTCTGCTGCATGCTCTCAATATTCTAGTTGACTCATAACTCATTAGGTTAAGTTGTCAAGGGAAGGTACGTCTAATTAAATATGTTGATGGGCTCAAACATGAGTTACCTCTTAATGATCTCTTAAGGTGTAGGTATTAGATTTTGGTGTGCGCTCCCAACATGAACATACTTAACGAGTTCCATGCGACATCCTTTAACAAGGAAAATTACCTAATCGATTCTAAAACTATTATTGTACAAATACCAATTTAATTATAATTTTTTTTAATTTTACCAATTGAGTCATAAATATCTTTACAAAATTCCAATATAATCATTCCTATCAATTTTCGTCAAAAATCAATAATGCGGCAATCCAATTATCACTAGCCATCCCACATGGCACTCCACCATGTCGGTGATTTCTGTTGAAAATTGGCTAGAGTGACTACATTAGAATTTTGCACAAATGTTTATGACTCAATTGATGAAATCGGAAAATTTATGACTAAATCGGCATATTTACAATAAGTTAAGAAGTGATTGAACAATATTCCCTCCTTTAACATGACTCCATTATCAATAAGATGTGGTACATCAGTTACATACGATGCTATTTGGAGGAGATACTACAACCAAATAGGTTAGAGAATACATACATACAAACATACATATTTACATAGTATATGTCTGCATGTATGTATTTTAGTAACATTATTTGACATTCATAATTACAGTTAATTTGGTGCTAATGATGATGCTTCATTATCATCGTCTTAGAAGCACGCCATGAGAGAGAGAGGGAGATAGGAGAGAGATGGGGGTTGTTAGAGCCAATTCGATAGTGCAGAAGATGGTGTCTGGTATGATCGTGTGTGACCACAACTTCAATGTAAGGTAACTTTAGTTTTATTTAACAAATTCTTGAAAAAGTTGAAGCACTTTACAGTAAGTTTTTAAAAAGTTACTTCTACCTATTTCAAAGTAGGGTTAATATTACGAAAAATTACAAATTATTATACACATATAACAATTTTATCATAAACTATTTTTTTTCTTTTTGATACCCAAGAACCACCCTACAGCCGGCAGCTGGCGACGTAAACCTAGGAGGCACTAGGGCGGGGACCCACCACCCACGGCACCCCACTTAAGTCGCGCATCGTGACGAGTTGGGGATTCGATGTGGCCAATGTTCGATTCCACCAACTTGGCCACCATGGGGTGGGTATCATAAACTATTTTTTTATCAAAAAAAATCTCAAATTATGACAAATTTACCCTAAGTTAATTTAAATTGAATTAATACCACGAAAAACTACAAACTAATACACATCTAACAAATGAAGGGTAAAACCCTAAATTGGTACACCATCAACCACCATGTGTTACTTAGCAATTTGACGGTAAATTTTAGCAAAAACTAGCTTAGGGTAAATTTGTCATAGGTATACTAGTTTGGGATTCTTGATGGTCAAAAAATTAATTTTTGGTAAATTTTTCATAAACGTATAATTTTAAGGTTTTTTATGATATTAACCCTTCAAAGTACCATTTTGAGGTATTAACCATTTTGCAGTGGGCTCGTTCCTATATACCAATCTTTGAGTTGGGATCCTCTACCCTTCTCCCTGTTCATCGGCGTCCTTTTCACGCTTGCCTTGTTCCTTGTTTTGTTGTAAGGGTTTCCCTGTTCTCCCTTGCCTTGTATCCGTTGTGTTGGTTGCTTCTAGCCGTTGTTTGACTTGTTTATGCTCCTGTGCAATTTGTGGCTCCCCCCTCCCCCACTTTTCCGTGGTACCCTTCCACTTGCTCTAACTTGTTTGTCTTCATGAGTGCAAGTTTTTGGTGCCGAGTTTTTGTTGTATAGCTGTATAGCTCTTTGGTTTAAAGTCAATATATCTCTTACCTTTTACCAAAAACCCTTCAAAGTACTATAATCGAATAACATCTATCTAGTCAAGGCATTTTCATTTCGCAGCATTCATATAGTTAACTTTCAAAGTACTTAATAATTAAATACATCACTAAGAAACATCAATATCTTGAGTTTTCTCATACGATCACTTAACAATATTTACTCTCTTACTTTGACTCATATTTTAGTAAAGATTTACATGTGAAAGATTATGGCGTTGGCAAGTATAAGGAAAGCATCGTGGTATTAAGAACTAGTGAAAATTTTAAAGGTGAAGATGATAACACATTCCTTCGTCGGATGAGAATTGAAAAAAAGAAAGAAAAAAGATAGCTACAGTCCCTTGCAGATAAGAAGAATGATCATATTCATATGATGCATAGGATCACAAGATAGTAATCCTAAGTCTATTAACGACTACCATCAGACCACCAATTAAACATATCTAATAGAGAACATTTCAATTATGAAAGTGTTACCATAAGCCATTGTACTGGAAACTATAAATGGCCACTTTAAAAGTGCCCTGAAGCAATCTTCAACAAAATCTTCAACAAAACCCATAGTATGAGAAGGGTAATTTCTTCTATTTTTTTCTGCTGATACAGGAACACAAGTGCAAAGGCTCCATTGCCCAGAGACCTAAGAAACATATTATAAACTCCACGAGTCGTTAAGTTTAGACTTTTAACCTATATAGTTGATATTGAATAGAGCAAGTTACATGTAGCTAGTAAAATTGGAACAAATAGCCTCCAATTTTTCAATGCCTAAATCAACTACAACAACTTTGGGAGAGTTAATGGCTATTTAGGATGCGTTGGTTTCGTAGGACAAATAAGATTTGGAAAATATTTTTCTATAAGTACTCGCTTGTGTCATTTATAAAAATAAATTTAAATGAAAAATATTTTTATTGTTCACAAAAATGTTCATATAAAATTATCATCGATAAAATATCTATATAAATTATCATCGATAATAAAGATATTTTTCATTGACTAATAATTTCAAGCGGTATAAATGATAATTTTCATGAAAATATTTTTAAAATCTCTCATTCTTAACGAAATAAATGAGCCCCGGCTAGAGAGAGAAGGCGAATTTTTTTATTTTTTTTCCGCTGAAGAGAGAGAAGGGGAGTTGAGGAGTGATCTTTCTGGCAAATTCCATATGCAGACAGTGATATATGAGAAGGGGACCGAAGGCAACACCCGAAGATTGAACATGAGAATTAGGTCAACAGTGAGGGAGAGAAGAAAAGTCACCGGGGGGATCTGGAGAGCGCGAAGGGCCAAACGTTGCTAAGCCCAGTCAGCATCACTAACTAATGAGGGGGGACGATTATTGTGTCTAATTGGGATAAGCGAACAATAATGATGTCTGTTTTGTAGGGGACACTAGGAAAAATTAGGCATTTACTCCCAGTCCCAAAGGCTACAGGGCGGACAGTGTTTCTATTGGCTAGTACACGAGGGATGTGAGCCCCCCGGTGTGTCCTGCTGGAACCACTTGGAAGGGATTAGGAACCATGCATGATTGAGGTTCCTGCGATCTGAAAAGATGTTTTGTAACTGAGCTATAAAGAAGTTTGATTTATGTAAGGATTAATGTCCCCAAAATTCTTAAATTAGTGTACTTATTAAATTAGATAATATGCGTGAGTTCAGAAACATGCCAATTTGAGGTTTTATTATTCATTTATCACAGGAGTATCGATTTATGGTTTTTCTTGATATTAATCTAATTTAACGAAAATTAACGAAGAGTTAATTTATCACAAGTGTATCAATTATGATTTTTTATGGTCAAAAAATTAATTTTTGGTAAAATCATTGCATTTATATCAGTTTGGGGAGTTTGGGGTTTTGATAGTCAAAAACCTTTTCATGATGTTAGCCTGTATATAATTGGCATCACATATATTTTAATGTTACCATGCCACTTGAGCAAGATGAGTAGCTTCCTAAAGATTACTATGGTTTTTGTGCATGTTACGGCCAAGAGATATCTTTGCCAAATACCTTGTAAAAATGATAACACTTCATTTCATAGCTTAACCAGCCCTGAGAAAGTTGGTTGTAGCAAATAGCCTCTAATGGTCATGGGAATGCTGTCTATCGAATTGCTTCGGCCTCGATCCCACCCCATCTGCAATGCATCCACAGGAATCTCGATCTACATGCTAGATTCTATCTCGGGACCACCGAATCATCGGCATCAAGGGTTTCTAAAGCCACGGTATCCAATTCGATTTCCCAGATAAAGCCAGGCCTGGCGTGCCAAGTGCTTCATCCGTCGCCGAGGCTGTCGCTACCAGCAATTTCACCCGGATCCGGTGATGTATGATATATCAGAAGCAAGGCCATCTTCTAGATCATAAAGTTGGTCCATCACTTCAAGGATGATGAGCCGTCCTTGTTCACAAACGGCATACGACTTCTGGAGTTCTCAACAGTTTTCCTGCAAGCCCACGTTCCGTATGTTGTAACCCTTCAGGCCCATGACACCGTGCTCTTCTTATGCTGGGGCTTGGCATCAGCTTCTTCTTCTTCTTCTCCTGATCCTCCTCCTCCTCCTCCCCTCTCTCTCTCTCTGAAATGACTCAAACCTAATCCTGACTTCTGACGAGAACGATGCGACAATTTCTTCGGCTTTGTTTCTTCGTGTTGGGGCTCATGTGGGCCTTTCCCTGCCTGATTACGTGAATTAATCACCAGACGTGTCGCCAATCTCGGTCCAGACGCAAAGGAAAGACACGCGTCAGCTGGAGGGGAAACACGACTTCGCCGTCATTCGAGGCCTCGCGCGTCCCCTCTTGGATAACGTAAACCGGCCCCCCTTCCCACCTTGATTGCCTGCCGACGCTCGACTAAGAAGGATTGAAAATGCTAAAAATTAATATGAATTTGGATGGAACAAGAACGAGGAAAAAAGAATATGGTCGATAGAAAATTCAAGTAAAGAGGGCCAAATAGTGGAGCAATAGGCATGGAATATATTCTAAAGATGGTGGAGTGAGTACATGCACACGTTCAGATTGTATATTCATCCCTTCGAAAACCTCGGGAGGTTCGTGTGAAAACCCACTGTTTTCAACTCCGCGTCAATTGTGCCTTTTGTCGATTCCACGTTGATGACGATGCTTTGTTGGGACTTTCTAATTGATTCCGGCAGCTTCTTTGTTTCTTTCCTCTCTTTCGCGGCTCCGGGTCCACCTTTTGCTTTCTCCTCTTTGCTAAGTAAGCATCTTAGAGCAGATCATGATCTTCTCTTCTTCTTTTATTTAATGGAAAGGCGTTTGAAAAAGCTGACAAGTGGTGCTTTGTATAAAATGAAGGGACATTCTTGATCCACCTCCCCTGGTAACAAATTCCTCAAGCCGACCATTCATCCATTTTAAAGATGCCTTACCGGGTTTCGCTTGAAAAGTCGTCCCAATGGGATCAGGGACGAGCGTCCCTATATATATTCCCCACGTCCTGAGCGATTGGCATCACCACCCATAAGACACCACATTCTCATTGTTCTCACATAAAAGATTTGAATCCGTCGATCCCTTGAAAGACACTGCTCAGAGAACTCCATCAGACCCAGTTCCTTCTGTCCTTTGACTCCACGATGGCCACGCCACAACCCGAGCAGAATCTGCCTCCTCCTGGTACTCATGATCTCTCTCTCTCTCTCTCTCTCTCTCTCTCTCTGTGCTAGCTTTTGGGTTTTGTTCCTAGTCCTCTGCTAAAGCTGAATGGTGTTTTCGTGAACTGACTCTGTTTTGCTTTGCTCTTGTTGTGCCAAAGGCTACCCAACCGAGAACCCACCTACCACGGGGAGCAAGAAGAAGTGGTTTGTTCGTTCAAAGAAGAAGGGAGAGAGGGGCTTCATTGAAGGATGGTAAGCCAAATATCACTCTGTTTGGCTGCTCCATCTTTGATTCCTTCGGCTCTTTCTTTTATGTATCTTTTCTCTAATCCTCTCTACGAATGTTCAATTTTGCAGCCTGTTTGCTCTATGCTGTTGCTGGATCTGTGAAGAATGTTGCTGCTAAACGATGGGCTTGCTTGGAGGAATTAATATATCCATACAATATGTATTTTGCTGTCGTGTTGTACTAAAGGTGTGAGGTCAAACGCTGTAATAACTTGCGACAGACTGTACTTTACCTAGTTCATTTCGATATTCTTTTGTCCTAATCGATTTATTTCTCTTATGAAATGCTTTCCTGCACTGTCCAATTAAGTTCTATCATCACTTTACGTACCAAGATTATAAAAAAAGTACCATCATCATTTCCTTTACTCCTTAACCACAAAGCCCTCCAAAAGGAAGCCTAAATAAATAAAAAGCATCAAGCAAAGAAAGGAATAAGTAATAGACTAAAATTTGATGAGTATAATCTAAAGCTCGAATAATCGAATCACTTTACAGCCCAGCAAGCGAACATTTTTTCAACGGTCATTTTCCCAGAATACTGCAAAAAAGACCAGAACATCTCTGTTTTGGGGCCATATGATGCCTAATCAAAGTTGAGGATGCTGGAGTAGATGTCGACGCTGAACATGGGTTTATTCCCAACACAGTGTGCCGCTCTTTATCATGCAAATACATAGAGCTCCAATTTATTCAACAGCCAACATCTTATGGCATCCTACTTTCTTAAATGACTGCATAAGAATTGATGATAGAAGAAACTAGAGCCGTATCAAATTATTGACTAACCGATGCCAGGCTGATTTTCACGGGGATTCTGATGGAGGAAACAATTTCTCCAGTTTATTATTACAAAGGATCTTGTTGGGGTCCAACTCTCTCCGTGCTTTGTTGTACGCATCTACCGGAAAGCGTTTCCTTAATCTTGCTTGCAGGGCAGCAAGCTCTTCATTGTCTTTTGGAACCTGTATATTTAAATGGAGCTTAAATAAGTTAGGAATCCAATGAGTTAATGAGTTTTTTCCTGTATAATAGCATCTGAACAATTTCTTTATAGGAAATTCAAGGTAAGCAACAGAAAATACAAATAACGAAGATGTGCATAATTTTCGTTTTCACAGTTGAGCTTAAAGTTTAGATCTTTTAACGTGAAAAGATGGGAGAGGAAAATAGGTAGATTGACAGTAAACTCTAGGCCTGAAACAATACCTTCGCATGAGGAAAACATTGGCCAAAGCACTTGATGCAAAACAATGGGAAAAAGATAATTCAATATCTCTACTAGTAACAGTTACCTCGATCTTAGCCCAGTGCTCATAAGCAGAATACCGATCCCACAACCGTTCCTGCGTCAGACGCCTATAGTGGAAAAATTCTTCAGTTATCTCCTTTCTCTGACGAGCATCGCTCGTTGGAAGGTACATAATAATCCCAACCTGAGAGATGCAACACCACTTTAAAACTGAGAATCATGAGCTATAAAGACCTTTCCTTTATAAAAGGTTGAACATGCTCACAAACATACCACAAAAGAGAAAAAAAAAAGTAATTTGCTGCACCCTTGAAGAACTTTGTGAAAATAATCAATTCTAAGTAAATATACAGATCAAACAGGGCTTACTTGTGGATCTCTCAGTCTAAGCTCATTACTCCGTGTTGTAGTAGCAAGTTAGGTAAAATTTGCTTTATCAATGGTAAGATAATTCAGATGTTGATAATTATGGTCCATGCAGCAAATGGATACTATCAATCTGCCTAAAATATCAAAAATCAAATTCAAGCAAGAGGAAATTTTGAGAAAAGGGTTGCCCATATCAGAAGTCACTATTTGCCAAAGCTGAGAGGGCAAGAGTATAAAAACAGTAGAATAGACCACAAAAAAACAATGTACATGTCACTAACAACCAGGCTTCTTAAAACCTGACCAATGAAATATAGGATTTACATGCTTGAACATACAAGACATGCATATTGATGGTACCTATGATGGTGGGAACCTAATGGAAATGCTCAAATTTCTCACTCCCATCTCCCAATATAATGACAATGAAAAAGCAGACCTGCCGCAAATGCAGCAATCTAAGCACATTGTCTCTAGTAAGGGTAAGCAACAGGCATGGTTCAATCTGGGAACCAGCCTGGTCAATTGCCAGTTCTACCCCGGAAACCAGTCCTGCCATGCTGGTTACCAGGTTGAACTGGTTTTGAACTTGTTTTGATGAGTCTTTTGGGAAAAAAACTTACTTTAACAACCATCAACATTTGAATCGTGGTCTCTGGAATGATGAGATGATCACATAACCACTTGACCAAGGAATGTCTTTGTAATGATATGGTTAAATTTTTGTATTATAAAAATTTGAATTTTTAACCAAAACATGAGAATGGGCTGGTTCTCAGGTAGAACAGGAACGAGCCAGCCAGCCAGTTCAGGATCAGTAGTTCCAAAACTGACCAGTCCAGTTCCCAATTTTATCACCAGTATGCTCTAGTATCAAATGCTTTATGCTGAGAATGCGACTGTGCTGGTGCAAGCACACACAGCCATAAGGAGGTAAAAGATGTGCAACATATTTACCCAAGAGAATATGTCATCTTCTGCTGGACTTGATGCTAGACTCATGGGACTCTTGCTACGAGCTGTCCATCGTTGCTCTATAGGAGCAGGTGCAGGCAAATCCTCCTTCTCTATAAGCCGCTTCAGCTCTTCTATATATTCAAGATCTTTCATGCTTGGCTTAGATAGAGTTCCAGCAGGAAAACAAGTCTCTGAGACCCACTGCTGGCCACCACAGTCGAAGCCTAATATTTCATCGCTCCAACCCACCCTATATCCCTCTGACTTCTTCCAGAAATCAGCCTCAGCTTGATTAACCTTTATGACATGGTCCTTATTGAGAGGATCCAGGGCAAGCAGTTTATCTCTCAGCTCTGTGAAAGAGAGCTCATTTATGTCTGGTTCATCATCATTGGAGGATTTAACTTCAGGGCTGCAGTAGGTAAATCAAGAATTTAGCAACCCCTTTAACTAAGATTATTACTGCATAGCAGCTATCAAGATGCGATGGCTCACTAGCAGTAAGAAACCACAAGGAGTAGGTGGATAAGCAAAATCAAAGGGAAAGCATTCTGAATAAAGAGTTCATATCAAACTTCAGAGCCTGAATGCCTCTGATCTTTAGCGGTTGAGCATTGTAAATACAACTTAATACCCACCAACAGAAGAAAAGAGTACAAATTTTCATGGCCCAAGATGGATCTGGTCAACCTAAGTAGCTACATGTCCTTATCAACCAGCACCTACATAATTATATTTACAAACTTGAGAAAACTTATTCAGTACAAAAATTATCTCACGACTTCAAGAATGTGTTATCAAGTTAGATGATTCCACTAGCAGATTAAAATATTTTTGGACTCAAAAATGTTTTCATACAGATAAGCACTTCCTACTATATGACAGGAGTCGCAGCAACCACCTCTTGTAAGAAAAAGTAAAAGAATCTAGTAACACAGTGGGCAATTCTAAAAATAATCTGAGCAAATGCCATAGTTTGACATCAGTGTATATTCAACATCCCTCTTTCTGCTTCACAGGGATATATCAATTTCAACACCTCACCTTCAAAAGCTATTAAAATGACTCCTCATCAAATGCCAAGAAGAAGAAGAAGATTACACAGCCAGAAGTTGTTAAGAAATGTTTGGAGACATATTGGGTTTCTATCTTATAGCCAGGCCAATAATGACAAACAGCTCTAAACTCGGCCACAATCTTTTGGTTTCATCTAAGCTATGAGAAGTCATATGCCAAAGGAGAGCAAGTTACCGATACTTCTGAAGTGATTCCTGGTAGAGTTGCCGCACACACTGCAAAGCTTCATCCACTGTATACTTGGGTTTGAATTTAGGTGGACCTTTCCATTTTGAGACAGGATTGCAGGTCACAACCACAACAGTATCTGTATAAGGAATATACAGATACTTTACATGTTTATTCTCAGACAACAATTTCCTGTGAAAGTAGAAGAATGGTTACATTTCTACCAAAAGAATGGCATCTCAGCATAACAACGTATATAGTTATTGCAGGACCTATTATTTATACATCGTACATGGATCACCAATTCGAGCCTCCACCCTAAAAGATGAGGTCATTCAAAGAACAGGTTCAACTAAATAAGCAAATTTTACATTTAACATAAATTAATCAGTACTTGTGATTTTTCTTGATTTCTTGCATGGTTGACACAGTTGTATGCTCCACAAGCTCTTGTCTGTCAACACATTGCAGAGTTACTTCAGCAACCACACCGAGGGCCCCAAGACCACACCTAGCCAGATAGAAGAGTTCTGGGTCCTTCTCTTTTGAAACCTCAATTGTACCCTTGGCAGGAGTAACCAATTTCATACTGGTGACCTGCTCATCGATGGGAGGCAATCTGGCACCAGTGCCATGTGCACCAACCTATACACAAGGAATTAACCAAACAATAAGCCAAAAGATACACAATGCCAATGCTACTTATTCTTCAAGTACTACCTTTTTGCCTCCCCTTAACATTCATGGATCATGGTCATGTATCGACCAAGCCCAAATAATAAAATGCAATTGAACAAGTGCCAGCATCTCATCCTAAGAGTCTAGACCACAATCATCAATAAAACCAACAAGCAATTTAAAACATGACACCAATCCACCAAATCCAAAAGACAAGAACTCCATGATGCAATCAATCTCTCTAATCTTGAAACCACACAAAATTCAACAAGTCCTCATCTTTCAGAAACTACATCCTTCCCAAACAAAACAAACTCAAACCTCCAACTTCCAAAACCAAAGCAATGACCCACCCACAAGCCTGAGATCTCAAGAAAAACCCAACACGCACGACAGACCAACCAACCTGGACAATGCCACCGATCTGCTGCTCCCTAATGGAAGCAAAGTTCTGGAGAGTGAGGCCGTGCTCCTTAATCCCATCTACCAGCTGCTGCACTCTTATCCCGGCCTCCACCCTCACCGTCTTCCTCTCCTTGTCCACCTCCAACACCCGGTCCATGAGCGCCAGGTTCACCATCCCCGCCCGGGACAGCCCGATTCCGTTCGGGGACAGACCCGACCCGACGGGCCTGATCCGCGCCCTCTTGGCGTCGGCCTCCCGGACGACCTCCTCGAGCTGGGCCAAGCTCTCGGGCTGGTGGAAGACGCGGGTCTGCACCTCGTGGGTGCCACTCCAGTTGGAGACGGTGTGGAGGTCCTCGGGGAGCGGGGCGTAGCGGAAGAGCTGGGCCTTCTTGTGCTTGGCGTTGTCCGAGAAAGGGGAAGGAGTAGTAGGTCGCGGCGCCGCAGAAGAGGACGAGGGCGGTGTAGCCCAGGTACTTGCGGACCTCGGAGGACGAGGACGAGGTGGTGGCGGTGCCGGCGGCGGCGGCGGCGTCGGAGCAGAAGGGGCGGATGGGGTCTGGCCGGGGGCGGGGACGGCGGAGGAGGAAGAGAGGACTATGAGGTGGCGGTGGCGGGGGCCGAGGGAGTGGACGGAGCGTCGGAGAGAGAGTGACGCCAACATGGTTTTGGCCGGAGAGCGGCGGCGGCGGCGGCGGCGGCGGCGGAGGAGGAGGAGGAGGAAAGAGAGCGGACTGTGGTCTAATTGGGTTTGATCCCCACTTCATTTGGAGATGGAATAGGCGTGTTGCTTGCTGTTGCTCCATCTGCTGGTAGAGATTCAAATTACCGCCTTTATTCTGACTTTCTTTCGTCCATGGGACCATGAATTCACGAATGTATAATTTAACAAAATTAAATATAGAATGTGAGCTCAAATTACTCATTCTAATTTATATTTTATAAAAATATCAACATTAAAATAACTGAATGTTTCCATTATGATGTGATGATTGAAATAAAACCATTATCAATATAGATTAAATATAAAAACGCGGTCGCCACCCCTCGTTCTTATTCTATCTGAATTTTAATGTTGACCTCCTATTTTTGACATAGTCTCATTTCTTAGGGAAAATCATTTGCACTTCATTCTTTTTTGGCTAATTTAGTTGATTCTTGATCCCAAACATGGGGAAATTATGACCAGATCATATTTCAAATAGAGCATGTGTAAAAATCAGCCGTTCATTCGGTGGATCTCACCCCAGACAAAAGGAAGTGACTATTAGACCTTGGCCTCATAAGTTCGAACCCATTTTTGAGCATGAATGATAAATAAGCTTATAAAGTTTATTATTATGATTAGAGTCTATTTAAGTTTTCGAAATGAATTTGGAATTTTGAGTTCGTAAATTAATCTAGTGTATCCATCTCAATGTTTCTGTCAGGCATTATGAATAATGGTGCCATTGTCGGATCTAGCATCTTAAGCCAGAGCAAAGTTTGCGACATGACATAATGTTTCATCTTTCTATTGGTCCGCAAAAGTGCGAGGATCAAGCTAAATAAAGAGACAAAATGGAGGAAAGTTCCTCTTACATGCCACCGCACCTGTAGTTGGGACTTGAGATGAGACAACATATAATTAGCTCTTGATAAACCTGTTGCCAAAGCATATAGCATCTTCCATTTTAGTCTTGCTCTCTATCTTAATCCGTTCGAAACATACCCACCATCAGATGGGGTCCCAGTACTGCCACAAAAGACGAAAGACCGCAGAAGCTGATCTCGTGCCCATCCAGCTTCAAGGATTCAAATCACAAACGAATAAATTATGTCTTTCAATCAAAAGTTACAGTAAATTGGCCAATCAAGCCCATGTCATAGACTCATAGTCACCAACATCAATAAAAGCTGAAGCGTTTTCGCCGAGAGAAATGAGCGAAGCAGCACAACAAACACATGCTACGTAATGGAGATTCTTTTCACGTAAGGAAGGCGACAGCTTATGAGGTTGTACAGTTGGGACTTAAGCTAGAAAGAAGAATCATCATTCTAAAAAAGGTAAAGGCAGTAAGACAGCATATGCAACTGGTTCTGCTTAACATAGATGCAGCTTAATAGACAAAACATATAAGCATGATATGTCCAGGTAGATAAGTTTACAGGACCAGAGGGGAATGCGTTGCAAGGTACTTTAGCAAATCTCCATTTACGGAATGGAAAATTCATGATGCTTTCACAACTCGCAGTATTACTAGTCCCACGAGATGAGGCTAAAGGATTACAAAGTATGAGTTCGAGTGACCAGACAAGAGTTATTCTGTACAAAACTGGAGACGATTACCCATACCCAGCTAGCGTCAGCTTGCAACTGCTGCTTAATTTTTCATGAATATCGAGACCCGTAATCCCTTGATGCCCATCTGTCTTCATACCTCCCAAATGAGTAGGCTGAGTGAGGCAACTCGGTCAAATGAAGAGGGTCTGGCTCAATCCCATAATCTGTGAGCGGTCTATGCTCGAGAATGTCATCATGCTCTTGGACAAAGTCAGGGATTTCTATCTCTCCCTTTTTTATATCATCCCACAGGTACTGCAAGCGGCTTACGTACTTAATTTTCCAATATAAACTGCATAACAAGTAACAAACCAAAAGCACATTTAGGAGGAAAGCAGAATTGAACAAAGGAACCCACACGTCTTCCCTGCCAACAAGAAAGTACACATTCACTTGCCAAAAAGCCTAAGAGAACCAGACGTACATAGAGATCATCAACATTTGCTAAATTCGGAGCATGACTCATGAAAATTACATAGAGAAATGCCATCTGCAATGGCAAAGATCGAAGCGATCAATGATAGCAGTCCTTTAGTACAGAAGCAAACAACAATATTCCAACTCAAGGATTTGTATACAACTTCAAACAAAAAGATCACTCACCCAACAGACTAATGGCAACCTAGACTAATTTCCTCCTGCTAGCTAGTTCTAAAATCCTAAATACATTTGACAGAGTTCCTCTCCTTCCTCATAACAAATAATTCTACTATCTGTAACTATTCTATTGAAATTGTGACGGCTAAAAACAATACAATTTCAGAATCTAACTAAGCAAGTGAAGTCAAAGCATCAGAATAAACCAGTCTTAGCTTCGACATCTGAGAAGAAACAACAGTAGCAACAGAAGATTTTTCTCCCACTAAGTGGAATGGACCAACTGAAAAAACCAAACGAAGTTTAAGCTTAATTACAGACTGTTTACTTTTCTGAGTCATAGAATCACAAGATAAGCCCCAAGAAGTAACCGCATCAGCAAAACTGCATCGCTGGACCAGGCAGATGGTCCAAACCTAACGTACCAATACCACAAAGAAGAAGAAGAAGAAGAAGAAGAAGAAGATGATGATGATGATGATGATGATGAAGATGAAGAAGGGGGAACCACACCAAATCCAGGATTGATGACCGGAAGCAACCCCAGTAATTAGTAAAAGTCAGCTTACCCTCCACTTAAGAACAATCGACCAAGGGTGGCAAAGACCAGCCTTGAACGAATTCCAGGGTGGACAAAATAGACAACTTGAAGTCTCTCCTTGATTTCTGTAGGGAGATCTTCATAAATCCACCTCAAGATAGATATGCCAGGGGAATTATCCTCCTTTTGCACAGTACTATGCATGTAAACAATACAAAATGGCCCTTCTGGAAGATCACTGCATATCTTATGAAATACATACTTCCGGAGCCGCTCTCCACTCACCACAAGAGCTGCAAACCAACAAAGCAACAGTGTTTCAAAAAAAAAAAAATCTATCATCTTCTTCTCCAACATCACTCACAACTGGAGCCGGAAACAATACAACCAACAATAAGAAAATTTAGTCACCCTTCTTTACAAACATGATTCCAGATTCTTCTACTCGGGCATGACATCATACCACCATTTGCATTGGTCAGCCCAATATTGATAATGGAGCATGACAGAATGCAAAACGCATTCAGCACAAACACCTCACGAGTGACCAGGAAGATGGAGTTTCACCTCTACGTATTAATTAACCCGAAAGATGCAGCCTTTTAAATACAAGGTAGGTCATTCTATCAAGAGACGAAGGGTTCCGCAAGTGACATACTATGAAATGAACAGTGAACAGTGGCTACGGTTAGTTTGAAAGGGAGCTGAATTCAAGAACTGAACTCTCACTTAACATTTAAATGACATTCCCAGATCTTCACCTGTGAATAAAAATTTCAATAATGTCCTGAAATTCAGCTAGAAATTGAGAATCCCACCATTTAATAGTTCTTAAAAGGCAAAGTTACGGTGGCTAGATACTCCCCGACACTAAAAGATGACAATTTTTCAGCATCCAGACGGTGCACGGCACGTGATCGCACCGTATTCGTAAAGGTAAACGCTGTCTACTGCTTAATCGGTACACAAAATCAGCTCGGTCTGGCTAAAAGGAAGAAAAAGGAATCATCTCTCCACCACTACCACGACCACGAGCCTAAGACGCCAAACCCCTCAACCCAGATCAAACCCTAACACCATCAGCCCAATAAAGCCGCGCCAGATTCAATCGGGAATCTTCAGAACAAAGAAGGTCCCACTCACCGGGGAAGTGCTTGCCGACGATGCGGAAAATCCGGTTGCCGGCCTTGTCGGAGCCCTGGAGCCCGAAGAACTGGAGGAATTCGAGGTCGGAGAAGTCGTCGTCGTGGGAGAGATCCTGAGAGCAATCGTGCCAGTCGTCGTCGCCGCCGCCGCCGCCGCCGCCGCCGTCTCCCTCCGCGACCTCCGGTGGCGAGCCCGCCGGCTGCTTCAGCAGGAACGGACGGGCGTCGATCCCCAGGTCGGAGGCCAGCACCACGACGGAGAAGTCATCGGACGACGAGGAGCTCGCCATCGGGTTTCTCTCTCTAGATTCGCTCTCCAGAGATTTTTGGCGCTATGTTTGGAAGAGAAAATAGAATGGGGGAATTTGACGTTGGCGAGGATAAGCCTATGCTTTTTATAATAGAATATCCCCAAGTCTAATCAATTAAATAAGCCTAGGTTTTTTGTCCTAAACATGTGATCATTTTTTTTCCTTTTTCGTCTAAATGTGATCTTGATTTAGAGTGGTTCGCATGTAATTAATGCAAATCAAACATGTAATCTTCAACGACTACAAATTCTTCAACACTCTAATCAATCGCATGCAATTCTTAATTTCAAACATGATCTTTCTAAAATATCTCTATATCCTTCTAAATAAATGCTTCGCACTTTGAAAATGACGGTTGTGTTAATAGGACAATCAAAGTAAGGTTGAAATGCCTTAGACCTATTTGGTCTCGATCGTATCATTGAGGATCGCTATATTTTCATGAATTATATTGATAATATCTTATTTTCATAAATTAGTCCGAAATTCTTTTTTAATAGATATCAGAAGTGGAATTTAGTAAACATTGCGAGTTTACTCTAGAATAATATATGCACTTGTGAAATATTGAAACCCAGTTTAAAGATCAAACATAAATCTTTAGAATTTAAAAAGATAGCAAGATTTGCCAAGTCAATGTTCTTTATTTTTCAATATCTAGTGAATAGTGATGTGACGCAAAAGTAGTTTTATGATATACCAAGGTCTCGGGGTTGTTTGCAATACGGGGCATCTCAACAAATCTCTAAGGATCCGATCCTCAAAGATTGATGATCATTATTAGATCACAAAAGTAAAAAAAATCGAATCATTTATAAAGAACCTTTGAAATACCCATGAGTTACAGTTTTTTTATGTAAGGAGTACAATAAAATGTACCATGATACAATATTTTTGAGACGGTAGATCAGTCTTTCAAGGGAGTTTAGAAAGTCCCATGTAATACGGTCTGAACAAAATTACTGGATCGTGAGTTATTATATAAATTAAGGTAAGTGTACAAGTAATTTGACCAAAACAGAGGAATGGAAAAAAGTAATTTATCCCAAAAGTAGTTATTTATTGAATATTGTGAGTGGACAACGACGGCTTTATTTTGATTTCTTTTAATTTAAAAATTACTTATTGACGATTTCGTTAAAATCTGACAGAGTTGCAGGTTGGATACAGATCATTTCTTTTCAAAATGGACCATTGCGAATACAAAATCTGCTGCAAAGGATGGAAGTAAATGCAAATTTGACATTTTCCCAGCATGAACATTATGTTGATCATCCACAGCCCAAACATCAGTTATCATTCATTCATCAATACCTGTCTAATTATCAAACTGAGATCACTCAACTCAACAAAGAAAGAAGCAGTAACATCTATACAACACAGCCTGCTCACTGTCATGAAATAAAAGACTTTTAGTGGTGAATGCAAACAATCTTTAACTTCGCAAAGTCGAGTAATTCGAATTTGAAGTTAATCGATGAAAGAACCTCAAGAGACATTCCAATGACAAGGAATATCCATCAGATGCAACTGCAGGGTCAAGATGCTGTCTCTTGGTATCGGTTCGACTAGTTTGTGCAAAGCAGAGAGTTTTTGCGGACCCTTTTAATTCTTGAATTGTATGAACAAACAATACACTCTACAAATACTGCATTTCAGCTATTACCTGCTAAGCATAACATAACATCATGTGAATGCTGAAGATAGATTATTAGCCAGTGAACATTTCTATCATAAATGCCAAAGCGATACAGAAGCTCCAGTACACAGATATTCACAAGTATTAATCCATGAACCTCTGGATACTTGAGAGCACCTGTTTCATGCAAAGGAAAAAATATTACACTGAAAGTGTGATCAAATGCAGATATCAGCTAGTCTAATAGCTTGCTCGTGGTACTCGTATTGACATATTCTGCAGTACCTGTAAGTTAACATGAAGATGTATGTGTGTGCATTGAGGCATACAGCAAAGATTGCACTAAATTTAGACTTTAGTCATCGAATTCTCTGTCCTGTATCAAATTGCCAATCATTTTTACCAGTGGTACTGTTCCCTTCGCCATAATCTCTGCCCTTGACATATTGGAAGCATGTGAAAACAATGAGAGTCCGAAAAAGATGAGCTCTGGCAGAAAAAGTCGAGACGACAAGAACCCGTGCCAGTAATGAGGTTCTAAATCGAAGAATGCATTGAAGAATCTCCTTGTACCCGTTAAATCGAGCTTGAGCAAAACATCCATGCCAAAGCAGAAGAATTCCCTCTGTCTCCTCCTTTCTATGGGCCACAAATTTTTCCAAACCTTTGCGGATAATTCATTGCCTGAAACACCCCTTTGGAACCAAGATAACTTACTATGGAATTTGCGACAATTGGAGCTGCTGCTAGCGTTCTCGCTACCATATAACCCGTGGAGGGATGCACCATTCCAGCTGTACCACCTATACCAACAACTCTCTGAGGGATCACAGGAAGAGGCCCACCCATTGGGATGACGCATCTCTCATCTTCTTCGATAGCCTTCACCTTTATCCCCAGGTGCTTTAATCTAGCCACCATTCTTTGCTGAATATCTTCCATTGCTAATCCAGGCCGAGCTACTAGGGAAGTTTCTTCCAGAAATATCTTGTTCGAAGAGAATGGCATTGCGTACAAAAAAGTGGGGATCCTGCTATTTCGTTCTTTCAAATCCATATTGCCCTTTAGGTGTGAGTCTCTCCAGTCCATGAAAACCATCTTATCCACATCAAAGGGGTGTTCTTCCACTTCTGCTAGTATCCCATATGCCACTTGGTAACCAGGATTGTAGGGTTTGTCATATTGAACGAGACATCTGGAGAAACCAGTGGCATCAAGAACCACTGTGGCTTGGATTGTGACACCATCGTTGCATATGATCAAAGACTTGGCCTCTTCATGAATGACTTTGATCACTTTGGCTTGGTGAAACTTAACACCATTCGATATGCACTTCTGGAGCATCTTGGACTTGAGTTGCTTCCTATTAACTCGGCCATACGGCCTTCCAAGATCCTTCTTCGTTTGGTCATCAATGAACACGACTGCCCCAGACCAGGTAGTGTCTAGGCAATCCAGCAAGTCCATGGCTTCAAACTCATCCACCCACACGCCATAATTGTTGGGCCAAATCAACTTGGGGAATGGGTCGATGGAGCAAACCGTGAGCCCCGCCTCCGACACCTGCTGAGCCACAGCGAGCCCTGCAGGGCCACCTCCCACCACGGCTAGGTCCACCACAAGGCCCTTCGACGGGTCATACATGGGAAGCTCGAATTCGAGGTTTTCCTTCTTGGTTTCCGGGACAAGCTCCAAAAGAGCAGCACTGCTCGCCCTAACACACCCATTCTTAACCCTTCTCAAATGGCCCTTTCTCGAACTAAGCCTGAGCTCCTGGTTTTGAAGCTTGGATGAGCTCAAAATGCTAACAGTTTCCGAGAACCCACAAACCGGGCGCAAGAACCCATGCTGATTATGCGTTTTCAGCACTGTATCCATCAACTTCCTATCCATATCCTCAAGCGGCTCTACAGAAAGCAAACCCAATTTCGACCTAACCGACTCGATCAACGACCCCCTTATCGCGGAACCAACACGAGCCTTGCAGAACAACCGAAACTACGGAGAAGAACAATTGCAAGAACGGAACAAGAGGGTCTTGCCATTTCTTGCATCGTTTTCCGACTGAAACTAGCTCATCGAAAACGAAAGCTTTCGGGCGTGCTATGACTTACCGAACCGCAGTTTCGCGGAGAGATAGGGGGAGATTGTTGCGAGGACGAAGCGTGGCATCTTGGGAGGCCAGAAACGGTGGTGGGAAGAGCTCAGCCAAGAGATTTTTGCAGAGGTAATGCTCGTGTGGTCCGTCCTCGGCGACGAGGAGAGGTGGGTCTCAACTCGGTAAGAGAGAGTCCGCTACATAAATTTGGATAGAACCTGCCAGCAGTAAAAACATATTTCAAGACGTCACGTAGCACGGACGGCTCAGTGCCAAGCTTAGCGGTCTCGTGCCCTCTATTTTCTCCTCTTTCTGACTTCCACGAGGTCGAAAAATTCGGACCACGTCATAGGCGAATCTTTGGTCAATTTGTGCTCATAGCTTCGCTGAGTCGCATCACGCAAGAGAGAGAGAGAGATATTTAAAAAAAAATTATCCAAAATGTTATAAATTCATTTACACTCTTATCAATTAATTTTAATTTTTTTTAGTTGTCTTAATTAAATTAACATTTTTCACGTTTTGTCAATTGAATTCATTCAATTAATTTTAACTTGAAATCGTTGAATTGGCTAAATGAATTCAATTAGCAAAACGTAAAAAAAATTACGATTTAATTGACACGATTAAAAGGTTTAGAATTAATTAGTAAAATTGTAATAGATTTATATTTTTTGAATAATATTTCCATTGCTCGTTGCTAACATGCTAGTGGAGCTATGAAGATAAACTCACCTATATGTTTTATCATACTCGGTGATATCGAGAAGTTTCGAGTCAAATCAAATATTTCATAGATTTCGAGGGTCTCGTGCGGTCAATAATATTAGTCTCGCCTTCGAAACCTTTTACTAACAAAAAAAAAACATTTTTGAGTTAGATATCGAACGGCACGGTGGTATTAAGGCTGGGATAATGGTGGCCACCATTGAAGATATTCATGTGTGGCTTCCACGAGCCACAGGTGTCCTGGCCATTGATATCTCGTTTATGTTCGGGACCTCTGGTTTTAAGTGAACACAGAATGTTCATTGTACCGTGTGGTGGTGATAAGTATTGATCAACATGCGGTCTTGAAGTAATGCTTGAGAACCTTCAGTTCATTTAACCGACGGCTAAATGTAAAATTCTGTACTACAGATAATTACAAGCTAGCGCGCTAGATTGGTAATATTGACGTTGTCTGAATATCGCAATGACTTGAAAAGATGGTATTTAAGGTTCTCGGCTCGGCTTTTGGTGCCTTCTCTCTTTCGCCAATGAATATGGGTCCCTGGCGCATGTTGGGCGAACCAAGAACGATAGGAAGTCTGAATTCCTAGAAAGTGGTCGGAGGAAAAACTGATTCTGACGACTAACTTCTGAGGAACACTCACTTGTTCATTCGCTCTTGTAGAAGCCAATGGCGATTCACGGTGCAAATCAATTTCCATTGCAAAGGAAATAGACATTGCGTTCGATCACAGCAACCAAGCAACCGGTGCAAAAGCAGCCTGGCCTTCTTTTGAGTTCTCTGGAGTCTGGAAGTGCTGAGCCGAAACTTCTTGCAGGTGTCGAATTTTGATTTTAATCGGTTCAAGAGGAGGTCAGAAAAAGAACATCAAGCATTTCCCTGTTTTGGTTCATAAGCCTAGTAATTTGTCCCATAGCTGTGAGCATGGAAGATTCGCAGTTTCTTCACTAGGCGACTAAAGCAAGACAGCTGAAAAGAAAAGGTGAATGGAAATGCATCGTGGACCTATATACGTGATCAATGGAGACTTCGGCAAAGAAAGCGATGCAGTCCTAGGAAAAGAAGTCAGAATGTGAAATTAGCTTTATCATGAACGCAAAGAATCTTTCCTTTAATTCACTTTTATTCATGGAGGAAAGTAATAAATGCAGACAAGACAGTTCAAAACAGCAACTTTTCGAAGAAGAGGAACCCCATCTGAGGGAACTCGTTAGCATGAATCCTACTGCACAAGAAACACGAATGTCACAGCACAAGAAAGTTGCTAGTCTAGCCATAGCAAAAGATTCCAGAATTCTGCTTTCAGGGGCAGCAGCTAGGGCAGTGAATCAGCCCATTCTCATTGCAATCCATGCACCTTCTGAACCTGTCATCGTCCTTATCAAACACCTTCCTGCTCCCACTACAACTAGGGCAGGGCACGAACCTGGCTTCCCCGCATGTCCTGCACACGAATCCGATATCACTCGCATCAAGTCCCTCCAAAAGCTTCGCCAATTCTCCATTCTCATTGAGCTGCCTGATCTCTTCCGCACCTCCAATGTGGTTTCCTCTTATGAAGACCTGAGGCAGAGTCGCTGCCTTGTCTTTGAGCTTGCTTTGCAATTCCTTTCTGTATGAAGAGTCCATCGAAATGTCCCTCTCATCTAAAGCCACTCTCAAGCCCCTGAATATCATTTTAACCGCACGACAGTCCTCGAAAGTCTTTCTGATGCCTCTCAAGCTGGTGAAGTACAGAACTACCCTATCTTCTCTGCCTAAAGAAGAATTCTTGTCATTGGATGGTGGAGAATGATCCTGGAATCCCACCATTGGAGCGACTGTCATTTCATCATCACCACTGATCTTATTTGGAATTTCATTTGATTTTGGAGAATCAACTGTTTCCTTCTCACAGCCATTGTAGTCCGAAGGCCTGCGTGAAATGGAAGAAACAGACATCCTGAAGTTCTCACCATCCAAATCGAAGTCATCTAGACCATCCATGAGCTCCCAGGTGTTGATGACCGTATCCGGTGACGGGGCGTCATTCTTATCTTCCACATGAGTTTGAGGCTCAGCCATTTTTTTGGGAGTCTGAGGATGTGATAGATACATCTGCTCAGACAGATTTTGGATGTTCAATCTGGTGGTCTGGGGGTCAATGAGGAGGAGGGAACCATAGGTGCTGGATGTCAGGGAGACCAAATGGTGGGTGTCACCTTTCTTGATTGGCGGGTGATGGACAAGAGGAGTTGCAAGAGAAACAGTTCTTGCTTTGGCTGGTAATGGTGAAGAATTTGGAGAAAATGCAGAATCAAACGGAGAGAGATGGGGGAGTTCTGGGTTTACCGCAGGGGGTTTGTCGGATCTTGAGACAATGCATCCCATGAATGGTTGCCAGAAATGAAGTATCTACCTTCTTTTTTTTCTTGCTCTCTCTCTCTCTCTCTCTCTCTCTCTCTCTCTCAACTATGCCTTTTGGTTCTTTCACTGGAATTTCTGGTTCTTCTGAGCTGTGCTTGCTTCTAGAGAAAGAAGCACTGGGAGAGCATCAGTGCTAATGTGAGGCTTAGAAGAGTTTGCCGAGAGTGGAGAGAGATGGTGAATTTGTTGGTGAGAGGGACCTTTCAAGAATCGTTGAAGGAGGATGATAAACTAAAGCTGGTAGGCATTGAAAATGAGGTTCTTGAAGTTTGCTTGAATCATTGCTGAAGTTGGGTATGGGCACTCCCCAGAAACCTTGCTAATTCGGTATGCTTTTAAGGTTAGTTATTGGAGGATTTTGCAAACAGGGAAATTGGATTTTGGTCTATTCAGTTGGGCGCTTTCACTAATTGCATGCGACCTTCTAGATCAGAGTAGAAGCAACCCAAATACTTAGTATGTGCAAATGATGGCTGGATTATGTATTATTTGATTGGACTGGAGGACATCAGGGGGAGTTTGTTTTTCTCTTTGGTAGTTATCGTGGTTATGTCGCTATTGGTAGGTTATACATAGCTCTCAGTTTGAGCAGAAATGGTTGTCACCCAACTGTAAGGAACTTCACAACTACTCTCGACGAGTTGGCGCTAATGCCCACAAAAGAGAAAATGTGCCGTGATTCTTCCAATCACTAAAGATCTGCATCTTTGCGTGCATAATCATGTGACAAATTGGTCCAAAGTGCCCAATAAGATCGCACGATGCCAACTTGATCTTTTATCCGGGCCGTATTCTGGTTATAACTGATAAAGGATGGCTCTACCTTTTTGTGACGATGAGGGCCCCCACGCCCCCGACTTCAAAAGAAAACAAACTTTGATGTGATGGGGCATATGGTGCACTGGTCGTATGACGGCGACGGATGGTTGTCATCTCCTTGGCAATGGGGGAAAGCTGCATGTTATACCATGTGACAACATGCATGAAGTCGCATTCGATCTCAGAGAAAACATTGACATTTGAGGGAATGGGAGGTGAGAAGGCAATGGAGAATGTATTATTGAACTGTTCCGGTCACTAACTTCTACTTGTGCAACCTTTGCCGCTCTCTAACTAACTATTCCTTCAAATTGTCATCAATTAGGCAATAGTCCTTGCCAATTTGCAAGTCACGCATTCACATTGTGAAAATGCAGGTCCAGATATTAAGCACAGTAATCAACTGCTAATGTCTGCTCCTAAAAGATAATCTTTTACTTGATATAACATTCATTTTATAAAATCTTTTATTCTTGATTTCAAAGAATCAATAAATGCACAAAATCAGGATCGCAAGACAATGGACGAGCCCATAAATCACAGCAGACAACATAATTCCGTGTGTAAACAAATGAACAGTGAACGAAGCATTTCATGGGTGGTACATTTTCTGCATAAGGTTGTATGAAGATATATATATAGTTTTCCTTTTTGTATCATAGAAAGGAAACCAAAATGTCAGAGGAAAACTCTAGTAAGCCTTAGAGAAATATGGAGATATCAAACTTCAAGGGAATAAAGTAGAATAAGGTGGAGAATAAAGTTCATCTACTTCCAGAATTCATCAAAATCTCACCCTATGTACAATCAAAAACTTTGTCCAATGCCTATGGGACCACATCAGATGGAAAGCCACATCAGATAGAGCAACTTTCAATTTCAAAAGATGCTAAGTGCTGAAGCAACATAACGATCTAGCGATGAAACACTGGAACAAAACCATAACAGAACCAGTTACACGAGCCATCTGAACCAACACAATCAAAATACAAAACACCTATCCAATTATAAGTCACTTGTCAACTGCTTCCAATCTCAACCACACGCACTTTGCAGGAGCTACAGACAAAGTCATTCTCCGAAGTCTCTGGCATTTCACTTATCCACATTCATACGGCATATTGTCGTCCTTTTTATAAAGTTTAATCTGCAAAATCAGAGTAGAAAATCAGCTACATGCTGAAAACTTAAAATTCACTGCACAACCAAATAAAGAACATTTTTTCTTTTTAAACCGCAGGCAAAATTCTAACAAAGGCCTCAGTTTGCAATATCATAGTCAGAGACTTTTGGTGTGTGAGCAAATCTTTTTAGGCACAGATAAAGAAGACTTGTAATCCTTATAGTACAATCACTTTGTGCAAACCAGAAACTCTTCTATTAAGACAGCCAGAGCACTACTGCACTTAACCACACCAGTAAGTGAATCTTGTTAAATACATTTCTTCCTCCAAGAGAAAAGAAGAAGAAAATGAAAAGGGAATGCCAGGGCAAATTAAAAGGACTGGGAACTAATACTCTTTGTTACAGATGTAGGTTAGGCCCATAGAAAATTTATCTTTTACACATTATAAGCACCAAAAGTAGAACCGCATTAGGCAATTAACTTGCACGGCAACTCTTCCTTTTCTTTTTTTTCAGAAGCATATCATATGAACTGTTCAACTACCAATTAATGACCCAGTCCTCAAGACTTTCCAATGAAGAGTTGTGAAAATTTAAAACTCCCACTGCCTCACTTTGTTTCCCATGTTTACTGGCTAATATAGGTTCCCGAGAGTCAGCGAATATTCACAAGGCTGAAAAAGGCAAGCATCACCTCGTACTGTCCTCACATGTGAACAAGGTTCTCAGGCAAATGTATACAACACCAACGGACTACAAGAAAATGTTCAGAGATGTAATTGACAGTCCAGGGTAGGTGTCAACCTCTCTTAACAAAACCAATTTACCATGTAGAACGGCTGAGCACAGTAGAGATTGTTGGGCAGAAAGAGAAGCACAAGAAGCAGACAGTACATCCAGTAATGCTACAGTCTAAGTAATAACTTAATAGAAATTCATTTGGACAAGCCAGTGAGAATATCCTATAATCTTCAAATGACCAGGTAACAAAAGGAGCGTCAAAGCCTGAACCACTCACTTAGGCAATGTGTACTTTAGGTAATATCTCATGGCCTATCCTTTTTCTTCCATCTTTTTCATTTCCTTCAATCGCTTTAATAAGAACATTCTCCCTCATAATCACAATCAGACGAGACTGATTCTCAATGAGTCGTTTTACTTCTAAGCTACTTACTATGTCAGATGTAGCAAAGCAAAAGCTGTACTAAACATATCTAAGATTTAGCAAACCAGAAGCTGTACTAACCACCTCATTCTTCCCCCATTTGATCCCTAAGCTGAAGAAGGAATTGTCCACATATCATGAAAAGAGCCTACTCGGTTCTTATTCTATGACAGTCTTTCATTCTCCATTTGTTTGGACGCTCTTGTGTGGATGCTGTGATAATCAAAGAGAAAATATGGCCTTGCTTGATGGCAGGAATGCTGAATTGTGTCTTCACTGGGGCCGGCAAATGGAGGCGATCTTCAGTTTCTCGTTCTGCTTCCAACATATTCCGTTTTCTGATCTCTAAAAAGCTGATAAAACTCCTAAGCATCATTTACCACTCCAACCCCTGAAAAGGAGATTATCCTCCCACTTGTACCATAATCTACCAGTATGTGATTCCCTCCCCCCCCCTCCCCCAACCCACCGGAATCACAACCAGCTCGAGTTAAATTACATCGATGGAGCAAATTGCCACAATAACAACTAATACGATACTGTTGACATTGACAACACTGCGCAAAATTCATCCTTAACATCAAAATTACTCAAAGCGCACCCCCCCCAACCCAAACCAGGAAAATGGCGATGGAATTGCAACCAGCTCGAGGGAAGATTACACTGATCGAGCAAATAATTACAACGACAACTAATACGATACCATTAACATTGACGAAATTCATCCTTAAAAAGAAAATTATTCACAGCGCTAACCCTTCGCCCTGCCCTCCCGCAGGGGAAAATGGAGATAGAATCGCGATCAGCACGAGAGAAGATTACACTGATCGAGCAAATAAACACAGCAACAACCAATACGTTCCCGTTAACATTGCCGACACTGTGCAAAATTCATCCTTAACGTCGAAATTACTCAACGTGCATCCTGCACAGTTCACACGCACAGCTCACATGATGATGATAACGATGATGATGGATTTGAGCGTCGAGTTAACGAGGAAGTCGCCGGTCCAACTCGACCAGAAACCAGCGAACATGGACTCCGACAGCAGAGACGACCGCACGAGCCTGATTAGAAAGGAAAGGAAAGGAACGAAGCGATCGGCGGGTTTCGGGAGACGAACCAGGGACCCGCCCCGCGGGAATCGGGATCAGCCGACGTGGAAGGGCCCGATGTCGCCGGTGCGGATGGAGGCGGCGACGTCGTCGGCGACGGTGAGGCAGGAGGAGAGCCAGCCCCTGAGGGCTATCCACACCAGCCTCGCCACCCACAGAGTCGTACCCCATGGCACCGCCATGGCGATCCTCGGCTCTCCAGCTTCTTCGGAGCAGGGGACCGGGGGGCGGAGCGATCGGTCCTCTCCGCAAGGACGTCCGGCGAGGCACAGGAGAAGAAGAAGAAGAAGATGCAGCAGCAGCTTTGAAGCTTCAAGTATTCAATGCGACGGGCCAGTCGCAGTCGTGGTCGTTGAAACTGGAGAAAGTGGTTCGCCGCTGTCGAGGTGAGCGGGTGACTTTGATGATTGGGCCTCGCTCTAGTGGTCCGGGCCTCGAATTTCTATAGCATGTCAATTTTGAGAAATTCGCCTGATTAATTTTTAATCTATTCAATGGTTGTCATTCGGTCTTAATTTTTTTCAATTGGGTGGATTAAGTTTTAAATCTTTTGCAGGAATTTTCGCTATTGATGTGGCGACACAGTTTTATATTGAAATTTTGTGTAAAAAATATTAGAATATAATTGACAAAATTAAAGAAATTAAGATTGACTTAATGTTCCGATCATATTCTACACTTGATTGGACAATTTCTTCATTCAACTTTTCATCCTTGGATGTGTGATTTTTGAATTATATAATATGCAAATCTAAACCGAAATGCACAAATTTGAAGACAAAAGTACCCCTAACCATGCCCAGAACCCCCATTCTCTCTTGTCTAATCTTCTTTCTCCACGTAATGGCGCCAATAGATTGACTACTTTTGGATTATAATGTCATCTCCATCATCAACTACAACAACCCCAATGCATCATCGCATGTCAATCGCCTCTCAACATTTCTTGTCACATAACGTATGGATGGTCGTCAAGGTCTGAAGTGTTGTGTGACCTTGGCAGCCCTCGCCTAAGTCTCGATTTTGCAAATCTAAGATTTGCGGACGAGTCAAGAACGGTGGCTAGGATTCACAAAGGAGTTGAAGGGATGTTGGCATGGGGTGGCGCGACCTGGGCAATGGCCGTTGCCATGGCTTCCAGGTCCGCCTATATTGTTGAGGGTCCCTAGTTGCCATTTATGGGTCTTTTTATTTAATTAAAACCGTTTTACAAGTGTAATGGATATAATGCTATTCAAATATTATTTGCACTTGGTGGAAATCCTTTTGCCTAAAATTATTTGCACTAACGTAAAGACTTTGGGCAAATGGTCTCCAAAATACACCCACCGTTGGAGATGTAAACGCTGTCTAAGGGCCCGTTTGATTCCATTTTGAGAAAATGCAAAGCCATTTCCCCAAGTATCTTTAGAAGAGTGGGCATTTAGTGAATGCCAAAGTGTTTGAGAACTTTTATTTTGGTGCATTTTGCAAAGTAGCTTTGAGGTGAAAAGAAAAAAGGAAAAAAAGAAAAGGAAAAAGGAGGAGGAGATGTTGACGCAGAGGAGGGGAACGATTGGGAGGAGCCGGAGCTGGTGGGGGAGGCGGCTAGTGGCTGTGGTGGGGGAGGCGGCTGGTGGCGGTGGTGGTGGGGAGGGGGCGGGTCGCGTGACCCATGCACCGCCATCGCGTGGGTCGCGGCCTCAGGCGGCGTCACCTGGGTCATGTGACCCATGCACCGCCGTCATGTGGGTCGCGCACCCTCAGGGCGACGCTGCTTGGGGCCGTGATAGCGGCGGTGTGTGGCAACCAGATCTGGCCGGCTGAGCATTGCTCAACCCGTCAAGTGGGTCATGTGACCCAGGTGATGCCATTTGAGGCCGCGACCCACATGATTGCGTGTGTGGTGATGGCAATGTGTGGGTGACCAGCTCCGGCTGGCTGAGCTTCAATCTTGAAGAAACAAGTCCAACGAGGAAGACAATGAATAGTAGTTTTTAAGGGTAAAACAGGAAAACGTAATTATCAGTGAGGGCAATATTGGAAGAAAAAAATTCATTAAGTCCCTCTTCAGCATTCCAAATACTAGCATTTCCCCAAATATACCTCCAAATACTGAATCAAATGCCTAAATTTTTTTTCAATGGGCTTTCGGAGTTGAAAGCCCCCTGAGAATGCTGAATCAAATAGGGCTAAGAGCGATGTGGACGTGCATCGATGAGGGCGAAGAACGAAGACACTCCGTGGTAGAGGGATGCTGCGTATGGAGAGAGCAAAGGAAATATTATGTTTTCGAGTTTTTCTTTGTGAGAGGAGATAGCGATAGGAGTAGTTCAGGAAAGAAAATTGGCAATGTGGTAATTACGTACTAGGGGTGAGCAGCGGTCAGGGTCGGGACCGCCCAACCTCGCGGTCCCGGTCCCGGTTCCCAAGGGACGGGGTCGGTCCTTGGTCCTGAAATTCCAAGACCAACACTATGCGGGTTGGTCCTCCGTCCTAGAGTTTTGGGTCGGTCAACCCCTGGCCAACCTTCGTATATTATATTATAAGATTTATAATTCTTTTATATATTCAAACCTAAGTAAAATGTATGTTATATTATATTATATTATATTGAGATGTTCTATCAATAGCACTAATAGTAATTTCAATTTAAAACTTTTGTTGAGTATTAATTATGTGTCGTTTGTTTTGTTTTCAGGTTTTAGAAGTTCAAGTGAATTAACAAGATGTGAAGTTATATATTCATGATTTATATTAAGTATTTTGAACTTTTTATGGTTTAATTGTATTTTACTAATGAATTTCAGCTGCACTTTGCTTTTCAATTTGTGTCAAATGGTAGAAGTTTTTGAAGAGTAGAGTAGTATTGCAATTACTACGGTGATTTGCTAGTCAAGTGGTGTAAAACTCATTTTTTGGTTGAGTGGATTTTACATGATCAAATGCAGGAAAACGCTTTTGCATATGGTGTTATGAATATTAAAGATAGATTATTACAAGAACTTTCCATCTTGTCCCATATCTCGATGAGTGGTTAGCAGGTACAAAATTTCTATTATTGTGTTATCTTAAATTTGTTAAATATGTATTGGTATTTATAGTTTAGTTGCCACAATGATGCCGCATTGTCGATGGATGTGTAATTTGAATTTGTAGGTTTTCTTTTTAGGGAGTATAAAAAATAAGACGAAAAAATTATCGATCGATCCGGGTTGACCGAATCCCGGACCGAACCCATTGGGTCGGTCCGGTCTTGGTCCTAGGCTCAATAGGGTCGGTCCTGATGCCCTAAAAATTGAGGGCCGAGCGTTAGACGGGTTGGTGCTTAGGGTTAGGGGGTGCCCTAGGACCAACCCGGACCATGCTCACCCCTATTACGTACACAACACAAATGAACGACAAATGTAATTTGAATGAAAAATAAAGTAAATGATTTTTGAACTTCGGCCTTATACATAATGTGATCCCTAAACCGTCGAGCACTCCAAAACCGAAATTCTATAAAGGCCCACAGGAGAGCCCACTGCCCATGCCCGGCGGATCGCCCGACCCGACCCGCATCCGTTCCGTTTCCCGCTCCTCTCAAATCCCCCCTTCATTTTGAAAGTTGCAGGTTCGGCCATGGACGACCAGTGAACAAATCTCAGCAACGACAGCAGCGACGAGGAAGAGAAAACACTCCCTCAATTTCTCCTCTGGCGGCGCGGCGACAGATGGCTCCTCCCTTCATCTTCCCTCCGAATCTCCAGGCTCTCGAAGAGGACCCCGAGGACAACCGCCTCTACGCGCAGAGCCCCGTCGACATCGCCTCGCTCCGCTCCTCCGAAATCAAGGAATTCGTCAAAGGTCCGTTTCAACCTGCGCACACACCGCCGCAACCGACGATGAGTTTTCGAATTTTTTTTTTTTTGTTTTTGTTTTGGCTGAGGTCGGTGTCCCGCGGCTCTCTCGCAGGCCTGTCGTTCGATCTCTCCGACAAAGAGCTGTTCTGCGTAGTTGTGACACGTTCATCCAACTACAGTCGTAGATCGAGGCTCGGGTGAAAAGAATTGGCGAACACTAGAATTCTCTCCAGAATGTAATCGGCATCGTCTTCTCTTTGACCGCCCCGACGGGCTAGTCAACTAAAGGCGGCAGATTCGAGAGTGCAGAGTAGCTCGAACAGATATTTGAACCCGGAAAGCCTCTATATATGTGCTTGCTCTCTCCTCTCTTCTTGTTTCATTTTCTCTTCGGCACTTTGTGTAAGAATCTCATAATATAAGGAATACCAGTACATGATGCACTTGCTTCATTTTTAGTATCCATATGGTGTTCTTGCAAACCAGTGTCCCCGCCTTCATTACTCTCTGCCTAACCTGGCATAAAAAATGTCATTTAGGGTCGAAATGAAAACAAAAGTGCGGTCCAGGGACCAAATTGAAAACTCGCCCAAAGTATGGGAACGAAAGGTAAAAAACTCGAGATAATAATAATGATGATGATAATGATAATAATAATAATAATAATAATAATTCATCAACTTTATCAAATGTATAATTTAATTTCTAAATTTTTAATTTTTGAAATATGATCTCTCAACTTTAACTCCCAATATGTAATATGATCCCTAAATTTACAATTTATTTAATATAATTTATAAAAGAATTTACATATTAAAATTGAGTAAAAAATTGAATATTATATATCGAATAAATTAAAATTTTAACTGTTCATATTACATGTTAAATTTAAATTTATGAACCGCTAAAATTCAAGAACTGCTTATTTCAATTTCCCTGGTAATAATCGACGAAGGAGTCGATTCCGCAGCTCCTTTTACCGACACTCCCGATGGCCGGAGCTCGCTCGTCCCTCGCGATCTTCCTCCGCCATAACCACCGCGGCTTCCGGCGGAACCCTAGTTCCCGCGGTCACGTCAGACGCCTCAGCGTCGGCGTCGGCGCCGTCGGCGACGGTGGCGGCGACCGCCGGGGCGAGGCCCGCTCGCTGTCGGAGATCGCCGAGGAGGTCTGCAGGATCACGCGGACGAGGCCACGGTGGGAGGCGACCCTGGCTTCCGAGTTCCCCACCGTCGATTTCTCGGACACGGGGTTCTTCCGCGAGCTGTTCCGGCGGCAGAGGAACGCCTTCCTCTCCCTGCGCTTCTTCCGCTGGGCCGCCTCGCGCCGCGGCGCCCCGCCCGACCCGGCCTCGTGCGCGCTGCTGTTCGATGCCCTGGTCGCGGCCAAGTCGCCCGGCGCCGCAAAGTCGGTGCTCGGGACCCCGGGGTTCTCGCCCGGGGCGGATTCGCTGGAGCGTTACGTGCGCTGCGCCTGCGAGGGCGGCCTGCTCGAGGACGCGGTCGACGGGTTCTTCCGATTGGGGGAGTCGGGGGTTTGCCCGTCGTCAATCGAGACGTGGAATTCGGTGCTGAAATGCTGTCTCGAGGCTCGGAGGACCGACCTCGTGTTGGAGTTCTATGAGGAGATGGTGAAATTGGCGCCGTGCGCGAGGGGAATGCCGAGACCGTCGGGCACCTGATTCGAGCCTTTTGCGAAGGCGGGAATCTGTTGAGAGGTTATGAGTTGCTTTGGCAAGGGATCGAAAGTGGATTGATACCTCAGTATTCGACTTTCATTCGGTTGATATCTGGGTTTTGTAGGCAGGGGGATTATGCGAAGGTGTCCCAAATACTCCACTTGATGATTGCGAAGGACCGTGCTCCGGATATGTTCACATACCAGGAAGTCATTAATGGGCTCTGCAAGAATGGGAGGCAGCTCGAGGCTTATCGGACTTTTAATGATCTAAAGGATAGAGGGTGCTTTCCGGACAGGGTCGTGTACACTACATTGATTCACGGGTTCTGGGACATTGGACGGATTGGTGAGGCAAGGAAGTTGTGGTTTGAAATGATTCGTAAAGGCTTTGTCCCTAATGAGCACACTTACACTTCACTGATTCACGGGTTTTTCAAAAGCGGGAAAGTAGAAGAGGCCAAAAAACTGTTTGACGAAATGTGTTGTAAAGGTCATGGAGAGAGCACAGCAGTTTACAACATGATGATTTCTGGGTTATCTATACATGGGCGGTTAGATGACGCTGTTGGCATGTTTGAAGAGATGCCTCAGAAGAGCATTGCTCGTGATCAGATCACCTATGACACTTTGGTACAGGGCTATTGCAGGGAAGGAAAGATAACTGATTCTAGAGATCTCTTGAACGAGCTATCACTACAGGGTGTAGTTCCATCAAGTTCGTCTTATGCCACACTTCTTGAAAAGCTTATTGAGCTGGGAGAATTGCAAGGAGTGAAGTTGGTATTGAGTGATATGCAAAACAAGGGTGTAGAACTATTGGCTAGTACTTGGGATCGAATTGTTAATGGATTGTGCAAAAGGGGATTCGTAACTGAGGCGATGGGCTGCTTGGTTGACATGCTAAACAGAAACATCCAGCCTCGTAAGACGACTTTCAATGTGCTTATTCAGAACCTCTTACAAGGTGATAGCTTAGATGATTGTGAACTTGTGTTAGACACTATGTTCAGGATGGGTTATGTTTTGGAAGAAGGCATGTGCCACTCCCTGGTCGATAAAATTTGTAAACAAAATAGCAACTTTGGAGAAACATGTATGGCAAAGATTCTTGAAGGGAACTGAGGTTTTAGAATCATCACGGTTGAAAATGCTTCATTTGTTCTACAACTTATTTATGAATAAGTCTTGCAGCTGACTGTAAAATTGACAAATGAGCTTTCTTTTGTTGCTCGGAAGGGGCTGTCAAATTTACGGTTTATCTTTGGTAGTTCATGGCAGCTGACCTGAGGTTTGTACGGACATTGTTATCTAAAACTGGTCATTGTGAATCCGTCTTTCCGAATGCTAAGCAGCAATTTTCTAGTTCTCACAGGCTGCAATTCAATCATCAAATCCTCCAATTATCCTTTTCCTTTTGATGCTCAAACATGAGTGCTCTTCAACCTCGTGGCAAATCCAGATGCTGGAGGAAGAGGAAAGAGCAGGAAGAGAAAGATGTCCTCAAATTGGCAAAAGCTGATGGTAATAGAAAAGGTTAATAAAAGGAGTTTTTTTTGTTGACGCTTAATATGACAATCTCTGTTTTTCTCCGAAATTGCACGCCAATGCACTCACCATTGTACTGTATGAAATTCACAAGGTATCACAGGCATGAGAATGTCTACAATGTGCAAATGTGATCTTTCTTGAGCTAGGAATATGCAAATATATTTCTCAAGTGGGATCTCAACAATGCCTGGACATCACACCCATCTTTGATGTCAGTTACATCTCTCATCAGATCATAATGATCAGGTGCTAATCTGACAAAGAATGGAGGATGGTCTCTAATTTGAACGAGAGCAATGGTGATTCAATGATAGCCCAAAGAGAGTTCAATTAATGCCCTTTCCACCAAGTTAAAGAAAAAGTAGAAGATGTTTCGCCTTTGCCACCATAGTAGAAGCTAAATATCACAATTTAAAGAAAGCAGTGTGAGTACCTTTTTTTGGTAATTGAATGTTATGGTGAATTATTCTTTTAATTGAAAACATCTATTGTAGCGCAAACTGTTCTTTAAAGGCAACATTGATGCTGAGGGTGTCTTTATTCATTGCTTCCATCATGTGTTCTCCCAAAAAAAAAAAAAAAAAACAAAAGCCTGCCTGCCCAAATAATCTGAGAATTACTTTTCCGTCTATGAGAGCTAGACTGGTTCTTATGGTCCAGATTGTATTTGGCTTGTAGGTTCGGCTCCTGGTTCTTGTTGTTTTACCATTCATGTCCCCTCATAATAATGTGTGCTGGGTTTTTTTGTACCAGGCCTTTCTTGGGTGTGTGGATCCTACCAAGACATACGTGGATGTTGAGTTGATCTGTTGACTTGTTGACCATGAAAAGTTGCATATCCTTTTAAAATTCATTTGACTAGCTTCCCTGGATACCTTTTGTTATAATTGGAGCATTTGAGGAGCATGATCTAGAAATTGGGACTTTGCCTGGTTTTCCATACTTTTATTCCTTGTGTAATTAGGTTATATTATGCAATAACATGAGTTGTTTTCTCTTGCATCGGACTTAGGGTCTTCAGAACAGTGACATGGTGTCAAGGGAAAAGTAACCCCACCTCTGTCCAGTTGCAATCGTTAGTTATATTTATGTTTGTCTCTTTGTTGAACTGGCTATTCCATGCCCTTCTCGGCCCTTCTCCATTTGAGTACCGCTTTTCCAGGGACAAAGACAGACAGATGAACATTCCACTATGCAATTGGCTCTAAACAGTTGAAAACGGGTCTTCTGGAATTTCTCTTTGTTTTTTTATCTTTTTGGATGTTACAATGGCTCTGCTCTGTTGTCTTTCCTTTCCCTTTTCGGTGGAATTCTGTGTTTATTAGCTCTGCTATTGCAGGATCAGTTGGGAGGAGTATCATCGCTTTCTAGCATTCTCCTTATAATGGGATTGGGATCAGATGGCGTGCATTCTCTTTTACTTGAACTTTGCATTGGATTCAGTAATGTATAGTTGGATACTCAGTCCAATATAGTAGTCTCGTTTTCTTTTTTTTGTTATTGATGTTGAACGGTACTCCTAACAAGCATTTTTCAAAAATGAGGGGCAAAATCTTTTTCCTTCAATGGCATATTCACTGTGCAGAACTTTCATCTTTTGAAGTTTTATCAATTGCATATGCGTAAAATTAAGATTATCCTGAGGAAGGTCATTCTTTCTTTGTCACATGATAAACGTCTAGCAGCATAGGGATTCACTGTATTATGGAAGTTGTCTCCTCTTGTAAATCTCTCAATTGATAGGGATTAATGACTTTTCCTTTAGCAGTTCAATTTAGTTGAAGAAATTGTTTTGGAGTTTCTACGCGTCCCATTCTGGTGTTTGATTATGCGTCTTCAACTAATGAAGAGATTCTGTCTTTGCCATTTAGATATGCACATGAGGACAAGTGGATGGGAGCAAAAGATGCAATCGTCTGATGTTCCAGAAGACATCGAACTAGGAGAAATTCGCCCATGGGAGACTGTTGTGTCCACAGTTTGCCCAGGACAGATTTAACCAGGCAACCAAAGCATTTCTACTATGTGATCTTCACATAGATAATGTCCCTCGTTTTCATCATGGTTGGTCAGCGGTTTGAATCTGTTCAGAAGGAAAAGGGCGGGTCAATCAGCCATTACCATATTTACTCTATATAAATCCTCTTTATGGTGCAGATTGCTCCGTACAATCAGTTGCCTTGACGATTGAGTGGCTGGTTGGTGTTCCTGCACTGTTCTGACGTGTTAATTCAACTACCACTGATCATAGCATTGGTGAAAAGAATTGGCAAACACAATTTCTTTCCTGAGATTAGTAACCAGCATTGTTCTCTCTGCCTGCCGGATAGCTTTTGAGTAAAGGTAGCTCACTGGAGAGGGCTTAGTGGCTCAAGTAGATGAACTGCGAGGGGAGAGAGAGAGAGAGAGAGAGAGAGAGAGATGTCAACCTGGAAAGTCTCTGCATATGGTTTTAGCTCTCTATCTTCTCTCTTTTTCTATTTTTCCATTGGGCATGTTGTGTAAGAATCTCGTAACATGAGAAATTCCAGTGTATGCACTTCTTACTTTATTATCCACCTGGTGTTTTGGGCAAACCAATGGCCCTGCGTCATTCTCTGCCTTGCCTTGGTACCAAAACAAAGGACATTTAATTACGAAGCCTGACGTCAGCGAAGCTGTCAATTGCTTTAAGGATATCAATTCAGACATGTCACAGTCAGCCGTGCTTGCCGGGCCCTTTGTTTGAACAAACTTTGGCAAGGGCATTTAATTACGAAGCTTGACCTCGTTGAGCCCGACCCCAATCTCAGTTAACACGATAGATATTTCGAATATATCTGTTGACGGACGAGCTCGAACAAGAAGTCAGGTCCAACCCGAAGATGTGGCTCACCTTCCATCTCAAGAATGTTTTGGGGCAAGTTGCAGCATTTTGGAAAGACTATTGATGGGAAAATTGAGCGGTAGCAATTGCACCTGGCCAAGCTCAATTCAGGGATTACTAGGAAATTAAGCGAGCAACCTAGAACGAGGCATTACTCGAAATTGTCTCATTTTCAAGCTCAGAGGTTTATTCAAGGCTAATAGGACAAGCATGCCAAGCTGAGCGATCTTCTCCAACGACGAACGTGCCTGAGAAGCCTTACTCTATGAATGTCACAATGCAACAGATGGTTCGGGCTGCATCTGAACTTATGGTCATCAAAGCAGGTGAAAGTTTCTAATTTCTTCAAAGCTTTGCCCATCGTAAGAATTGCGTACATTCCAAATACCCTTTCTTCAATACGGAGTTGGGTAAGTATCTGGTGTGATGAAGCATAAAAAGAAACAAAGCATCGGGTCTAAATTCAGCGAGCTAGCCGAGTTTCCAAAGGCTCGATGTCAAATTGCGCCTCGAGAAGTATGATTGTGGGTCTAGGCTGCAGCGAAGGCAGCTCTTTGGGACCTCCTCTGGGGCTGCTCACCGGATAATAATCATCTAGCTAGTTGTGGCGGGTCGAAGGGACTACGATCCCACAAAGATGGTTCTTCAATCAGACCCAATTCAATCTGTGAACTCTCAAGAGAGAAAAAGAGAGATAGAGCATTTGTAAGTCCGCTATGTTCTCATCACCTTTCCTCCCAACCAGGAACCGTCCTTTTAATGAGAACGAACGCTATAGCGCGTCGTCCCTCAAGTTTCCCTTAAGCAAAAGTCAATCCGTATTGCATCAGGATCGGATTCCGGGACCTGTCCATCTCTTTCCTCCATCTAAGACCCCATCTCATCCCCCCCCTTGGCTTAAATGCCCGAACCAAACTCTCCGTCCTCCGTGTCCTCTCGATCTGCAGCATATCCCATCCCTCCTTTTGGCTTTAAATGCCGCAATCTAAACTCCCCACCGGCCTAATGCTACCAGATAGGGCATTCACTCTTCGTTGAATGGAAAGGCCATCTACCTATCCGTTCGCCTCGAAAAAGACCATAGGCGTATGGATCCATCGTACTCGTCTTCGTGCGCATCCGTGGCAGCGTCTCGCGCTCAAGCACAAGCTTTGGTTGACGAGAGAAAATGAGTTGGGAAGAGCTTTCTCGGATTTGTCCCGGCGTTCGATTTGTGCATGGATTTGACATCGTTCGGTTTGCTTGGGAAAGACTATTGAAATGACACAGATTTTTCTCTGTACAAACGTGCTCCTCCGTTGGAAATTTTGATGCAGATAAATAAGTTAGGGTTGAATTTGCTTCATGTTTGGAAAAAAGGAATTGTTAAAATATTTAAGTAATAAATCACATCTTCATCAAATAGTTTAAATTTTTAGAATAATTGACGATAATCCAACAATAACTCATGGAAGTTTTGAATTCAAATTTTACATCATAACTTAAACTTTTACAATAATTGTGATAGTCTCACAAAATCTCACGATTTTCTAATAAAAAGAAAAAAAAAAACAACAATAACAATAATAATAATAATTTATAAAACTTAAAAAAAATTACAAAATTGTTCACGTCGGTGATTTTGGCTGGAATGACTAAATTAGTAAGTAGTCAAAAATTTTAAAATTGAATTGATACAATTAAAATATTTAAAATTGAATTAGTCGTCTTATAATATATATTCCTAGTGAAATAACTCTGGAAATGATGTCAAAGTTATGGTTCCCTGCTTCCCAGTGATTCTTACTTTGGCCGTTTCTCTCTACCACAAAGAAAATGAGTTTAGCCACGAGAACGAGAGAGGAAGCAGGATTTGTCGTATGTAAGCTATTGCTTCCGGTTCTCGCCATATTTTCTTTTTGATAAAAGTAGTGTTCACCTTTGGGTGGTTCTTTTACCACTCTCTAGGGGAGCAACGGAAGGTTTCAAGACAATTCTTTCCAACAAGACATGGCTTGATCTACAGAAAACTCTTATTTAACTCCTCTCTGGTTCATGATCGTGGGTATGGGTTAGCAGAAAACGTTTCAAACCATTAACCAAACCGAAGCACTGTTTTCTGCAATTTGGTTTGGCTGAAGAGGACGTTTTCGAGAAAATGGTTCACAAACTAAACCAAACCGGCCCAAATTTTTAGAACTTAAAATGTATGACCTATTAATCCGAGTGCTTTGCCCACTTCCCTATGAAGAGTCTAATTGTTTTTAAATTCGAAGGAGGTTTTACTTCCATTTGTAGCCAATTTATGTATTGTTAAGTGCAGACTTTTGGTTTGTTCTTGAAGTTAATGCTCCTAAGCTAGTATGGCTAGTTAAAAACAAAAAAAAAAGTGAGAAAAATGGTATCAATTTGGGATAAAATACCTGCAATTAATGCCTACGAGATTTATAAAAGAAAAACACATCTCAATATTCTAAATTGAACAATAATAACAAAATAAATAAAATAAAGAAAAACAAACTACCTAATTTGCTTTTCTCCTTTTCTTTTGTTTTTTTTTTCTTTTCCCTTTTGCTTCCAAAAGAGAAGCTCGGCGGCTCGTGCGGCTGGTCACCGAGGGGACTGATCGTTGATCTGGCAAAGGGAACTCCGGCGAAGGCGGACATCACTCCTTTATTTGAATTTAGATTATACTAGTGTAAGTGCATTACCAGATTCCATTGGAGGATTAGAATCGCTACTCGAATTGCATTTATCTTCTACACCTATCGAAGAATTACCCAATTCTATTGGCGGACAGTTGCTACCAGAGAGTATAGGGACTCTGGAGAATCTTTTGTGACATTCTCGAGAGCAAAACTATCTCGATTGGAGAGTCTCATCATCAGGAGATCGCATAGGTCTATACCAAACAGTGAGGTTAAAGAGCTAATTGATTGTCTTCGGCAATCTACTAATCTTCGTATTGGGCATGATCAGAGTCTCCAATCGAGATAGTCCTGTGATTTCACTAGGATTTTTACCCTCGAGAATGTCACAATCGTGGGTTGTTAGCTCCTCAAGATTCTCCAGAGTCCCTATACTCTATGGTAGCAACTGTCCGCCAATAGAATGGGGTAATTCTTCGATAGGTGTAGAAGATAAATGCAATTCGAGTAGCGATTCTAATCCTCCAATGAAATCTGGTAATGCACTTACACTAGTATAATCTAAATTCAAATAAAGGAGTGATGTCCGCCTTCGCCGGAGCAGTTGATTTACCGAGAGAGAGCCCATTAATGAGCAGATGCCAGTGTAAACTAGCACATCCGTGTGCCCACATCTAGGTGAAAAATGGAAACCAGGATGAACACCAACATGATTACCAAATCGACGTAAAGCGAGAAAAGCTGAAAAAGATATGAAAATGCGATCGGTTATCGGCAAATCGGTGATCGTATAAAGAACACATAAACCGGGCCCGAAGACCGACTGGTTGAGTCGCCATAATCCATATTTCTTGAACAGAAGTGATGGGACTTTCTTGCAGTGCGTGGATGACAATTATGACAAAACCGACAATGCACATCACACAGCCTAACATCCCTAGCTTGTATAGTTTCTCCTTCAAGATGAAGTGCACCAGCACGGCACTAACCAATTGATCCAAAGTACAAGAACGACTCGGTTAAGGGATGCCTTAAACCGAAGCATAAAGTTAATGGGTCAATTTCTTGGCTTCTTCTATATTATGATTATCACTTTGTTTCCTATAAAAAAGAATGCAACATGAAGCAAAATAAGCCATTTTAAAACTAACTATCGAAGCCGAAAAAGCAATGCACATGCTCTGAGTTCATTAGATAACCTCGACTTCAGTGGTTAGAATTGATTTAGCGAGCTCTTCAAACCATAGCGTTACCGGCATTGTTCTCCTCGATAAAGCTAATAGTGGAGTTTATAAACAGAAGAGTGACGATGCCTATGAAATCTTGCCAATCTAGAGGCTTGCCCTGCAAAGGAAAATCAGAAACAAATGGATACCATCTTTCACAAAAACTCAAATTTTACCCTAAAACGAAAGAGAGACAGCACAAGAGAAGAAAAATTCACCAACCCCTCCATTTGTAAGTGCAATGGCCATGATAGCAGCAAGCTCCATAACCCAGGATAGGGGATTCCACATGAACCCCAAGAACTTCGAGGGTGTTGAGGGAGGTTCGGCGACTGCGAGCACGCGGCAACGGCGGCGTGATAGCGAAGAAGACACGAGTCTCATGGCACCAACGGCGGCACGGACGGCGCGGCGAAGACGGTGGCGGTCGCGGCTCAACCCACGACCAAGGGGGGAAGAGATCGGTTCTGGCGGAGGCGGTGGCGGTTCTAAGCAACGACAGCCTGGACGGCCGAGAGAGTGGTGGCAAGAGGTGGTGACGGTGGCTTGGGTACGGCGGCGGTGGCTCATGGCGGTGAGGGGGGGCACGGACGGTGCGACAACTCGTTGGGCTCAATGGCGAGACGGCTCGTCGGACAAGCGTGGGGCGGCGGGGTGGTGGTGGTTCGGTGGCCAAGAGGTGGTGGTGAGTAGAGCGTGGGGCGGCGGTGTGTTGGTGGGTGAAGCAGCAGTCAGCAAGAAGAAGAAGAAGAAGAAGGTGGGGTTTCGACCGAGAGAGGGGGAAAGAGAAGAGAGAGAAGAAAAGAAAAAAGTTGGGGGGCAGGATGTGACGTGAGAGGAAAAAGTGGAGAAAAGAAAGAGAGAGAGAAAAATAAAGGGGAAGAAGGGGGAATCATGTGGGGGAAAAAGAGAAATAATGTGTTATAGGATTATTATTATTTTTTTTAACTTTGACTGGTTCCGGTTCCGCTGGTTCCGTTCCGCCGGTTCGGTCAAGACATTGGAGGCAGAGGACAGACTTCTCTTTTACAAAAGTTGTGAAGACCACCTCCTTTAGCCTTGGCCAAGGAAAGAATGATTCGAAGAACCTACAGGAAAAGAATCCTGTGTCATAGAAAATAAAAATCTGAATGAAAGATAGATAAAGAATCCCTCAAGATTGTTAAAGAGACTGACTTGAAAACTGCATATGTGGCAATCCGTGGCAATGCATCGCATCTGTGGCAATGCATAAGAAACGAAGAAGCATTTGAAGATAGTAAATCCAAGACTGACTTGAAGAGAGAGTTTACTCATCACACGTGTTCTAATACAAAAAGAGAGCGGTTAGTAGATATAAAACCAAAGTTGTTAAGCCGGTGTTGAGTCGGTTGATTTGTTTTTCATCATCTTCCTTGAGTATATAAAGTACAGAAGTAGATAGAGAGATGGCTATGGCGAGAGAATCAAGATGTGTAATTGAAGAGTAGATGAAGAAGCTCTCGGTTGAATGTATGACTTGCTCTTTTTGATTCAAGCAATAAAGGAATCTTTCTTCTACATCTTGAGTTCTATGTTCTTCGTTTCTCGTTCGTTCTCTGTTCTCTGTTCTCTGTTCTCTGTTCTTCGTTCCTCTGTTCTTCGTTTCTTCACATGGTATCAAAGCCATCCTGAGAGCTCTAGTTTTCTCTACTATACTGTTTGAAATCCTGTAGAGTCTGTGTGATCCAGAAGATACTAAGAAGATCAAGAGCAGAATCTGGCTTCTGTTTGATAGTAGTCGAGAAATCGTATCTTCAAGAACTTCTGGAAAATACAGAATGGCAGCAAGGATACAGAAATATCCATTCCCGATCCATGTCAATATAGCCAACTTTGTTACAATAAAACTAGCTGAAGATAATTTCCTACTTTGGCAAGCACAGTTTCACAGGTTCCTGCGAAGTCAGGATCTTTTTGGATTCATTAATGGTGAAACACCACCACCAGCTCAAATGATGCAGATTGAGATTAAAGGAAATGAAACAGAAGTGGTGAATCCTGATCATACAGATTGGATGAAGACTGATCAGTTAATCTCATCTTGGATAAGTGGGGCAGTATCTGAGAACATTTTAAGCTTGATCATTGGGCTAGAGACATCATATGAGGTATGGCAGACTCTTCTTAATTTTTTACACAAAAGTCAGTAGCAAAAGAATTCGAACTTAGGGGAAAACTGCAAGCATGTCAGAAGAGAGATAGAACATTGAATGTGTATCTTCGAGAGTTTAAGTCTATTTGTGATCAACTTAATGCCATTGGAAAACCTGTTGATGAGATAACCAAGATGTTTGGTGTTCTCGAGGGATTAGGTTCAGAATATGAAAGTTTCATAACAACAATGTATTGCTTAAAACCTCAACCAGATTATGATGAGGTTATCTCTCAGCTTGAGAGATTTGAAACCAGGCTGCAGACATATTATGTGAATCAATATAATCCTAATCTAGCCTACTATGGCCAAAGAAAGTCGGCTGGAATTGTGCAAAACTCTAACTTCATAAATCAAAGAGGAAGTAGTCGAGGTGGATATAGCTATGGCAGGGGACGTGCATTGAATATTAGAGATCGTGGTAATGACTATGTTGAAACAGGAAGAAATCAACATTACAGGATGACTTACCCGAATCTGAATCAAGAAGATCAAGTTAACAAGTTGTCACACAACTGGTCTAACTATGGACAAGGGTTCAAACCATATGTAAATTCTTCCCAAAAGTATCAAGCCACTAAGTCGTATCCACCACAAAGTGTAGCATCTCGGTCGAATATGCGAGTATGAAACTAGCGAGTAACAGTCCATTAGAATGCCAAATCTGTAAAAGACCAGGACATACAGCTCTTCGATGTTGGTATCGCTTTGATAATTCATATCAAGCGGATGAAATACCAACTGCACTAGCAGCAATGCATATTGAAGACTCACATGGCACTGAATAGTATCAAGATACAAGAGCTTCAGCTCATATCACTGCAGACCTTGGTATGCTTCAATACTGTTCTTTATATAGTGGGACTGATACTGTTATGATAGGAGATGGTTCTTGTTTATCGATCTCCTGTGTTGGTGATGGCTTATTGCATACAAAAACTAGCTCATTACCACTAAATGATGTTTTGATAGTTCCAGAAATAAAGAAAAACCTACTGTCTGTTTCAAAGTTAACAGATGATTATCCCTATTCTTTTATTTTTGACAAACATGGGGTATATCTGAAGGACAACTGCAACAATACAACAGTGAGGCTAGGAAGCAAAATCAAGGGACTATATCAAGTTGACCCTAAAGTCACAGAAGTTTTCTTCACTCAAATTCAAAGAGAAGTAGGAGAAGACTTATGGCATCAGAGGCTGGCACATACGAGTCTAAAAACAGTGAAGTACTTGCAGAGTCAGCACCTAATTCAATGTAATTCAAGAACTCAAGGCATATGTAGTAGTTGCCAGATTGCTAAGAGTTCAGCCTTACCCTTTCCTATGTCAGACTATACATCTAATACTCCTCTAGAAAAGATACATTGTGATGTTTGGGGACCCTCACGGTTCAGTCTTTCCAAAAATTTCGATATTATGTCATTTTTGTGGATGATTTCTCTCGATACAGTTGGCTGTATCCAATGAAACAGAAGTCAGAATTTTATGACATCTTTATCATGTTTCAAAAGCAAGTTGAGAATCAGTTTGATCATAAGATCAAAATCTTTCAGTGTGATGGAGGAGGTGAGTTCACCAGCAACAAAGTTCAAAACTATCTACAAAGCAATGTGGAATTAAACAGCACATTTCTGTCCCTATACACCGAACGTAACGGTCTATCTGAAAGAAAACATCGACGTGTGGTGGAGCTAGGACTAGCAATGCTGTATCATGCCAAAGTACCCTTAAAATATTGGGTAGATGCTTTCATAACAGCAAATTACATCATTAATCTACTTCCTGCTTCAAAGCTCCATATGAATTCACCCTACAGAAAATTATATCAACAAAAACCAAGCTATACACATTTAAGGGTCTTTGGATGTGCTTGTTATCCTTGCCTCAGACCATATGCACAACATAAGCTTGATCCGAGATCTCTTATATGTGTCTTTTTGGGATATAGTGAAAGACATAAAGGATATCGATGTCTTCTACCCACTAATGGACATGTCTATGTAAGTCGGCACGTGGTGTTTGATGAATCAGTTTTTCCTTTCACCAGTCGACTACCAACAGAGTATCATCAAGGTACAAACTTGTACAAACAGTGGATAAATGGAGTAACCTTTCTAGACTCTATAACTACAGAACAGGTTCAGTCCACGTCTAATGAACAGATGGAGTATTTGCAAGATACTGGATTAGTACAGAAATCTCACATTCTTGCATCATCTTCTACTGAATTATCACAAATGCATGATGAGGAATCAATAGGTTCTATGCCAACACTGCCTATGCCAACATCAACAGAAGGTGATACTAATCAAGCACAAGGAAGTCCTCCAGACAATACACACTCCACTGAATTATTACAAATGCATATTGAGGAACAAATATGCTCTATGCCAACACTACCAGAAGTCAATACTGACCAAGCACAAAGCAGTTCTTCAGACAATACACAAGGTATTTTGTCTGTTCATCCTATGCAAACCAGACTTAAATCTGGAATAGTCAAACCTAATCCTAAATATGCATGCTTGGCTGAGTATAAAGTTCCTCTCGAACCAAAAACAGTTAAATCTGCACTGGCAGACAGAGGATGGTATCAAGCAATGCAAGATGAAATGGATGCCTTATACACAAACCAGACATGGGAATTAGTGCCTCAAACTGATCACATGAATGTTATAGGGTGCAAGTGGGTGTTTAAAACTAAACTTACGGCATATGGTAAGCTTGATAGACTTAAAGCAAGATTAGTAGCAAAGGGGTTTCATCAAGAAGAAGGTATTGATTTCACAGAGACCTTCAGCCCTGTCATTAAACATGCTACTATTCAAATTGTTCTTTCTGTGGCAATGACAAAACATTGGCCAATCCATCAACTTGATGTTAAGAATGCATTCTTACATGGAACTTTGAATGAAACAGTGTATATGCAGCAGCCACCAGGTTTTATACACCCTCAGAAGCCTCATCATGTATGTCTGCTTAAGAAATCCTTGTATGGTCTTTGTCAAGCACCCCGAGCCTCGGTTTGATAAATTCAAGTAACTTTCTTCTTGAGAATGGGTCTTCTTGCAAAGCACCACGGATCCTTCATTATTTGTGTTTCACCATGGCTCTCAGACACCATACTGTTATTGCTCTACGTAGATGATATTGTGCTCACTGGAAGCTCAACTCACTTACTTTCCCACTTAATTCATCTACTAAGTCTTCAATTTCATATGAAGGATCTTGGTCTTTCGCATTATTTTCGGGAATTGAGGCTAAACAAACTTCACAAGACTTATTTCTTTCCCAGACCAAATATGCTATTGATCTACTTACTCGAGCTAATATGAAAGATTGCAAACCTATTTCTACTCCTCTCTCATTACGGCCTGCAACCATGATAACTAATGACACATTATTGCAGCATCCCCTTGAGTATCGAAGTCTTGTGGGTGGACTTCAGTACCTCACTATCACTCGTCCAGATATTGCTTATGCCACTAATCTTCTCTGTCAAAAGATGCAGCAGCCTACATTAGGAGATTTTCACAAGCTTAAGAGAGTTCTTAGATACGTGAAAGGTACTATTGCTCTTGGACTAACCATTCATTCCAATAGCTTCATGAATTTGTATGGTTTTTTGCGATGCTGATTGGGCGGGATGTAGTACTACCGGGCGATCTACTACTGGTTTTTGTACATATCTTGGCTCCAATCTCATTTCTTGGTTAGCAAAACGACAATCTACAGTCTCTCGTTCCTCGACAGAAGCTGAATATCGAGCTTTAGCCTCAGCAACAACTGATCTTACATGGGTTAGTTTTGTCCTTCGAGACATTGGCATTGGCTTATCTACTCCAACATCTCTCTTCTGTGACAACAAGTCAGCTATTGCTCTCTCACTTAACCCTGTTCTACATGCTCGCACAAAGCATATTGAAGTAAATTTTCATTTTGTTCGTGAAAAGGTTGCTTCCGGATCCTTAATTGTCTCTTATATTCTCAGTACTCGCCAACTTGCAGATATTTTTACAAAATCGTTACCTCGCTACCTACATTTTAGTCTTTGAACCAAATTGGGCTTGGGGTATTTACCCCCTCCCAATTTGTGGGGGGATGTTAAAGAGACTGACTTGAAAACTGCATATGTATTGCATATGTGGCAATCCGTGGCAATGCATCGCATCTGTGGCAATGCATAAGAAACGAAGAAGCATTTGAAGATAGTAAATCCAAGACTGACTTGAAGAGAGAGTTTACTCATCACATGTGTTCTAATACAAGAGAGCGGTTAGTCTACGTTAGATATAAAACCAAAGTTGTTAAGCCGGTGTTGAGTCGGTTGATTTGTTTTTCATCATCTTCCTTGAGTATATAAAGTACAGAAGTAGATAGAGAGATGGCTATGGCGAGAGAATCAAGATGTGTAATTGAAGAGCAGATGAAGAAGTTCTCGGTTGAATGTATGACTTGCTCTTTTTGATTCAAGCAATAAAGGAATCTTTCTTCTACATCTTGAGTTCTATGTTCTTCGTTTCTCTGTTCTCTGTTCTCTGTTCTCTGTTCTTCGTTCCTCTGTTCTTCGTTTCTTCACAAAGATGAAGGGAGAACTCATGAAAGAATCCTCAATCACCTCTTCTTTTCTTCACTTTGGATCCTTTAAATAAAGCATGTAAGAACCATCTTTCCCTAGAGAAATCTCTATGCCATCTCTCTCTTTCCCTCTTTCTTTCACCTTTGTACTGCTCTATGTTTAACCTTCCACACCGGTTTCGGGGACTTCCAACCGCACCTTACTTTGGATGTCTTAATTTTGACCCGTCAATCGGGCGAGATTAGATTTGGGGTCGACATGAATTAAGGTCCAGCATCGGGTCTTTTCCAATGGGTCAAGCTTTGATTGACACGGACCCACTTCTATTCAAGCTGGCTTGTGCACATTTTTTGGCCCATTTCTCCCGTCGATCCAGAAATACCTCCGGCATTTGATACATAAAGATTTCACGCAACAAGCCATACAGTGTCTTGCACTTTGTTCGCAATGACATGATATTATTCTTCGAATATTAGGGTAAATGCACTTAAAACATTTACAAGAACTAACAGAAAACGCGCGGCACGTTATCAAAATTTAAATTGTCGCGTACGCGATTTTTAAATTATTGCGCACTCCAAAACCGAAATTCTATAAAGGCCCATGATTTATAAATTTTGATTTTATATATAATGTAATTTTTAAACTGTTGCGCACTCCAAAACCGAAATTCTATAAAGGCCCATGATTTATAGACTTTTGATTTTATATATAATGTGTGTTGACACATAATATTTTAGAAAATAATAAATAAAATAAAAATTCGGTTTTGGAAATTTTTTGTTGAAAATATATCTTCATTTCAAAATTTAAAAAAAAAAACAGTTTTTATTTGATTTTGGAGCCTTTTTATTGTTAGAGTCGTTGAGTGAATGTCTCGCCTGCAAAAACAAGTTTGAGCGCTTTCACTATAAAATGCGAGTCTTCAGAACCGAGTAAAGGTGGGGCGCTTCGTCAAAAGAAAAGAAAATAGAAAAGTGGAAAAGAGAGAAAAAAGGAAGAAAAGCTTCGGTTCTCTGGGGAAAGGGAAAGTGTACAGTGGGGCAGAGAGGGAGGTGACGTGAGGGAGACTTGAGAGAGAGAGAGGGGATCAGCGGGACCCAGCAGCAGAAAAAGGAAAAAAAGCAGAACACTGCTCATCTTCTTCCTCTCGACCGCGACTATTGTGGCGCCTCCACCTTCCGATTAACAGCACCGGACACCGCCTGCTGCCCGGGCCACCAGCCACCTCCGAGTCGCCGACCGCCGCTCCTCTGCCGGCGGCGCCACTTCCCGATCCGCTCAGACCCTCCGCCCAGATCTGCTCAAGCACCAGCGGCACCGCCCTCCACCCACAGCCGCGAAGCCACCGAGCCGCACAGGTCACCTCACCAGCACCGCCTCACACCGGTGACTCGCGACCCCACTGCACGCCGCTCGGACCTCCGTCTCAGCACCTCGCCTCCTGCTCGCTCGGTGGCCGAAGCCCGCCGTACCCGACGCCTGCGCCTTGCCTCCGGCGACCCGCGAGCCCGAACGCCTGCAGTGCTCGTGTCCAGCTCCACTCGCCGATCTCCCTGTTCTCGCCGTGCTCGACGCGGCGGCACTTGACGACACCAGCTCCGAATTGCCGAATCTCGCCGGAGCTCCGCACCTCCGCAACCTCCGACCGCGACACCCCTGTTCCGCCGGTTGTCCCTGCTGCCCGGGTGCCGCCCCGTTCCTGCCGGTCCGCCTTCGCCGGAGTTCCCTTTGCCAGATCAACGATCAGTCCCCTCGGTGACCAGCCGCACGAGCTGCCGAGCTTCTCTTTTGGAAGCAAAGGGAAAAGAAAAAGAAAAAAAAACAAAAGAAAAAGAGAAAAAGCAAATTAGGTAGTTTGTTTTTCTTTATTTTATTTATTTTGTTATTATTGTTCAATTTAGAATATTGAGATGTGCTTTTCTTTTATAAATCTCGTAGGCATTAACTGCAGGTATTTTATCCCAAATTATGGTAATTATTAATTTGACCCGTAAGACGTCGGGTCATTTTTTCAATTACTTTAATTTTTAGGAATTTTGATAAAGATTTCAATTGTTAAATTATTATAGAGTTAAAATGATTCTTTAATTTAATCCGTGAGACAACGGATTATTTTTTGATTATTTTAATTATTATCTTCATTCTTTTAAAATAATAACTTGTTTGGAAAGATTAAAAAAATCAAAAAAATCAAAAAGTACATAAAAATCTAAATATTACGTTAGAGCATTTAGGTTTAGTAAATTAGAATTGCATTTATAGGATTATAATTTTTAGATTATACTTTTAGATGGGTGATTTTTGTTAGGGCTAATTTTAAATAATGTTGGCATGTCTTGATTTTTTATATAGCTTTTAAGATAAGATATAGTTTAAGTTAAATTGATTCCTAAAATAAATTAGAATATCATTCACTTTAGTTAGTCTAATTAGTTTTTTTTTTAATTCCGAATTTCAATAAAAAGAATCAAAAAATATTAGGTACATATTAATTAATTTGCATAATAGGTTTAATTAGAATTTGTTTATTAGTAAAATATGGTTAAATCTAGAACTTAGGTACTTAGATCCATACAAATTTCATATTAAAGCAGCACACCAATATATTTATAGATTAAGTCAATTTTCATTTAGTAAAACAAAAAGAGGAACAAAAAATGTTATGCATGCCATATGAGTTATAGTTTAATTTTTTTTAATAAAAAAGAAAATGCTAAAAGATGATCATTACACTATTAAATTATGCCATTAAAAAGAAAGAAAAACTAAAGATCATTTCCTTAGTTAGTTAATAGGTTAATAATTAATCTCATTTCATATCATCATTATTTAAAATAGGTTGCATATATGCATTAAAAAATGAATCATCATAAAAAAAATCATAAAAGAGCATGCATATAAAAATATAATGTCATTCACCCCATATCACGTAGCACATGCATATTTATGATTATATAAATTAGATTGCATACATATAGTGATAAGTTTAAGTCATACATATGAATTGCATCTCGCATGTCATTAAAATAAATCCATGCATATTAAGTTAGATTAAGATTGCATATAATTAACATTTTAAAAAGAAAAAAGAAAAATTAGGTGTGAAATCATGTTTAGGACATACATTTTTTTATTTGAATGTTATTTTATTGACTGTGCACTCGTATGATCGCCATTTGCATGTTAGTAGCTTAAGTTTAAATTAATCAATAATGCCTACAAAATATTTTTGAAATTAAAATAAAAGATACCGAAATGGCGTTAGACTAATCTAGCGTAATATGTCTCCGGACCTACTGAATCTCTGGTTCGCAAAAGTAAAGTATTCTCTCATACTTTACTTGGATTTCTAACCAACCTTAATTGGTTAGTGGCGGCTCCAAATTGAATATAATTGCATGTTTAAATGAGTTAATCAAGTCGCGATTGGTAGGACTTGAAAGGGTCCGTGCCAAGTCTTCGAACTTAGTGATTCATTAGCTTTCTTTAAGTAATTCACCTTCAAAAAACTCGGGAAGGTCGCGACAACGTGATTTTTAAACTGCTACGCACGCTCACGCGATTCTTAAACTGTCGCACACTCCAAAACCGAAATTCTATAAAGGCCCACGGGAGAGCCCACAGTCCATGACAAGCGGATCGCCCGAACCGAACCGACCCGACCCGACCCGCATCCGTTCCGTTTCCCGCTCCTCTCAAATCCCCCCTTCATTTTGAAAGTTGCAGGTTCGGCCATGGACGACCGGTGAACAAATCTCAGCAAACGACAGCAGCGACGAGGAAGAGAAAACGCTCTCTCAATTTCTCCTCCGGCGGCGCGGCGACAGATGGCTCCTCCCTTCGTCTTCCCTCCGAATCTCCAGGCTCTCGAAGAGGAGCCCGAGGACAACCGCCTCTATGCGCAGAGCCCCGTCGACATCGCCTCGCTCCGCTCCTCCGAAATCGAAGAATTCGTCAAAGGTCCGCTTCAACCTGCGCTCACACCGCTGCAATCGACGATGAGTTTTTTCGCGAAAATGTTCTGTTTTTCGCTGAGGTTGGTGTCCCCGTGGCTCTCTCGCAGGCCTGTCGTTCGATCTCTCCGACAAGGAGCTGTTCTGCGTGGAGGAGCAGGACGTGTTCGACCGCGTGTACTCGCTGGTCCGCAGCTTCTCCGGCCTCGCCCCGCCCTGCAAGCTCAACGTCGTGGAGAGCCTCAGGTCGAACCTCAGCGTGCTGCTCCCGAACATCGACTCGCTCGCGCGACAGGACGACGACGGCATGATCCTGGACCGCATCGGCTCGCACCGCAACGCCTTTAAGATATACACGTTCTTCCTGCTCAGCATCGTGCGTGATGAGGAAGCGAGCGTTGGCTCCGGCAACAGTTCGAAGGTATTGAGCTCGTCTTTTTGATTTAGATGATGACATCGGAAGGGCAAGCACGTCGAGCCGATTAAGCGTCTCTGCTTACTTTAATTGAATTGGCGCATTCCTTTTCACCATATTTCATGGTTATCCATTTGAAGTTCCTGTTTAACCTAATTGGCTTGCTGCCCATTCCACTCATGTACAAGAAGGTTGTCAGATATCGCCATTGGTGTCATATAAACATGTATGTTATTTTGCTTGTAAATTGGATAATTATCATGTGAGAGTTTCAGTGAGGTTTTGGATCGTGGGTTCAGGTGGCAGCAACCGCAAGGAAGAAACAGCCTCTGAGCTCTTGGAACTGGGAACAACAGAGGGGACGGGTGCTAAATCTAATTGCTAACTCCTTAGAGGTCAACCTTTCGTTGCTCTTTGGGTCATCGGATCCAGATGAAAATTACCTCTCTTTTATTGCAAAGTATGTGCTGAAATTGGCCAAGTTAATCCTTTGAGTTTGTCTTTTAGGTTTCTCTTATGGATTGACCTTTGTTTCTGGTCACTGCAGAAATGTATTCTCAATGTTTGAAAATGCTTCGCTCTTAAAAGACCTCGAGACGAAAGATGCTCTCTGTCGTATCATTGGGAGTTGTGCCAGCAAATACCATTACTTAGCACAATCATGTGCTTCAATCACTCATCTGATTCACAAATATGATTTTGTTGTCACCCACATGGCCGAGGCTGTTGCAGGGGCTGAGAGAAAATATGCTGATGGTAGCTTGGCCAGTTCTCTAATAAGAGAGATTGGAAGGACCAATCCAAAAGACTATGTTAAGGACACTGTAGGAGCTGAAAATGTTGGACGTTTTCTAGTTGAACTGGCTGACAGGATACCCAAGTTGATATCGACCAACATTGGAGTGCTTGTATCACATTTTGGTGGAGAATCTTATAAAATAAGAAATGCTCTTGTTGGAGTTCTAGGAAAGCTGGTTGCAAAAGCTTTTAAAGATGTTGAGGGTGAGGTTAGTTCTAAATCTGTTCGCCTTCGAGCAAAGCAAGCTATGTTGGAAATCTTGCTGGAAAGGTGTAGGGATGTCTCAGCTTACACTCGAAGTCGAGTTCTTCACGTCTGGGCTGAGCTCTGTGAAGAGCATTCTGTTTCAATTGGAGTATGGAATGAGGTTGCAACTGTTGCTGCTGGAAGATTGGAGGATAAGAGTGCCATTGTCAGAAAATCAGCATTGAACCTACTTATCACAATGTTGCAGCATAACCCTTTTGGTCCGCAGCTTAGAATTGCTTCATTTGAAACTACACTGGAGAACTACAAGAAGAAGCTAGATGAGCTTGAACCCACTACCCATGAAAATAGTGTAATTAATGGTTTATCACCTGAAGATTTATGCAATGCCGATGGAGAAATTGAAGATTGCAATGCTGAAACTATGTCTCAGGAACAACAAAATAGCTTACCTGATAGTTGTTTACCCCATACAGAAGATGCGGTCGCTAATAAAGATAGTTCTGTGCCAGATGTTGGCAACTTGGAACAGACCAGAGCCTTGGTTGCATCTCTTGAAGCTGGATTGAGATTTTCTAAGTGTGTATCAGCCACAATGCCGAATCTCATACAACTGATGGCTTCATCCTCTGCCACTGATGTCGAGAACACTATTCTGTTGTTGATGAGGTGCAGACAGTTCCAGATTGATGGCTCAGAAGCCTGCTTGCGTAAGATGTTGCCATTGGTAAACTTCTATCCTCATCATTGTTTTGAAATTATGGAAAAGCTGGTGGTTTGGCATAAATAATGTGGAACCAGCTTTTTGATGAACTTGGCATTTATAATCTTATACTCTTGTAGGTGTTTTCTCCAGACAAATCCATCTATGAAGCTGTGGAGAATGCCTTTATTACAATTTACATAAGGAAAAACCCAGTAGAGACAGCTAAAAATTTAGTCAATCTAGCTGTTGACTCTAACATAGGTGATCTAGCTGCTCTGGAATCCATTATTGGCGCCCTGGTATCAAAAGGAGATATAACAACCACAATGGTATGTTCATTCTCTCAGCTCTATAGATTTTTTATTGAGCAGTTGAGAATTACTTTGTTATTACAAATCAATTCACTCCTTTTGTCATGAAAACTAGAGGCAGTTATCCTGTCTTCTAGTTAAATTAATCAGTTTATAAATTTGTGGCTGCTTATGATAGATCATATAGATTCATTTGGACTATTGAAATGGTTGTAGCCGAACCCTAGAAGAACCTTTATAGCAATAACAGGATATGGTGTTGGAGTTCTTTTTATCATCATCATCGTTATACTTTTACTACTACTATTACTACTACTAGTATTGTTATGGTTATTTATCAATTTTATTGTGACTGCTAAGTATACATCAGGCTCATGACTCGATGTTAGCATGTAGAGTTGCTTAGTCACATACTGTTACTTGTTCCTTCCTCTTTTTTCTCGTTCTCATGGATGGATAGCGAATAAACTTTTGATTAGCCATCTGCAGCACAATGGGCTTTTAAAGTTTTTCCCTGAACTTCTGCTTTCTTACTGTGGCATATGTAGATTATTCCATTATTTGGACACTGCGTAGAATGTTCATGTATCTTATGAATTGATTGTCTCAGGAAGCAGTATAGTTAACAATTTGTTTAAGAGTTACAAGCTTAACAAAAGTCTACACTCTAGGTCCATATCATAGTTCGCAAATGTAATACTGCATGATAATTAGCATTAGGACCAGCGTGACCATTTTGATGTACTCTTTTATGCTAATTTGAATTAATTTTAGGTGGAGTAAAAAGACGTGATGGTGATTGGCACCTTATAGTAACAACAGTTGATTGTTAATGCAATATACTTTTGGTATCTAGCAATAGTTTAGGGATTTGAGCCCTCTAGCTATGTATCCTTTGCTGGAATCAGAATCTGAATACAGGCAGGAAGCAGATTGGCCATATATATTAAGAAAGGAAAAGAAAAGACTGGCCATTTGTTAGGCTTTGGTTCGTTTAAGTATTGGCTTTAAATTTTCATCGCATCTCCTTTGCAGCTACAGATTCTGTTATTGACTTGAAGTTACCATTTCCAACTGGTTAAAGAAGGCTTTTTATTTTCTCTGTCATAAAAACTGTCTTTTATTTGCTTGTGGGAGTTTTGAGTAATGTTTGGTTATAATTCTGTAAAAAGAGACTAGTGATTGAATGTGGAAAGTAAAATGGCCATTGTGTTGTTCAATTGCCTTGCTTGAAAAATTCTAATGTGAGACTATCTTATCTGCGATCCCTTCCCCTTAAGGAATTATAAATTAATGAGACCTACTTGCAGGTTTCTGCTTTGTGGGATTTCTTTTGCTTTAATGTCAATGGAACTACTGCAGAACAAAGTCGCGGTGCTTTATCTGTGCTCTGCATGGCAGCAAAGTCGTCTGCTGGCATCCTCAGCTCTCACATTCAAGACATCATTGATATTGGATTTGGACGCTGGGCAAAGGTGGATCCTTTACTTGCAAGAACAGCATGCATAGCTATTCAAAGATTGTCTGAAGAAGACAAGAGAAGACTCATGATGAGTAATGGTAGTAGGTTGTTTGGTATTTTGGGAAGTTTGGTCACTGGTTTTTGGCTACCAGAGGACATATGGTACGCTGCTGCTGATAAAGCAATAGGTGCCATATATACACTTCACTCATCACCAGAAACTTTGGCAGCTGAACTGGTCAAAAAATCTCTCAATTCTATGTTTGATGTGAATGGAGGGGATGAAATACAGAAAGATATTGAGAATTGTAGCACAAGTGGCCTTACAACGATTCAAGTAGCCAAGCTAAGTAAATTTCTTTTTGTTGTCAGTCACGTTGCCATGAACCAACTGTTATATATTGAATTCTGTGCTCGGAAAATCCGAAAACAGAGATCCAAAAAGGAGAAAGCTGAAGCTGATGGTGTGGCACTTGGAGAGAAACCTAAGGTGAGATACACTGCAGATGTGATTTTGAAGGATTGGATGGTGATAATACTGAATGTACACTCGTAACCTCAAATTTTTGTGATTGAGAGCTTCTCATTTGTCTCCTCCAGGAAAATGGTATTAGTGCTGAACTTGGTCTGGCAGCTTCCGAGGATGCATTCCTTGATTCACTAGCAGAAGGAGCAGAGTCAGAAATCATTTCTAGCAGTTCCTCCGTGAAAAATTTGATTGGAAGCTGTGCATCTTTCCTATCGAAGCTCTGTAGAAACTTTGGTTTGATGCAAAAGGTGCTTGATAATTTTTTTATATCCGTTTCTGTTTATTTGATGAAAACTCTATTTAATCATATGCAGCAGAGGTTCTCCGTGCTCTATGAATCACTAAGATTTAATATTTGGGTTGGGTTGTTCTATTGCAAGCATAACTTTCTCTAATCACTTGAGAATGGATTAAATTAAACAATGACTTATTGTGCTTACCCCACTTTCAAGTGGGGACTGTAATTACTTCCTTTTCTCCATTGCTCGACTGGACTGGAATGCCATCATGAGGTTTTATTGCATGCTTAACATTTGAATCGTGCATTTTTGTCTACTAATCGCCCGGGAAACTCACTAAACCTTTCTATTTTTTCAGTGTCCTGAATTACAAGCATCCGGAATGCTTGCTTTATGTCGGTTTATGATAATAGATTCAAGTTTTTGGTATGGACTCTCTCTCTCTCACTCAAGATCACCTGTCCATGGTCTATAAGTAGTCCTTGGTCATGTGTGCTTGTCTAGAGAAATGCACTTATGTCTGACATCTTTTGTTTATGATGATTCCAGTGATGCCAATCTCCAGCTTCTATTTACCGTCATTGAAAATTCACCATATGAGATTGTTCGTTCCAACTGCACCATAGCACTTGGCGATTTGGCAGTTCGGTTTCCTAATTTACTAGAACCATGGACTGAAAATGTCTATGCTCGGTTACGGGATCCTTCTCTATCTGTTAGGAAGAATGCTGTTCTTGTGCTCTCCCATCTCATATTGAATGATATGATGAAGGTAAATGGACAGATCCTGGAATATCTACAATGATATAAGTATTATCAGATTCATCATGATTGGAAATGCCATTGCTTGTCCAGGTGAAAGGTTACATAAATGAAATGGCTGCGCGATTGGAAGATGAAGATGACAGGATTTCAAGTTTGGCTAAACTATTTTTTAATGAATTGTCTAAAAAAGGTAAAATATAGTATACACGTGATAAAATGTATTATAATTATGAAGATTTACATGGTCACTCCCTTTTAATTTCTTCTGATAATTTTTCTCTTCATGGTGCAGGAAGCAACCCGATATACAATCTACTTCCGGATATATTGGGCAAATTATCCAGCCAGAATTTGAAGAGAGAGTCTTTCTGCAACATTATGCAGTTCTTGATCAGTTCCATCAAGAAGGTTTGCTTTGCCTAATTCATCTAGAGAATTCTCTATAATCAAAACATCGAATTTATCATCTTTCGAAATTTTAGGACAAGCAAATGGAAGCTCTTGTCGAGAAGCTATGCCACAGGTTTGGGGGAGTGACAGGTGGGTGCCAAAAAACTTGCTTTTTATTTGTAAATTTATGGCATGAAAAGCATCACTGAATCAACATCACCTCAGCCATAAGATGGTGGCTGGGTATGTGATGATGTGGTATATTGTAATCTTTATCGGCCTTTGGGTAAAGTGTTGAATTATAATTGTATGTTCTTTTGTATTTCACCTTTGGAGTTCCTCGTGGCATGATTTGACCAGTTGAATCCCTAATTTGGGCAAGAGAGACATGGAGGTTGTGGACTCATTTTATCTTTTTGAGAAACTTCTCCCTGCTCTCAGTTCTGCTCTTGGAGTAGATCACTTGGAACTTGATTTTCTTTGCACTTAAATAGGTGATGGGAGGAGTTTTAAATTTCTTATTTCATATAACTTTTTATCATTCTCCGTGGTTCCAATGCAGATATCAGGCAATGGGAATGCATCTCTTATTGTCTTTCTCAGCTGGGTTTTACTGAAAAGGGACTCAAAAAGCTCATTGAATTATCTAAGACTTATGAACATACGCTTGCGGAGGACTCCGTCATGGATCATTTTAAAAGCATTTTAAGCAAGGTACTTATTAGTAAAATATCTGCTTCTAGTATGATACTTTCCTGTTTGGCTATTCATATCTTTGTACACTTTGCTTGAAGCAGGGGAAGAAGTTCGCCAAACCAGAATTGAAAACATGCCTCGAGGAGTTTGAAGAGAAACTGAATAAAGTCCATGCCGAGAAGAAGGAACAAGAAGTAACTGCAAAAAATGCTCAGGCTCATCAAGAGAAGATGGGTAGCTCGGAAACCTTTACATCATCTTGTAGTTCTGGAGTGGAAGGTGTGGAAGTTGACTCAACTGAAGGTTGGTGTTTGGACATCTAGGACGTGTGCTTGTCGTTTTCTAGGCTCACAAGTTAGATGGAAGCATCTGCATCATATGAGTTTGGTCAGATTTTTGTCATACTAGTTCAGGACAATATTGTTAAGCTTGACGCATCTTCTATGTTAAGTGTTGTTGTGAAAGGCTGAATAAGCCCAAGATAGAGAAGTTTCAACGGATCATCTGTCTTTATGTGTTCTCCTAGTAAAGTGTCATGGCTGCAGTTGACCAGAATCAAACGCCCTAAAATTTCATAAAGTCTAATCTAGATTATTGAACAATATGGAGGCCGTTGCCAGATGACCATGTTGTCTAACGAATAGTTGAAGTTAGCATATGGTTTTCTGTTCTTCCCTAGTTGAGGCAAAATCATGAGAAGGTGGGAAAAGTCAACCTGTCAATTATCATTTGGTAGTAACTCAGCCAGGTGAGATATGGTTTGTAACTCGAAGTTTTGTTTCTGCTACATCGACAATGTCAGTCTCAGTAACGCAACCAAAAAAAAAAAAAATGAATGCCATGAAGGTGCATATGATTCTAAGCATTTATATAGTTCCATACACCACTGTTGTTTGTAATCTTGCAGCGTTGTATACATGAAAATCTCATGACTGGGACAAATGATATGTTTCTTGTCCTGGGAATAAATGGTGTTAACATGAGTTGGATGCTTTGCTGCACAGTTGTTTATGGAAATAACTTCGAATTTTGTTATATTATGCACAGAGGGAGAAATTACTAACGCATCAATAGAAGATACCAAGGGATCTCTTAGTGGTAATCTGAATTCTACCATTGAATCAGAAGAATCTTCGGGTGCTTCCAGTGAAGTAATAGAATCAGAATCAGGAGACATGGAAATTCAATCGCCAAAAGTTGTCTTGAGAGGTACTGCAATTTATCTGGCTTTCAGTTAAATTTGTTTGCAATTTGCCTGCAACAACAAAAGCTGCGTACTTTGTCTTTAAAATTCAACTGGATGTACATACGTGCCACGTACAGGGTCCAAATCCAGAGCCAAGGAAGCCAAAACCAGGGGTGAAAGTAGCAATGCTTCCACATCCACAAGAAAGAATCTCAGGGTAAAGCGAAGGTAGAGTTGCACTCTTTCAGTTCTTGTCCTTGCATTTCTGCAAGTATTTATTCGTGATGGTCACAGCTTATTCCCACATGAATTGTTCGAATCTAATGAACTTATTGTTTAACCAAAATTAATATCATTGATATGGTGATAATTCATTAGTCTTTGGGCACAAAAGGGGCACAATCATATCGACTTCCTATCTTGCTGTCAATTTATGCCTTTTCTGAATCCTGTAAGTTTCATGTGGAAGGCTAGAGGCAGTGATTTTGAGAGAGCTGGCTTGGCTCATTTCCTTCTCATTTCCTATTGTTAAGGAAATCAAGCCATGTGACTCTAGTATTTACAATTATACTGCCAACCTAATGTGCTTTCGAATCTGCAGGTCAAAAGAAGAGTTGTAAATTGATTGGAGCATTTCACCATCGGACAATTCAGAGGGAGGGAAGCCATCATCTTTGTGGCGAGACCTCTTTTTGAATATTTGTTACAATGCGACTGCGTAGCCTGTATCTGTATGTTTCCCTTTGATATTGAGATTATCCAAAGAACTAACGGAATGTAAAACGATTGGTTTTACTGCTCCATCTTTGATTGCTCTCTCTCTCTCTCTCTCTCTCTCTCCCAAGCGAGATAGTGAACTAGCCAACAAAAGAACATGTGAGTTGACTTAGGGTGAGAATGGTAACATTTCTATTCTTTTTTTGTTTCAGGGAACAGAAACAAAAAAAAATGTTTTTGTTCCGGGGAACAATTTTTGAATAAAAGAACGCGTTTGGTAACGTTTGTTTCGGGAATAAAAAATGAATAGAAACACGTTTGGTAAATTTTTTTTTTATTTCTTTTAATTTCTTAAACATTTTTATTTTATTTTTCATTTCTTTTTTTCTTTTTTCTTTTTTTCGGTGGTCCCCGGCCTCCGGCGACCGGCCGACGGGGCCGGGCAGCCTCGCCTCGCCCGGCCACGACGAGGCTCGCCGGCCCCCGCGAGGCCGAGCATCGCCGTGGTTGGGTGAGGCTCGACCTCGCCGGATCGGGGGCGAGCTCGAGCTAGCCCAACCATGGCGAGGCTTGGCCTCGCTGGATCTGGGTGAGCCCGAGCTCGCCCAACCAAGGCGAGGCTCAGCGTCGCCGGCGCGGGCGAGATCCGGCGATGCTCCGGCGAGGTCGTCGACCCTCGACGGCTGATCGCCGGCCATGGCCGAGGCCAGCGACCGGCGAAAGAAAAAAGAAGAAAAAAAGAAGAAGAGAAGAAGAAGAGAGAAGAGAAACGTTTCTTCATTTTTGTTTCTGGAACAAGAAACAACAATTTGTTGTTTCTTTTTTTTGTTCTTATTTTGTTCCGGAAATAAAAAAACAAAAAAAGAACAGAAACGCAATCAAACGTGTTTCTGTTCTTTTTTTATTCCTAGGAACAAAATCCGTACAGAAGTGTTCCAGAAACGTTTCATGCACATCCTTACTAATCATAACCCGTCCAGGGAAGCTGAGCCTTTTGACGGCGGCTGCCATGTAAAAAGGACTTTCTTCGTATTAGCAAATCAGTGAAGAAATTGATCTTATTAAAATAAATATAAATTTAGTGGTCAATCTATTTTTTTTATTAATTTATTGACACTTTTATGATATTACGCCTCTTGTTTATGGTGAGCGAATTGCTGGCTTTTCTTATTTCTTATCATTTTTCATTTGTCTTTCTTAGCAACGCCTTAAATTTATTAACTTTTATGTGAACTTGCCTATCTTTCTTTGAGTGACTGATCAATTTTATTTTTGACTAAATTACTAATTGATTTTTTATTATCAGCTCTCATTTTTAGTTATTTGGAAATGTTCATTTGGTCTATTTTTTTTAGATCTATCAATTTTTGCTATTATTTACTATGTCATATTTATTTTTCTCACAAGCACCATTAATCCCTATCTCTTACATATACCAATAAGGAAGAAAATCCGTGTTTTTTTTTTTTTTTTGGCATAAGACTATCAAATTCTGTCTAATGACAAGATCATTTTTTAATACCGATGAACGATGAATTAAAAGGAAATGAGACCCGTCCCATTGTTATAGATTATACTTGCAGCTATTAATTAATTAACTAAATCCACAATAATAATGAAGATGACTTTTGTAAGTAAAAAAACCAAGTTCACCCTAAAAAATGCGTTTCCATATCATCTAAAAGATGGATTTCGAGTTCTATATATGAATAAGAATCAAATTGGGAAAAGATTGACCCGTGATTTCCGAGTCCGGCTTTCCACGTACTAAAAATAAATTAATTTATTTTGGGTAAAAGAAAATCGAATTATTGAAAATATGTCGTGTTTATTTTCAGTACGGTCCACACTCGAAGCACGTCGCTGGAAGAGACACTCCGTCGCTCGCGCAGCCGAGCGCCTATGTCACGCCGAAAAACCCTGACGAGAAAATATTCAGTGGTTAGTGCGCGCCACGTCATCTGCTGACCTGGTGCGCACTAACCAATGAAATACCGGCACGTGTCCCCGAGCGGGACCCGCTGAAAAGAGAAGGCGCTGATTTTTGGTCGGCTCGGCTCGGCTCGGCTCGGCTCCACCGACGGTCAGCTTATTCCTCCCGCTCAAAAATTTTCTCTCTCCTCAGTCGAATTTGCTGGCCTTTTCTCTGTCTCCTCTCTCGCCTTTCTCACTCTTCCCTCCCTCTCTCTTTCTCTCTCCGACGAACAGGACGCGACCTCCCAGTCTCTCTGTGCCACCTCTCTCCGCCGCCTCCGGACCTCCGCCTCCGCCCGGGGCGCTGGTCATCTGCCTCTGGCATCTCAGTCTCGTTCCCGAGCGGCACCAGGCTCCCCGCCGCTGACCGGGCGCTGTCCTGAATCAAACAACAAAGTTGGTCATAAGTAGATTTACCTGCTGAAATTCACTCAGGCGGTGCACATTGGGGTATCATTCACATGACGGTCTCTTTTCTTTGCCTTTACTGGTGGGCTTTTCAACTCTCCGAAACCTTCGCACCACAAAATCAATTTTTAATATATCATCAAGCCTCAATAAAAAGGACTTTCCCTGTGCCTTTGCACGTGGAAACCATCAACTTAGAACTAGCAACCAAAATATATCCAGGGCTTCTAGATATCTTTAGAAAACAAACACGCCATGCAAGAGGACCAAACACCAAACCGCGTCCACTCAATATATTGTAGAGGTTCATATCTTAGGAAGAAAAGGAAAAAAAAAAAAATTAAGTCCCATAGATTTGCTAAATGTAACTGAATGGGAGGAAGTATCTTATATATCTCTATACGTAATATGTCAGTAATGAAAAGGCCAATGTAAAAGTATCTTCCTTTTGTTTGTTTGGAACATTTGAACCTTCTTTTGCTCCATTTCTTCCATGGCAGACCGTGGACCCTTGTTTACAATTGTTCTCTTTCTTAATTGTGAATTACCTATTTCAGGTAATGCTGCACAAACATTCGACCCATGTCTCTTAAAAGTAGCAATAATTTGCTTACCATCATCATTCCTGCTCTTAGAAGCAGCAATAATTTGATTGCCATCATCATTCCTGCTCTTAGAAGTAGCAATAATTTGCTTTCCATTCTCAGTCATGCGTGTCTTCTGAATGTCATTTTTCTGCACAAGCTTTCTCTTCTTAGCTCTCTCTTTACTAGCACCAATTCCGAGAGCAGCTTCACCATCCGGACTATTGAATCCATCGAACATTGAGAATTTTTCTACGATGCTTCATCATATTGTTCGAACTCACCGATTGAGAATGAGATGAAGTGGGCACGAGAAGAAGCTAACCTTCTGGTTGAAGGTGCTTTTGCTGGAGGTACATCTACCTTCCGTTCATCGCCATTTTTTCGAGAGGAAGATGTTCTATCCGTAGAACCACCTGGGGATGGGCAACGTGCTTGATGGTGCATGGGTCCTCTCCCGGGGATAGATCCGCTTACCTTCCGATGGCTGAACTTCAGGTGTTACAACAGATTTCCCTCCACTCAAAGACCTCTTGCTTGGAAAATGGGAGCCACCAAGCATTCGAATACATATCCCAACCTGAGGGCTCCGTGAAACCCAATACATATCCCCATCGAAATCCCCACCAGCTATTTCATCGGCCAAGGAGCGCAGTCCACTAGTAGGGAAAAATATAGCATACTTTGTGAAGGATTTATTTATTAATTGGGCTTAAGGCCCGTCCGGCTAAGTTGGGCCCATGAAGCCCGGCCCACGGGAATAAGGCCCGTGGAAAGAATGGGGTATAAAATGGAAGAGAGAGAGAGAAAGTAACGTTGGTTGAAATCAGAATTTACGTATTCTCTCTCGCGCGTTTTCTCTCCCGAAGAACAGTAGGCATACGGCGCGCTTTTCCTCCCTTCAAGGCTTCATCGGATCAAATCGACCGGTTTCTCTTCCTCCATCAACGACGGTGTTTAATCTGTGGCTAATAAGGTACGCTCGATTCCGTGGTGTGCTTTACGATCGGTGATTCGTGTTGATTTCTCGAGCTTCGCTTCCGCATAGTTTTAGGGGTTCGATTCAATGTCGAATCCGCGTTTTCGGGGATTAGTCATTCCCTTCATTGGTATCAGAGCCCTAGTTCACGTTTTCCCGATCTGTTTATTGTGTTTTTGATTGAATTTCGCAAAAAGAGTTTCGGCCGTACGGATCGAGGCAGAAATCCCGACACCCGAGCGCCTGTTCGGCCCTTTTTCCGAGTTTTCGTAAGTTGAAATCAAAATCTAATGGCATAGGAAGAAAGGCGACGTCGAGACGATTCTGGCGATACCTCGAGCGCCGCCGGGCGACGCCGCACGCGCCCACACCCGCGGCCAAAAGGGCGAGACGCGCCCGGAGACGCTCGGTCGCCAGGCGCGTGCGGCACACGCGCCGGTCGACGGACCGGCGTGTGCGTGCCGCCGGCAGGCGAACCGGCGCGCGGCGGTCCACGGACCGACGCGACGCCGACGCCAAGCATGACGTCACCCAACGGTTAGTAACCGCTGGGGTGACGTCATCGATGACGTCAGCAACGTCGGTTGGCCGGTCGGTCACCGGCCGGCGACCCGACCCGCGACGCCCGGCACGTGCGGGCCCGCGTCGCGTGCGTCGCCCCGCACGTGCCGGCGCGTGCGGCCGACTCCCGTCCCGGCCGACCGTCCGACACGCCCGTCCGGTTCGACCGGTCCGACCGGGTCCGACGATCCGACATCCGGCGACCGCGACCGTTGACCGTTGACCGTTGACCGATTGACCGTTGATCGTTGAAAAAAAAAAAAAAAAAAAAGGGAAAAAAAAAAAAGAATGTGTTTCTTTTTCAATTAAGTCTATGTGGGTTATAAGTAATCCCTTATTTTTGTTCCGCATTTGTTGCGGGAACAATGCCTCCCTTGAGGTTGCGCACACCTATTCGCGCGATTCCGATGAACAAAATGATAGGGCTGTCTAAGCCGATAGCCGAGCCGACCGATCATCGATGGGAGAGAGGTGACTTAATTGATCACGTCCTTGAAGTCAACGGGAAAATTCAACATGTCATATGGAATGGTCGTCCCATGTCACAGTCAGAGATGGTGCGATTTTTCATAAGCACTCTTCCGCCTGAGTGGCAAGACGTGTTGAATTGCATATGGGATGTCAACGGAGATGCTTCCTATAAGAAAATTGTCATGGATTTTGTCAATAAATATTATTGTATTGTTTCAAGGGAAAAGATCAAGATATTAAACAAAAGAGGATCTTTCCGTTCGTGTCCGATTAGGTGTTAGTTATATTGACTGTTTGTTTAGTGTGCTTTGTGGACACATTATGTAATGATTGACTACCTGATTGTTGTTGTACAAGCAACTTATATGTATTGTTTTGTATTAATTGAAAGCATTATTGTTTTTATTTTATGTATATTATCAATTGCTTTCAATGACTGCTGATTGCTGTGGGTAATTAGCTGTGAGTAGTTTTAGAAGTTTTTGTAGCTTCATAAAATTGATTTTGCATATGACAATTATATTAATGATAATTTTAAGTTAGGATTTTTGGAGGATGATTAGAAACGTAGTGACCTTTTGATTCTGAAACCTTACTTGAAATTATTCATTAATATGATGGGTCTATGCAAATAGGGATGCATAAATGATAGGCATTAATAATTCGTGCATATTTGTCGATGTATTCGGATCAATGGCTTCAGACCACAAAGAGCATAGTTCGAGCTGAACAAAGGTGAAAAGCTCAATGGTGACAACTATGAGATATGGCACATAAAAATCCAATATGTCTTTGGAAGAGCAAGAGGCACTTGAAGCTCTTAACCCGACCATGGTTGAACCCGAAGAGGGAAATACTGCGCATCACAAAAGAGATAAAGAAGCTTTTGCTGCTTGGAAACGAAAGAACTCTCTCGCTCGCATCACGTTGCTTTGAGCAAAGCATGGAAAATGATGTCATGCGGGAGTTTAGGCGTTTCGACAATGCTAAGGAAATGTGGGAGGCATTGGCAGCAAGATTTGGTCATACTTCGGTGACTAGGCGAGGCGGCTCACTATCGGGTTTGACTTTATAAGAAGCCTCATGGTCGACCATGAAGCAACATCTTAGAAAGATGTCAAACATGATAAGCGAGCTGAAAAATGCTGGCCATGTCCTCACGAGATGAGCAAGCGAGTGCAAGCAAAGTGATCCGTTCCTTGCCTCGAGTTGGGAGCATATGAAGGTGCACCCGACCCATAATGAGTCTATCAAAACCTTCGAGGATGCAATGCGTCATCTTGAGCTGGAAGAGGACCGCCTCTTGGCGTCTAAGCCGGATGCCGAACTATACCATGCTAGTTCTAGCTCAAGTGGAGTTTCGGGCTCCAAGCGCAAGCGCCCTACCCGGTTTGATAAGGGGAAAGGCAAGGAAGAAGCTGGTCCTTCGGGGAAGAAACCCAAGTTTAACCAACATGATCGAGGAAAGCGTCCTCGCATGAAGAAGCCGGCAAGGGTGAAATGCTACAACCGTGACAAGAATGGTCACTATGCTCGCGACCGTCGTGAGCCAAAGAAGGTATGCACCCCTTGTACTTTTCAGAACTTTACTCTTGTGTCGAGTTCTCGTGTTCTTGACTCGAGTCTAATCCTTTGTGGACTGTGGATTCGGGAGCGACGGACCATGTAGCGAAGGATAGAGGATCCTTCGTGGAATTCCGACGAGTACCAACCGGAACTAAGTGGATCTATGTGGGAAACAACTCCAGAGCTGAAGTGAAAGGAATTGGCACCGCCAACTTAACATGCGTGGTGGACGCACTTTGTTCCTTCATGATGTCTTTGTATGCTCCGGAGATTCGTCGGAATTTAGTGTCTGTTTTAATGTTGGTTAGACTAGGTTTTAGTGTGAACTTACGTAGTAGGGGTGTGAATTTGTTTTTGAATACAAATTACTATGGTTGTGGTTATTTTCTTGATGGTTTCATTGTATTGGATATTGATTATGTTAATGCAAATGTGTGTTATTCCCTTATCACGTCTTCTAATACCTATGATAATGATGTGAATGTGTGGCATGCTAGGCTTGGTCACATTGGCCAACAACGTATGAATAGACTAACCAAAGAGGGCTTGTTGGGCAACATTGAAAAGTCGATTTGCCTATATGTAAGCATTGCCTAGAAGGGAAAACAACACGGAAACCATTTGGGAAAGGGAAAAGAGCTGAATTTCCTCTGCATTTAATCCATACTGATGTCTGTGGTCCAATGAATGTGAGAGGAAGGCATGGGGCTATTTATTTCATCACCTTTATTGATGATTATACTCAATTCGGATATGTCTATTTGATTTCTCACAAATCCGAAGCAATAAGTTGTTTCAAAAGGTTTATGACCTTGGTAGAAAATCAATTAGACAAGAAAATAAAAGCATTGAGATCCGATCGAGGTCGAGAATATTTATCGATGAGTTCAGAAAATTGTGTGATGAAAAAGGAATAGAAAGACAGTTGTCTATTCCGTATACTCCTCAACAAAATGGTGTTGCGAGAGAGAAGAAACGAACCCTAGTGGAAATGGTTAGGTCCATGATGGCGCATGCTAACTTACCTATCACCTTTTGGAGTGATGCGTTGTTAACTGGCTGCCTATATACTTAACCGTGTGCCTTCCAAATCAGTTACTTCCACTCCATATGAGTTATGGACAGGTAGAAAACCGAACTTAAGCTTTCTTAAGCCATGGGGTTGTGCTGCCTACACACATGAGTCCTCTCACAAGTTTGGGAAATTGGGTCCCAGAGGAAAGAAGAGTATTTTTATAAGGTACTCGGAACACTCAAAAGGGTATGTGTTCATAGGTGAGCAGGAAAGTGGGAGTATAAGCGAGTTTGAATCACGGGATGTCACATTCTTAGAGGATGAATTTCCTAAGAAGGGCGAAATGGGGGAAGATTGTTCCCTATTTGAAACCTTGAATCAAGATAATGACCTTAGTGGAGTTCGTCCAAGTGGGAGTAATATGAGAAGTGATGAATTGAATTCTACTCATTCCCAATTACAACCACTTGATGAGACGGCATCATTATTACCTAATCCAAGTGGGAGCATGATGGGGAATGATGTGCAAAGTGTACAATCTCCTATACGGCGAACAAGTCGCCAAAGTATTCCCCGTCGACGTTTTGGCATTGAAGGGGAAACTTTTATGGTTGCTCCACAAGATGAAGATGAGCCAAGAAATATTAATGAGGCTCGAATTGCCCTAGTAAGGAAAAATGGATTAATGTAATGGAAGAGGAAATGGAGTCAATGAAATCAAACCAAGTCCGGGAGCTGGTTGATCTTCCTAAAGGACGCGAGCTATTGGGAACAAATGGGTTCTCAAAATAAAGCGAAAGGCTGATGGCTCAATAGAAAGGCATAAGGCTCGCCTTGTGGCGAAAGGGTATAATCAACGGGGAAGGAATTGATTATGAAGATACGTTTTCTCGTAGTGAGATTTACTTCGATTCGCATTATTCGGCAATTGTGGCTAGTCCGGATCTTGAGTTACATCAAATGGATGTAAAGACTGCTTTCCTCAATGGAGAATTAGAGGAAGAAATATATATGGAACAACCCGCTGGTTTCATAGTGAAAGGCCAAGAAGAAAAAGTATGTCGACTTTTGAGGTCGATATATGGCCTTAAGCGATCATCGAGGCAATGGTATATACGTTTTCATAATGCCATAAGGGCATATGATTTTGCGATGATTGATGAGGATCATTGCATGTATATCAAGAGATCCAAGGATCAATTTGTGATCATATCATTATATGTTGATGATATACTAATTGCCGGAAGCAATATGGAGTTTGTTAATACCGTCAAGAGTTGGTTGTCTTCCAACTTTGAGATGAAGGATATGGGTGAGGCTGCATATATTCTTGGAGTTAAGATTTCAAGAGATCGTTCGAAGAGATCGTTGTCTCTTTCGCAAGAAACCTATATAAATAAGGTTCTTGAACGGTTCCGTATGCATGATTGTAAACCCATAAACACTCCTATTGCAAAGGGTGAAGGATTGAGCCATAGGCTGTGTCCAGGGACTCCACAAGAAAAGGAACAAATGAAGCATGTTCCTTATGCAAGTGCTGTTGGGAGCTTGATGTACGCTATGATGTGTACAAGACCCGACATATGTTTTGCAGTTGGAATGGTGAGTAGATACCAATCCAATCTAGGTTCAGCACATTGGAAAGCCGTCAAGAGAATACTGAGGTATCTAAAGGGAACTGCTGATTTCAAGTTGAATTACCAAGGAAAGGATCTGCGACTTGAAGGCTATTCAGATGCTGATTGGGGAGGAGATTTGGATGAAAGAAAATCTACCTCAGGATATGCTTTCTTATCGAGCAATGGCACCATATCATGGAGCAAGAAGAAGCAAACGTGTATAGCCTTGTCCACGATGGAAGCTGAGTTCGTGGCATTATCAGCAAGCGGTACAAGAAGGAGTTTGGCTTAAGAGATTCTTGGATCATTTAGGTGTTATTGAGAAAGCTGCAAATCCATTATTGGTTAATTGTGATAGCCAAGCGGCTATAGCATACACCAAAGATCCAAAGTATCATGGCAAGACCAAAAATATAGATACCAAGTATAACTTTGTAAAAGATATGGTTGCACGAAAGGATGTGAACTTGCGGTACATATCTACGCATAGAATGGTAGCAGATCCTATGACAAAGCCAATACCTAGAGATGTGTTTTGTGGTCATGTAAAATCTCTAGGATTGCGTAGAGTCGATGTTTGGATTGTAATTTCCCTGAGTAGTTCACATTTATGAAATTTTGATTTTCATTGATTAATGCCTATGAATCTTTATGTGATCTTTATGCATCTTAATGCTTAGTGCATCATTTAAGTTAAGAGGAGTATGTCGGACAGATATAAGATTAGCCCACTCACACGGGTGATCGCCTCTATTTACTATGTGATAAATAGGGATGAGACTGTATTTAAGCTTATTATCTAGGTGATAATCGAGAGCTCAAGCTTAAAATACACATGTCGCCTTAACTAAGTGTTAAGATGAGGACATAATAGTTGTGATGTCCGAAAGTAAAATACCCCACATATTTTACTTTATCCGTCTAAGATGCCGATGTGAGTTCGATGGATTTTGTGAATGAGTAGATATGTGAACTCAAGTTAGACATTGGGTATGTCCGAACTATCATCCTGTACGGTATTGAACAGTATAGACATACGCTCCATGGGAAAGGAGTTAATACCGTAATACGTATTTCATACTACGTATGCATGATACGACCAATAAGAGTGGCAAAAAGTTTGATCTCAACTTTTATGACGTGTGAGACTCTTGAGGAAAAGAGTTCCTCAATTATTTGTCCCCTCATGACTCTTACTTATTCTCAAGATTTCTATTTAGTGTTTGCTATCTTAGGATGTTGCCAATGGTCATGTGTTTGATTCGATCTAATGGGACATTTCTAGAAAAGCAAGCTGAACGAAATTGAGAGTTTGAAGGAAAGAGGAAGATCGATTTTGGAGAATCACATTGTAGTTTTTGTATTCATCGGTCGACCAATTATAACTATCTTTGTGATAATTATAATTGTGAATATATATATATATATATATATCATTGTTTAAAAGAGATCAAGAGAGATATAAATGTGATCGATCGATCTAGGGTACTTGCATACTAAATCTACTCGGAGTGTGATGCCCATTATTGAGCTGCTATATATTCCTAACAGATGTATAGCAACGAGCTCTCAAAGTATCTTTGGTCGCACGGATTATTCACCAAGTATGAATGTTGAAGAGAGGTAAAGAGAATTTTGTTCGGCCCACCATGTTTAAGAGAGAGTCTATGTTGGATTATTCTCTAATGGGGCTGAGTAGGCCCTGTCCGCCCATGTTGGTTTTGGACCACCATGTGAAAGTGGGAGATGAAGGATTTATTTATTAATTGGGCTTAAGGCCCGTCCGGCTAAGTTGGGCCCATGAAGCCCGGCCCACGGGAATAAGGCCCGTGGAAAGAATGGGGTATAAAAGGGAAGAGAGAGAGAGAAAGTAACGTTGGTTGAAATCAGAATTTACGTATTCTCTCTCGCGCGCGTTTTCTCTCCCGAAGAACATTAGGCATACGGCGCGCTTTTCCTCCCTTCAAGGCTTCATCGGATTAAATCGACCGGTTTCTCTTCCTCCATCAACGACGGTGTTTAATCTGTGGCTAACAAGGTACGCTCGATTCCGTGGTGTGCTTTACGATCGGTGATTCGTGTTGATTTCTCGGGCTTCGCTTCCGCATAGTTTTAGGGGTTCGATTCAGTGTCGAATCCGCGTTTTCGGGGATTAGTCATTCCCTTCACTTTGAATTTCCAACTTTTGTTTCCAGAGCTTCCACATATGTAGCGTTCAAAACAAGAATATCCCCGAAGTGCAAACCAGATTGCAGTATACTAATACCTTCCCGAAATTTGTCCACCTTCACCGCATTGATGATTCAAGCAAACTATTAAATAGTAAAGACACCCGAAACAGCATTATAACATCAAAGCCCAATAGGTAATTACACCTTTTCCCCAAAGTTGTGAATATCAAACTAAAACGTGGGTTAACAAGAACAGAACCAGAGATGGGATGTCATCAAAGCAATATAACACCATTGATGTCTAAATCCAAGGACCAGATATGGAGGCATGTAACTAAATTAAACATCTAAGCCCCAGACAAGCATAGCTACAGTTATTCTTTAGCACTTTTAAGAATTCCTCTAAGATCGGCTGTCCCCATTAGATAGTAAGAATCTGGAATAGGAATCCTTCCTCCTTTCGAACTCTTCTTTTCATCGTTCATCAGGATGGACAGACGATTCTGTAGGTATGTTTCGTCCAGAGGAATCCTAGATAAGATCATTCTGGCCGCAGTGAAACCATCCTTCTCACCATGATTCACCGAAATTGTTCATACGGTAAAAGAACAAAGGAAAACACAAGGAAAAATGTTTACACATGAAATAGCAATTGAAGGAACTATGCACCCGTGGGAAGTAAAAGCAAAGCAAAGATGAATAGAGATGCATTTTTTACTTATGCATATTTCAAATCAAGAAAAAAAGAAGAAGCACATCCAAGTATAGAAAAAAAAAATTGGAGAAAAATCTCTTTTTGACTGTTTTAAGAATAGACAATATTTCAACAAAGTCAAATGTTCGAAGAATACTACCTCTTAGAGCTGCTCGTTTACTAGAGAAGACACTATTTGCATCTCCCAGAGCATTCTCCACCATGTCCAAAAGAAAGTCATTAGGGACCCCGCCATAGCTTAAAAGTGCAATCAAAATCTTTGAAAGATATGCACGCTTTGGTTTATTACTGCATCAATGAGGACCAAGGTCTAATCAGTTCTTCCGAAAAGGTAAAATTTGATGGCAGAAACAGCTCCAAACAAAAAGCAATGGGATTTAATAATTCACAAGAAAAACATGTCCCATGTTCAAATTAAACTGCTGAAAGAACAAGAAAGCCGCTAACTTTTCAGTCTGTTTAAGATGTCCCCGTGCACAAGGCTGGTGGTGGTTCGCCATCAATTAAGATGTCCCCATGCACAAGGCTCTGAAGTTGTAGGTTCTAGGGATGGTTAGATGTACTTATCCTTACCCCTTACTTTTGCAGAGAGTTTATTCCATGACAAATCAACCTAGCTTGTCCTCTAACAGAAAGACCTACTTATGAGAGGGGAAAAATACAGAATTCTCTGTGCGTACACCCATTTCCAAAAGCACTGACAAATATCCTCATTATGGCATGGTGGTCGATGCTCCAAGTAGAAAAATGTGTGACCCGGCGCTTGGGGCATTCAGATTGAGAGAGAGAGAGAGAGAGAGAGAGAGAGAGAGAGAGAGAGAGAGAGAAGAAACAAGAAACGTTTCTGCTATATGTGTCCATCTGCTTTTATTAAGTGCATTTTATGTCTACGATTCTGGATGGTCCTGTGACCAAACTAATAGTTAACTTCAATTATTCAGTTGCCTTAAAATCGTGCAAAGGAACACCATATTGCCCATGGTTATATAATCACAACTCTCTTAATTGCTCCAGCAAAAGTAGTTCTCATCCATGCCAATGTAAATGTGATAAAAGTCTATGTACCCTCATGCACATGGACATGGCTGTTTGCATGCATCCATGTGGACTACTCCAGCCAAAAGTTTTGGATAACCCGTGCTATAAACAAATGATCTTGAGTAGCTATATCCTATGTGACATTGCAGGATTATGGAGAGGAAGAATTTGGATGCCATCAGAACATGGTCAACACCTTCCGGCTACTTGATTTTACATACATAAAATTGGTTTTTAGTAGTGTCAAAACACAGCATGTCAAGCAACCATGATGCACAATTTTCGTTTTCACTTCTAGCAAGAACCAAGTCTAAAATTAACTTAAGATATGCGAGAGGGAGATACCAGGCGGGATATCAAAAGAATGGCCAGTTTAGTACAGGCTTCCTAGACAACTAATGATATAACACAATTTGAAGATTCAACAATAATTCCCAACCTATGGGTGAAGCGACCAAGTTTGATTCAAATTTATATCTTCAACTTACTTCCAAACAGGATGTCACAGGATTGAAAAACTACATAAGTGTTAATAACTTATGCACATGGAAGGAATATGCAATAAGAAGCTATAATAATAATAATGGTCTGTCACAACACTCAAATATCTTGTACTTCTCATATTCATAGCTTCAGTACCACCCTTTGAAATAATGACCTTATTCAAGTTTCCAAACAAAAGCTTAAAAAAAACAAAAGGAATTACACAGCTAGTGTGCCTTTCAATCTAACCGAGTTAAGTGTCTACCCATGTAAAACAAAACGAAAAGGAGAATTTCAACCCTTAGCCATCAAGTTTTGATCAAACATAACCCTGTATTTACCGTCTTCCATCCGGCGACGATCATCCGGATGAAAATTATTGGACGGAATTAATAAACTCACAAACTATTGAAGAGATAGCAAAGTATAAGAAGCTTAACCCTCCACACTAGAACTTTCCACTTAGATTAATGATAAAAAAGATGACGGTAGAACATACTCCGGTGGGAATGGCGGGACGCGACTTGCTTCGGGAGTCAAAAGGGCCGATGAAGAACTCTCCCCTCGGCCTCCCGATAAGCTATCCAACTCTACCTCGACCTAGAAGCCAAAGCAGCCACTATCACCAAGCCTCCATGCTTCCTGAAACAGAGGCAATAGAAAAGAAAAAAAAGCCAAAGGACAAAGAGAGGTCTCACAGTACCCATACGCCTCTCTCTCCTCCACCACAATATCCCTCGCGGCCGTCACGGCGTCGCCGAAACCCCAAAACTTAGCACCGCCACCAATATAGCCTCGAGAACCTCTTTTGCTTCAAAATCCTTGGCTACGTACTCGAGCCCGAAATCGGGACCGAATAAGGAGTAGAAGACAAAGAAGGTCGAGAGCCGATCGCAAGCAAGCCGGCGATTTCGGAGCCGCGGGCTGGAAAGTCGATGACGGCGACGAGGACAGAGGCGAGGAGGGAAGCGCTTAGGGTGAGTGAGAGGGCTCGAGACAGAGAGAAGGGGGCGCTTGGGGTGAGTGAGAGGGCTCGGGACAGGAGATTATTTTTGCGGAGGAAGCGGTGGCGAAGCGTTAGTCTCTTATCTCCATTCAAAACGAGAATTGGAAAACCATCCTTGACATCCGAGTTCACCTGTGTGAAAGAATATTTTTAACCCCATTAACCATAGAACTTTGAGCTGAAAAGAGAAGTGACAGGCAACACTATTTGTGATTATGGTATACATCATCCCTTAATCACCATTTTCGACTAGTCCGTTGTGTCACAAACCAAGATAGATCGCGATAGGGGACGGAAAAAAAAACAAGACTTGACGCATTACAAAGGAGTGATCCCAGACAAATCCACAAAAATCAAGCTTTGGTTCCACCAACAGGCATTGACACTCAGTATACCATCTAACGGGAACAACACAAAGCCAATAGACTTCAAGTGAACGTGAAAAGACACTCTTGGGAAAATTCCACAATGATTCAAACTCATCGTAATCAGACGGACAGACACAACCCGAGAGCCGAGCAATGGTAATCGATCCAAACCAACGCAAAGCATCCCTCCAAATCACAAAACCCAACAACAGGTGAGTGATCATCGCTAAAACAACCACCAAACAAGCAACTCATAACACCCAACCTCTCCAAACATAAAAAAAATTCACAGAATTGAGAAACGAACACCGTCCCTCCCATCAAAAACCAACGAACCAAAAAGGGACGAAAAAAGATGGAAAAACGGCGGCTTTCCTCTACCTGACGGAAAATGGTAGAAGGGAACTTCAAGAGATAAACCCGAAAGCGAAAAGCAAGGACCCATCTTCTCCTTCTTCTCCTTCATCTCGTTCTTGTTCTTCCTCCTTCTCGCTTCGACGTCGAGCCCGAAATCACCGAGAAAGAGAGAGAAAATGCAGCAGGCCTCTCCTTCTTCGCCGCGCCGTCGACCCCGCCCAAGTCCGCCGAGATCTCCCTCGCGACCGAGCGTGCCAGCGTCAGGATAGCTCCGGGTCAACGGCGGGGAGCCTGGTGCCGCTTGGGAACGAGACCGAGATGCCAGAGGCAGATGACCAGCGCCCCGGGCGGAGGCGGAGGCGGAGAAGGAAAGGAACTGAGGCGGAGGCGGAGGTCCGGAGGCGGAGAGAGGTGGGAGGCGGAGGCGGAGGTTCGGAGGCGGAGGCGGCGGAGAGAGGTGGCAGAGAGAGACTGAGAGGTCGCGTCCTGTTCGTCGGAGAGAGAAAGAGAGAGGGAGGGAAGAGTGAGAAAGGCTAGAGAGGAGACAGAGTAAAGGCCAGCAAATTCGACTGAGGAGAGAGAAAATTTTTGAGCGGGAGGAATAAGCTGACCGTCGGTGGAGCCGAGCCGAGCCGAGCCGAGCCGAGCCGACCAAAAATCAGCGCCTTCTCTATTCAGCGGGTCCCGCTCGGGGACACGTGCCGGTATTTCATTGGTTAGTGCGCACCAGGTCAGCAGATGACGTGGCGCGCACTAACCACTGAATATTTTCCGACCGACCTCAACAACAACGTCAGCGCTCGCACGCTTGCCGTCGCTTGTTCTTGTCGTCGTCTTCTCTCTCCTGTCGCCAAAACCCTCTCGCCCTTTCTACCTCCCTCGCTCGCTCGCTCGACAATGTCTCTGTCCTCCATTTCGCTGAGGTCCGCCGCGTTTAGCCCGCTCTCGTCCGAGCTCGACGATAGCGTGAGTCCTCTCGATCCTCCCCCCGCTTTCTCTTCTTCCTTCCTATTCGTTTCGAGGTTCTCTCTCTCTCTCTCTCTCTTCCGAGTTTGTGCGGCCGAAATGGCGTTGGATCGAGGCGCGCGGTTCTCGGTTGGTTTCTCATTGCGGCTCTGATGGTGGTTGGCCTTTCGCAGGGTTTTGCGACGGCGGCGAGGCTCCCTTCGAGCTTCCGATTCGAGGAGAGAGCGAGCTCGGCGGGGAAGGGGCAGCGATTGGTGTCGCGGGCGAGGAAGCCGGGATTGAGGTGTTGTAATAAGGATAGGGACATGGACGTGAGCGCTTCCGCCGTCGCCGATGGCGTCGCCGAGTGCTCTCCCGGTGTGTTCTCCCTCCTTCCCTCCCTCTCTCCGATTGTCTTTTAGCTGTGACTGCTGGCAGCTCTTTTGTTTTTTTGCCTGATGTTCCGTTGTGCTTTCAGAAATCGAAGTGAAGGAGCCCGGCGTGTCGACGCTGTTGATGAATTTCGAGAATAAGTTCGATCCTTACGGGGCGATCAGCACGCCGATTTACCAAACGGCTACGTTTAAGCAAGTAAGATTCGGTTGGAACTTGCTGCGATCCATGCCTACTTCTTGTTCCTATTTGATTGGGCTTATCCAAGAAATGTGAAAGTGAAATTTTTTCGAAAGGGGAAGGTATTGGTGTGTAACATTGCAAATGCTGCAGTGAATTCTTTCTTATATGACTTTCAACTAGCTAAAATTTGCAGCCTTCAGCCACAGAAAATGGTCCCTATGATTACACCAGGAGTGGAAATCCTACTCGGGATGCGCTAGAGAGGTATGATCATGCTTGATGCTTCTAGATTCGTGACTTGCTATGACAAGGCATCTCGCAGTCTTCTGTTTTCTTCTTGAGCTTACTTATGTTTAAGGGATGTTTGGATTCCGTAGCCTCCTCGCAAAGCTAGACAAAGCCGATAGAGCATTTTGCTTCACTAGCGGAATGGCTGCTTTGGCCGCCGTCACTCATCTTCTTTCAAATGGTAGTTACTCTTTGCATGCTTTGTTTTATATGTTTCGCATCTCTTTTCTAAGTACTCAGCTTGATGAAAATGAATTTTGGGACATGTGCAAAGGCATTCTTTCTCCCTTCTTTTCTGTGGTTGCTTGGAAGATGTTATTTGTTGTTTCATGTGCTAATTAGCAGGGCGGGCAAAAAAATGTGCAGGTGAGGAAATTGTTGCTGGAGATGACCTTTATGGTGGTTCCGATCGTCTGTTGTCCCAAGTAACTCCAAAATCTGGAGTCGTGGTGAAGTCAGTTTCATTTCTACTTTTGTTCATTTCTTTTGAATACAATTTACCTATTTTAATTACCAAATTAATGTTTTAGGCGGGTAAATACAAGTGATCTACATGAGGTGGCATCTGCTGTTGGTCCCTCCACCAAGCTTGTCTGGTTAGAAAGTCCCACCAATCCACGGCAACAAATTTCGGATATACGAGTAAGTGCTCTCCTTCATTACAGATTTCTTCGTATGTCAGGATAGCAGAAGTACTTTTAGAATACACATCTATGCGCACTTCTATGCGAGTGCTTGTTTGCATTCATTTTAAGTTTTTCCCACAAAATTGTTCTGTCTTTTTTCTGAAAATTTGCTTGAAAATTCTTAAGCAGCAGCATGAGTTCTAATCTTCGTCAAGCAACTTAGATATGAGAAAAGGTGGTTGAACTCGTGTAAATTCTAATGCAAACATTGGATAAAATATGTGCATGTTCATAAATATTGTGGATATTGAGGTCCTATTCATACACTAGAGCCTTCGCTTCATACAATCAATGCTGTTAGTAATTTGTAAAGTTAACATTCGTTATGCCCGTAAAGTTTCTATTAGTATGTCTTTTGCAATGAGATCAAGGAATATCAATTCTGTCTTCAAAAGATACTCCTCTTACCCATAAACAAATAGGATGTTGTCTTGTTAACAAATGGCAAAATCCTTATCACGTGTGGTATGTAATGCAGACAGTGGATGCATTTACAATTTATACAGCATATTTTTCTGGCTCTTTACTTGATTTGTTGTTTCTTTGAGAGTACTGCTCTGTTGCGTATCTCTGATGGAAAAATGCTTTTTTTTGGTGCCTTCTAGAAAATAGCGGAGATAGCTCATGCTCACGGTGCCCTTGTATTGGTGGATAATAGTATCATGTCACCTGTATTATCACAACCACTGGAACTGGGAGCAGGTGGCCAGATTTTGCAGTAGATGTTATATGAATTTGTACCCAATGCAAATTGCATGTTGCTTATTAGTATGTGTCCTTTCTTTCAGATATTGTAATGCATTCTGCCACTAAATTCATATCTGGGCATAGTGATGTCATGGCGGGTGTGCTTGCGGTGAAAGGGGAAAGGTAAGAACTGCAAACACGAAAGTAGTTCTCTTGAGAAGGCATATGCAAATAGTTATGAATAGAGGAAACCCACCTCGGTATCTGTACGGCTGTAGATCTGGAAGTCAATATTTATAATCTTGATTACTGTTAGGTGCTACTGTTAGATGTGAAAAATGAGCAGCTTCAACATCGGTTTTCTTCAAGTCCCTAATTTGCTTCTTGCAAAACCCCTTTTGAAGTCCTTGATGCAGACAATTATCTGTTTACATGCTTTAACTTTGCTTTATAGTCTGGCAAAAAGGAAAAAACTGTATCACCAGATTTGCACTTTAATACAAGCTTTCCATGTATTGGTCTTCTGTATGAAAGTTCAATGTTTGGATAATTAAGTACTTAGTCACCATGATTTCCCTTTCTGGATGGGCTTTTCAGTAATTGGTTGATCTGAACTTTAAGTTTTATGATAATAACCCAGAGTTAACTGAACTTGAAACTTCATTTGTTGCGCATGTTTTTTATATTGCTTGGCACCATTTCTATCTGGATTTCTGGCATCATGCGTTTCATTCCAAGTCTCTTGCCTTTGGTATTACTGGTGTAATTTCAGTTTATTCTCCAACCAGTCTCTTGGTGAAAGCACCTATTGTGTTCTATATGGTATTTGCATTATAAATTTGGATTGCATGAAATTCTTGCCTTTCCAATGGAACACATCCTCGTGGGGAGTTGCATAAATATGTCATAGTTCACTGGATGATGTTAGCTTGGTGTCAAAATGCTTTTCTTAGATTTATTTACCTTCTGACATTTGGTTGTTGCTGACTTTTGCCCCTGTCAAACCTTACCAAATTTTTCTTGTTTTATTTCCTTGTTTTCATGTGTTCCAGCTTGGCAAAACGGCTATATTTCCTCCAAAATGCCGAAGGTTCTGGTCTAGCTCCATTTGACTGTTGGATCTGCTTGCGAGGTATTAAGACCATGGCTCTAAGGATTGAGAAGCAACAGGTGCAGCTTCGTGTCTGCTTTAAGACTATACCTGCTTTTTCTGTTGATTGTGCTTTTCCCACTTTCATTTGAATTAGCATCCAGTATGCTAATCTAAGCGTGCCTAGAAATTTAATCTTGAAACCAATATACATCTTTGGGCAGGAGAATGCACAGAAAATAGCCGAGTTTCTATCTTCCCATCCCCGAGTAAAGAAAGTCAATTATGCTGGTCTCCCTGATCATCCTGGGCGTGCCTTACACTACACTCAGGTACTCAGTGGAACTGAGACTTCCCACTTTGGTGCTGAAGAATCCATATTGACCTTAATTGTCATTGCAGGCTAAGGGCGCTGGATCTGTGCTTAGCTTTTTAACAGGATCAGTGGCACTGTCAAAGCATATTGTTGAGACCACCAAGTACTTCAGTATAACTGTTAGTTTTGGTAATTTCCCTGAACTAAACTTGCTCCAAACTCTAGCAGTTTCATCTTTAAGTGAAGTTAGTGGAATTTTGCAGTAAATATGGTGGACAATTACATTAAATTCTTACCATTCTGTGTAGTTAGTTCCTTTCATCGTAAAGAATCTAAAGATCGCATAGTAAAATATTGCACTACTTTGTCTTTCAACGTAACATTTGTGAAGCAACATACACCACTCGGTGTTTGTAATCTGCTTCTTAGAGTGAGTCTGGCTTAGTTCTTTCTCATCTAATATAACCTCAAGCTCAAAATATCATTGGCAGCTGGTCCTTAACAGATTTATGGTTAATACTTATGGGATCTAGCTAGTCCCAATTCAGTCTTCCATAGAAAAGCGATGCAGTCACCTTTCAGTTGATTAAAATTGCAGAAGAATCTGTTTCCTAAACTAAGTGGATCGAAAATTTTGAACATTTCATGTCTTAGTTATGCACACGTGAAATGAACATTTTGAATGCTTTAATCGGATTGTGTGTGGACTGTGCCAACCGGTGCTCACAGCCACCGTTGGGGGTAACTTGAATTTTCACTTGTTGAATTTGATTGACAGGGAGCGTGAAGTCCCTCATCAGCATGCCATGCTTTATGTCCCATGCCAGCATACCGGCCATGGTCCGTGAAGCTCGGGGCCTGACAGAGGATCTCATTCGAATCTCTGTGGGAATCGAGGACGTGAGTGATCTGATATCTGATTTGGACACTGCTCTTAGGACTGGACCAGCTTAGTTGCTTGCCCCAAATTGGGAAATCTCGTAGGTGCTTTGCCCTGTCCTGGGCCCTGGCTTCTATTCCTAGTGAAATAACTCTGGAAATGATGTCAAAGTTATGGTTCCCTGCTTCCCAGTGATTCTTACTTTGGCCGTTTCTCTCTACCACAAAGAAAATGAGTTTAGCCACGAGTACGAGAGAGGAAGCAGGATTTCTCGTATGTAAGCTATTGCTTCCGGTTCTCGCCATATTTTCTTTATGATAAAAGTAGTGTTCACCTTTGGGTGGTTCTTTTACCACTCTCTAGGGGAGCAACGGAAGGTTTCAAGACAATTCTTTCCAACAAGACATGGCTTGATCTACAGAAAACTCTTATTTAACTCCTCTCTGGTGCATGATCGTGGGTATGGGTTAGCAGAAAACGTTTCAAACCATTAACCAAACCGAAGCACTGTTTTCTGCTATTTGGTTTGACTGAAGAGGACGTTTTCGAGAAAATGGTTCACAAACTAAACCAAACCGGCCCAAATTTTTAGAACTTAAAATGTATGACCTATTAATCTCGAGTGCTTTGCCCACTTCCCTATGAAGAGTCTAATTGTTTTTAAATTCGAAGGAGGTTTTACTTCCATTTGTAGCCAATTTATGTATTGTTAAGTGCAGACTTTTGGTTTGTTCTTGAAGTTAATGCTCCTAAGCTAGTATGGCTAGTTAAAAACAAAAAAGAGTGAGAAAAATGGTTCGGTTCGTTTTCAAATGGAATCAAATGCCAAAACTAATTTAGTTTTTGTTCCTAATTACGATACGGTTTGATTTACTTTGATGTCTAAATCACATCAAAAAGTAGGCCGACGCATGCGCTTCCCAGCCTAGTCAAGAGCCCCAACTCCTTCGACGCTTGGAAGAAAACGAAAGCTCATGTAGGAACCATGCCTCAGGTGAATGAAAAGAACACGGAGGGAAGCAACGGAAGAACAACAAAACCACCTGTTTAAATCTCTCCTCAAAAGTACCAAACTGATATATACATTTGACACCATATCAAACAATTACAAAATGCCAACAGGGAGCACAAAAGGAAAAGCAAACCATCAGTCACATCAAAACCTGTGTGAGTGTACCTAAGAGAAGCAGTCAAATCACAGACGCTAAGCCTTCAACACACCAAATGCAGCACAGTAAATGAATCCTAGTACAAGCCTAGATAATTCATCTCGATGAGAATTCCGGAGTCATATATAGGTCCATGTTCCCACATTATTCATCTCTGTTTCTTCGAGGACAAGTGTGCTCCCATCGTCATCATCACTACTCCGGGATGTCAGTCAGCAATTCTTTTTTTTACAAAACAATCGATGTCTTTGAGGACCAAGTCTTAAGCATCTTCCTCCTAAGTGACTATGTACACACTCTTTTCTCCTACGATGACGATATACCTGCTTGTAAACACAAAACAAGTGACACGAGCTTAGGAAAGAGAGTTCCAGCTCAGGGCAACATGCTCTCATCCATCCAAAAAACAAGGACCCTATATACACCATGATCAGCAACAACGTACCGTTCAAATAGTTGCTATTCACTGCCAAAATCTCCATAATTCAAGCTTTCTGATATAGGGTCCAACCGCCTGTTGTCTCCTGTAACACCGACATATTATCTGAGTTGGTCTTTGCAGGATGGCACCAAATCCTTAAATAGAGCCAGAGGATACTTACCTTGTTCTCCCCTTTCACGAGAATCCAGAAAGTTCTCATTATCTGTTGCTAAGAAAGGTGAACGAGGATAGCTCTCCAGTATATCTGAACAAATTTAGAGCCAGAAGTGTTATTCATGAGGCTATTGCAAAGCAAACTATTGACACATATGTAGGGGGACTAACAATTCTCAAGTCTAGGAAAAGTTGGATCTCAGTGGACATTAATATGCCAAAAGGATGATGTAAGATCAAATCTAAGCACACATGGAAAGAGAAAAGGACAAACCAGACAAACCAGAACTTTGAGAGAAGTCCGCTGTCAGGTCTGATAGACTGAAATTTCTGGGTATTTGACCCAAAAAACCAAATGAAGAACTGTCTGCATCCAAAAGGGCTTCATTGATGGGTTGCGATGTAGAGTCTACACTACTGAAAGATGCAACAGATGTGTCGCCAATAGGTGGGCGTGTTTCCAGGACACTGTGATCAGAGCCAAACATGTACGGTGAAGGACCAGAATAGCCAGCTTCAGTTTTAATCATTCCCCCATTAATCCCTTGCACCAGACCCCCCATGTTTGAGGTCTGACTAGAAAGCATATTTGGTGGAGCATCAATCCTACTGGCATGAGCAGACATTTGCATTGCAGCGTGCAAACTTGTAGGTAGTGGTGGGCCACCATTGGTGAATGCATTAGTTAAACCAGAAGCAAGGGGTCGCTGAATGTTTTCTGCACCCAATGCTGGTCCTGTCGCATAGCATGCTGGATTCTGAGGCACTGTTAAACGCATTGCCAAGTAATATTAGTAGAGTAAAGTATGAATTAAACAAGGGAAAAGGAGGGTGGGCTGCGGGCGGGTTGGGGAGTGGAACTTGCAAGATGTAAAACCCAGAAGACGTAAAAAGAGAGAATGACCACTGATCATTTCTGTGAATGGAATTTAGCCGTGAATAAACATCTGCTCTTTCCATTTCAACAGTTTTTTTCTCTTTTAAATTATCTGCTTCTTTCCCCCACAAAAAGAGCAGAAACAAAGGGAGAGAACAATCTACATTAAAAGTTCTAAAGCCAATAATCAGAGACATTTAAAAAGTTCACCTCATAAAACAACATTTGTTCCTCGGATTCACCCATATGAGACCATATGCACGACCAACAACGACAACAAAATTTAAATAAATAAATAAATTTATTTATTTAAAAAATAATAATAATAATAAAAAAACACTAACCTAGGTAATAATACTATAAGATAACAACAGAATAAGAGTTTCAAATGCAAATTTGCACACTTCAAGTATCATTTGTTTGACCATAAAAATAAAGATATTATTTGAGGGTAGATAACGAACTTATCCTGAATATCATGGTAACCACAGAAAGTGTTCATCACAGTCAACAGAAACAAAACCATAGTAGATGCAATCTTACATGTTGGCATATGAGTTCCATTAGAAGTTGGAAGAGCAGACGCTCCACTAGATTGCATCTGCTGCATCAATTGAACCTGTTGCTCAAGCAACTTGTTGAATTCCATTATCTGGTGTTTTACCATCAATCTCAAGTAATAGGCCTTGAAAAAATCTCGGTTCTCCTCCTCCAGCTTTTGCCAGACTGAAAAAAATCAACAAATAGTATTTTACTATTGAAAGACCTATCTGAATAGGACTCTTGCAACCAGAACAGTATGCCTTTTCCGAATGTCATAAAACTCAAATTTTAAAAGTTAGCAGCCACCAAAAAAGCCGATAATAAGCAAATACTCATTAGGAAACGTATGATTGAATACTAAAACTACAAACATGACATTACTGTTGCTCTACTCAGTTGTTTTGTCCAACCATTATACAGCTAGATATTTTCATCTGGCCATAACTGCTTTTGGGAAATTATGTTACATCAAGTAGATATAGAAATAATTAGACTACTAACCCTTTGATGTTCTCAAGTTTTAAGATCTCAATTTCTCAGACCACACAGAATAAGAAGATAGTGATGTTACAATTTCATGATGTCTCCTTGAATAGATAAACCAATAAAAAGAAAATAAAGCTTGAGAGAAAACTCTGAAGATCAATCATCATGGCTAGGTCTCAAATCCATAATCCATAAATATCTAAGCCTTGTAAATATGCTGACGGATTCAAAATGCATTAGATTATACCCAATAAAGAAAAATGCGCAATTTCTGCATTTCAATGACAAGACCATTGGTGATGTAGGGACAAACTGAAATTTCCAATACAGTTTTCCCTGCCAGAGATGGAGTTGGTCTGTTCTGCTGCTTCCTATCTTAATAGGATACCACATCTACTGAATTATCAGCTCGAAAACAATATCCACGATATGAAAGAGGGACATTTGCTTAAAATCTTTATTCTGTTGTACAGCCCCAAGTTAAATTGTGAACGCTAAAGTTCAGGACTAGGCAGTCGGGGATTTGGTCAAATTCAATATTCTCAAGCAAACAAAGAAAAGTACTTTATGAGAGGCCAGATAGCTCAGGGAAAAAAGTATCTTCCTCTGCCCTAATTTTCAGGGAAGAAAACAGAAAAGCTGTCTAAATTGGTCTTCATTCCCCAGAAAGCACATAGGGATTCCTCAACTACAGATAAGCAAAAGGAGAGGATCTTGGCCATGTCTATATATTGTCATCTTCATATTGAAGCAACAGGAGCCATCAGTTGCAATTCTCTTATAACAATAACTCAGGAAACTTCCCCATGCAAGCCCCACTATTTATTTTCCAGGTTCTCTTTCAGTCAGGGAGCAGGCTTGGAAATAAGCAGTAAAGGACAGAAGGACATTTAGTTACATACTACCCCCCCCCCAAAAAAAAAAAAAAAAAACCAAGAAATAACATATCGCCTGCTTGGAAAAGAAACGAAAGAGCTTTCATGAGGAAAGATAATCCCTAATAGTCACATTCTTTCGACTTCAACTTCAATGGTGACATTCATCCATTAAAATTCTCACACAGGATGCTGAAAATTCTTGGGAAACAAGGGGTTTCCTCTAAGTGCATATAGGAAATGAGTAGAAATGTCTTGGGATGTTTAGAAGCATCTTGGATTGTTCACATTATTTCTCCAAACAATTCTCCATAAAGAAAAAAAATAACTCATCAGCACCTTAGATCTTGATGGAACTTAAGGTCTAAGTCTAACCTTTACATCATTTCAAACTAATAGCCATGAAGAATTTTCCACATGCAAACACATCTGATCGTGTTCAGGATACACTACAAATGCCTCCAACATATTACCTAATGCTCTCAGGATACGCTACAAATGCCTCCAACATATCAACAAAATGCCGGTGACTTGGCATAGCGTGATGTCTTTACACGATGCCTACATGATTCAGGTAAAACAAATGTCGATGCAACAATCAGTAAAAAATAAAATAGGTTGGGTACCAAGTTCAGTAAAACCAGGATCAATTTTTGCCTGCTCCAACAGTGTATCCACAACTTCCTTCTGGTTCATGTAAAGCTGTAGACATCGTTCAATCAGGTTTTGAACCTGTCAGAGAGAAACATCAGGCAGAAAAATATCAGACTTTTACATCAAGAGTCTCTGAATGATATAAAAAATTGACAAATTGATCACGTAGAGTTAAAAACTCAGTTTCCTGCTTACCAGTTGTATATCTTGACGTGAGACTCTTCTAACCGTTCCACTTGACATGCTTGAAGGTTCTATGGCTACTGGTGGAAAGTAAAGTGTAGATTGCGAAAATTGTCTGCTAGAGCCACAAAGTTCAGATCTGCAGGTTAGGATTACAATATGTCAGCAAGTAGAAAACTGCAACCAAATGCAGGAAAGCAAAAAAAAAACCCACAGAATCAGTAACAAATCACAAGCAGAATGTGGAATATGAAGTGCAAGGGGACATCAATTGCTTCTTGAATGTAATAACTAATGCAGCAAAATCATCCAAATTTTTAGAAATTTCATCTAATCATAGAAAAAGTTATCCTCCAGGAAAGATTCATTGAATGGAGAAGCAAATGATCTAGACCATCACAGATCGCAACAAAGGCAACTTTACGGGAAACTCCTCCACTAAAACAGAAAAAAGTACAAATATGATACATAAATACATGATTAACTTAGCAGTGAGAACAGAAATTGAAACGAAGGTTTTTTTTCCTTTAGTTGTAGTAAATGCTGATTGTAGGGCTTTCTGTTTTCCAGACATTTCACGTGCACCGTGTGAACAAATATACTCAAGAAGTTGAGGTCAACAGAATCATTCTAATGGTTTATTTCTTCTTATGCTGAAACTCATTTGGGTCATTGGCATGATTCTGTCAGTCAAGCATCCAAAATCACAGAGAACTCTTTTCAAATAACAAATTACATAAAAAAACAACCTTATCCTTCTAAGTGGACTGAACCCTCTGCCATCCCATTGCATTCGATCCTGTATTAGAAATGGTATTAGCCTTAAACATATCGCCAGCAATAAATTGTTATCTTAAAATTATCGTTGACGTGTAAAAAGCAAAGTTTTTAATTTAACTTGGAAAGCTAAGTCGCGATCACGACATTATTAAGTGCGTATCTACTCTCTAAGGATGAGAAATAGATATCTCCTCTCCCGAGAAAGTGAGAAAACGTAATTTCCGTAATTGGCCTCTGCCACCCCGCCTAGAATCCCATAACTCATGCAACTTTACATCATGAAGAGAATCTCCAAACCCTGAAAAAGCCGTAAGACCATCACCACACCGACAAAAACCATCACTAACGGTCTCCGATTCCCACGGGATCATCCGCTTCCATCTAGCTACAAAACGCCTTACACAAAACCAGAACTACTCAACAAGCCATCGTTCCGACTACTTTTCCCTACTACTCAGCCAAAACGGAATCCGATCCCAGAGCCGCACGACTCCCCGACACCGGAAACGGGAGCCAGCCCTAGGGTTTCGCGCGGGGGGGCGGGACCGCGCCCGATCACGGCGGCCGAAAAGCGCGCGATCGCCCCCCACGGCGACGCCGATTCCCCTAAAACCCTAGCGCCGGCAGCCGGGAAAAGCAGACACGAGGACGAGAGAGATAGAAAACCACCGCCAACGCCATGCACGAAGCGCCGGAAACCCGCCGACGAGGAGCACGTCCGATTCGCCGCGCGAGGAGGACAGCGGGATCATCGAGAGAAAAACAAGCGCCGAATCGGAAGGAGGGAGGAGGCGGGATCGGAGCTCACCTGGAGGACGATCTCGGAGGGAATCCGCGACGGAGGAGAGGAATTTCGGAATTCGGAATTCGGATTTCGGCCGCGATTGAGGAGAGAGAGAGAGAGAATTTTTTCTTTTTTTCTTTTGAGGGGGCGATCGAGCTTTTCTTTCGGTGACGCAATTGGAGGGGTTCGGTTCTTTGTTGTCTTTTGTCCGCTTCTGGCGAGTTTTTCGCTGCTTTTTATAATTTTAAAATTCCAATTGAAATAAAAAAAAAATAAAATAAAATAAATAAAAGGGAGTCGCATATTGAGAGTGGAGGGGTGGGACACGTCGGACGGACGCGGAGGAATGAGTGGGGCCCTCGTGGGAGATCGAGGTCAAATTAGGTCAACGCAGCGCCCCCGGGGGTAATTGTCATTATCCATTCCGTGCGATGCTATTGCTGGGCGGCGGAAATTAGGTCAAAGTTAAATCTTCTGCGGAACGCCCTCTTTAGTTAATAGAATATATTTCGATGATAACCTTTTTTTTTATGGAATTTTTTTTTTTTTGTAATTAAGGCCTCATAGCATATATTCTGAGCCAGAACCATAGCAAATTGAAAATTTTAACTTTTGTCCATTATGAAAAAAAAATAAAGTTAAATTATTTCGAAATGGTCGGATTGTTTCCATCGATATTGAATTTTATTTTTGCATGCTGTATCGGACAATAACAAAGGGCGATGATTTATGTACACATTGATTTATTACGATCAAAGATAGATGTTTACAAGTCAAATGAATAATAAAGTATTATAATCGACCAAGTTTTAGAAGGAAATTAATTGTTCATCAACAATTCGATCGAGTTTTGGAAGGAATCACAGTCCAACAGCATTCACAGAACAAAAACCAAGCATGTCTAAAATGACCCCATTACTAGAAACTAGAAAGAACCAAACATGACAACTTAAGAAGCTTGCTAGTCAATCAAAATCAGTTCGATTCAAATTTCACCTCAAATTAAATTCAAGATTCCAAATCAAGAATTAGACCAATCAAGGCAACCACGTGCAAACCGTTACGTAAGGTCAATTCAATCTAGTTCTCGAGTTAAATTGGAATGAATATGCACCCCAAGCTCGTATTTCTTTTGACACTTTATGCAGTTTTATATAGCAAAAGTTGTAAAAAAAAAATTATAAATCTATTGCACTATTACCAACTCAATCCTAATTTTTTTTAAAAAAATTTCAATTAAATTATAAATCTTTTCACATTTTGTCAATTAAATTCATATAGCCAATTTTTGTTGGAAATTAACTTGGGCATCAGGCTCCCTAAGTGATATAATCGATGTTAACGTAAATAATTTTTAATAATATTTTAATATTTATTTGGATTTATTTATTTATTCCTTCTTTTTTCTTTTTCTTGCATTTCTTTTTTTTTTTTTTTGTTTTTCCCTCTAGCTAGGCATCAGGCCTTGGCGATGGCCATAGGCAAGGGCCAATTAGATTGACCTTGCCAGCCTCTAGCAAAACTCACCCTCATCGACCATTGGCAAGGGCAAGCCTCACTTGCCCCTAGCAAGAAGCCTCATCAATGGCTAGGTGAGGCTTCCCTGAGGCCATTGAGATCAACCTCACTGGCCCTCATCTTTAGCTGATTGTTAGTCATCGTCAAGGCTTGGTGACTAGCTAGAAGAGAAATATAGGAAAGAAAAAAAGAAGAAAGAAATGAAAAGAAGGAAAACATAAGAAAAGAGAAAAAATCAAAAGAACTACTAAAATACTATTAAAAGTTATGCCACATATGACGTCGGGTGTTTATGTTAACAATTTCTTATCAAAATCAAACGAATTGACTTGATTGGCAAAATGTAAAAAGTTATAATACTCGGTTGACAAAATTAAAAAGTTTAAAACTAAATTAATAAAAGTGGAGTAAATTTAGGCCTCTTTGCACATTTTTTTCGTTTTATTTTATATATATATAGGACCGGACTAGACGAGAGATAATCATTGCAAGCATTCATAGATGGTTTTTTTTCTTTCTTTCTTTCTTTCTTTCTTTTTTGAGAAAAGTGATGGCCATTGAAGAGTTTCTCTATTGACATACCTCATCGCTGCATTTAAAGGTAAGGATGTCTTCCCTTGCGACATTACACTCATTCACGAGTTGCATTCAAATCTTTTGTTGTACTTAAAAATGAGAACAATGCTTTTTTAAGTGTCAAGTGGCATATTTAAGGATCTACACATCATCATTTGAGTAAAGATGTCCTGATGCAAACTATCGTTTGCTCCGGTGCATGTTAATTCGAGGTAACCCAGCTAAAAAATCTAGAGAATGTTGCTTAAAGACCTAATTTGGGTAGAAATTTAGAATTCCCGTGAGATAAATTTTGGGGGGAAATTTCTGAACTTTGTAGCATCATTTTCCTCCCCAATTTTCTTCGCCCCCTTGTTCCCATACATCCCACGTTTTCTTCCTTCTATTAGAGTCTCGTTTTCCTTGCATTGAGATCGGAAAAAATGAGGAAGGGGTACTGTCAATCAACTACTTCATTTAAGATCTATATACCTGAAAAAAAAAAATTTAAAAAAAGCAACCAAAAAAGAAGAGGGAAAAAAAAAAAAGAACAAATCTCCAGCGCTTCTCTCTAATCTGTATGCGCCAGCAGTGAGCAGGAATGGGGTGTGAAAGAGAAAATTAGTGAAAAGATACATGGTCACCAAAAAAATAAAATCGAAGGGTGTGTGTGACGATGATTCATCAGAAAGTGGCGACTCCATTGTATCTGCTTCTCGTTCTGTCGGGCGAAAGGCCTTCTTCGACGTCGAGGGCCTTTCTCTTGTTGTTATTGCCGGATTTCTGTTGCTGGTGTTGTTGAATCTGCTGGGATTGATCTTGTTGACTCTGTTCGATCTCGAGTTCATGTTGGCGCGGTGGTTGTGATCGAATCTCACAATGTCTCTCCGATTCTTCTTGAAATTCCTGTTCCTGTTCCTGACCCTTGAGCTTCTTGGTTCTCATCATGTGGGGTCTGAGCTTGTTCACGTCCGATAATCGCACTGGCTTCAGGATGAATTCCTCCGCACCTTCTTCCAAGCATCTGCATCGTCCCAAATCAAACACGCCCCCGTTAACAAAACACCATCCATCATCCTCCTGAACGTCGTAACATCTGAGCACAAACATTGAGGAGGTTCTCTTTTCCTAACAGTACTATGTGCTGCTCTCACCTGTTGATCCTTGAAGGGACATTCTCGGATGACATGATGACCACCGGGATGTCTCTCAGAGACGAAGATTCCTGCGAAAGAACAAAGTCGTATGAGATTTGCGTACACCAGTTCTTTCCGGTACTCTCAAGGGATTAAGTAAAAGTGTGTACTATCAATCTGCACAAGAAAAGAAAAGTAGATGCTATCTATGAGTTATAAAAAATTCAATTTTGAGGGGACACTAGAAATCTGAAAGGAGAAAAGGGGGTTGCCAAAAGGAAAGGTTCCTGTAAATTACACCAGATTGCCCTGCTCTGTTCTGCTTTTCTTTGTTTTCTTGGCTTGACAGATCTGATCGGTCAGCCTTACTATTACTCGAAGATGGGTAGGGAATATATTCTTGGAAATTATTACTCATGGAAATTCCCAAGCAAGTGGGCGGGGAAGAAAGAGGGGGAAAGAGATAAAAATGGAAGGACCCACGACCAGAAACATTCAGAATCGTGCATGTTAGCCACTTTCTGACTTTGTCGATCTATGGAATGCAAAACAATCGATCTGGCGAGACACGGCTGGGGCCAAATTTTCCCGGAAAGGAAAAACGATGCCTACAAGACGACCGAGGGGAGAAAAGGAACGAAAAGGAAAGGGCAAACGGGAAAGAAAGAATATCTGTAATCGTGAAAAGAGGGGAGAGGCCGTACCTTGATTTTCTTGAGCAAGTCGTAGCCAGTCATTCCGGGCATACAGTAGTCTGTGATGATGAGATTCACGTCCACTCCCTGTTAATTAGTCCACAGGAAATCAAAATGAGTCGCGCAACAGAACCCCAGAATATCGAAAAATGGCAGGAAAAAGAAAGTTCCCGAGGGAAAGAAAGACGGAGAAATGCTGAAACTGGAGCACGCATTATTACTTGATGATCGCTCGGCGAAACGGACGGGAGAGAATCGGAGCTGCTTCGGTCATCGTTAACACGGGAACCCAGGAACTCCAGAGCTTTACTACCAGAATCAACGGTAGTCACTGCAAATGGCAACATGAAAGAGTCGAACAAAATCAGAAAAGGAAAAAGAGAGAGAGAGAATGAGAAATGAAAGCGCCCAAAAAGGCAAAAAAAACAAAAAAAACAAAGCAAAGCAACAAGAAGAACTAAGCCAACTTCTTGAAGAACCCATTCTTCGTTTCATCCAAGAAAACACAAAGGACAGAGAGGGGGAGAGAAAGTGCCTGCCTTGGTAAGACGAAATCTTGAGGAGCCGCTCGATGAGCTTCCTATCGATGAGGCTGTCGTCGACGGCCAAGACGTGGAACTGAGGCTCTGCGGCACTGCTCATTTGCGGGAATGGAGAGAAATACGAGAGATCCGAGAGCAGAAACTTTCTCACGAGGGTACGGCACCTTCTTCCTCTGCTGCTACGACAGGGGAGGAGGGGGAGCACGGGGCCGTCATGCGAAGAAGACCCAGCAGAACCCACATCGAGCAGAGCAAGATCCGACCATATTTCTTCATTCCCCCGAGGCAACTCTCTCCCGGCCCGATTCCTTTACAGAGACGGAGAGAGCAATGCGAGGGGCGTGAAGATTTGGTAAAAGGAACGGAAATGCGATGAGAGAGAGAGAGAGAGAGAGAGAGAGAATGAGTAGATTTGAGGTGTGCAAAGTGGGGGTGGGTTGATTTTATATGACGAGAGGAGGAGATTACTGAGAGAGAGAGAGAGAGTTTGGATGGAAGCGCAGGCAAAAGCCGAAAGAGCAGGGCGAGAGAGAGAGAGAGAGAGAGAGGGGGAAGGGGGTGGAAGTGGGGCCCGCCAAAATCCTCCAAACAGATACAGATGGCGTCATCGTCCCCTCGCCTTGACCGCCGGCATGTGTGCCGGCCGGGGGTGGGCGGGGGCGGAGCTGTTACGGCCTTTCGCCATATCCACGAGCAGGTGGAGCGAGCGCTGTGAAAAAGCAGGGGAGGGAGGGAAGGGAAGGGAAGAAAGATAAAAGAAAATCGATGGGCTTTTGGCGTAATGAAATCCCTGGATTAGATACAGTGACGGAGAGCCGTGATTCCTCTTTGAATTCCAGCCACTATCTTCAGCGATTCTTTTGAAGTCATGCATATAAATTACACTTATAATCGATGAATTACGTCAACTTTGAATTGAGCAATGCTCACGAAACATCTCAAAATGAGATCCGGGTCATATTGTAAACAACGTCACGCCGGCACATTCAACCTTGCTCAGTAAGCGACGCCGACAATTCCATGTGTAAGCACTTCATTGCCTAGAAAAGAAAAAGTTTACGAACCCAATCAAACAATTTTTTTAAAAACGAAAAAACATAAAGGGATGTGCAAGCTTTATTAGATATAATTTTACAAATTTCTAAAGTAGACAAATCCCCCCACTCACTCATTATATATTCAAGTATTCTTTCGAAGTCGCACGTATAAACTGCTTTTTTAATTAATGAAATTTCACACCTGATGTTAAGTTGAGATGAGTGGAGCTGACACGCTCCTAAAACACCTCAAAACGAGGTCCACATCATCCCGTAAGTGACAATGTTAGCAAGCCACGCTGGCACATGTAGCCTCACTCAATAAGCGACGCCGGCAATTCCGTCTGCTGACTTAATACAAATAGACCAAGCCGAACAAAAAACTCAGATTTCAAGTACTTAATCACACAAAAAGAGAAGTTTAAAAACCCAACGGAACAATTTGAGAAAAGAAGAAGAAGAAGAAAGTGTCAAGGATGTGCAAGGTTCATTCCAATTTTCACGAGACAAAATCATACGAGGTAAGACCTCTTTTGTTTCTGTGCATGAAATTTGAAGAGGCACCGTGTCTGTCTTGGGGTTTTTGCCGTCAGATTGATAAACAAAAAATATTGACGGTCTAGCTCAAATAATGAATGGTGAAAGATTATAAGGACACTACGGATTTTTACGGCCATCAAAATCGATAGGAGGGAAGAAAAAGAAAATCGACTCGCTTTGGATGTAATGAAATCCCTAGATTGGATAGAGTGACGGAGCACCCTGATTCCTCTTTGAATTCCAACCATCATATTCAAGTATTTTTTGTCCATAAGTCATGAAATTTCACGCTTGATGCTAAGTCGAGACGAGCTGAGTCGACACGCTTCTAGAACACCTCAAAATAAGGTCCACATCATGCCATAAGCAACCATGTCCCTCACTCAGTAAGCGCGTTGCCGGCAATTCCGTTCACTAACTCAATACAAATAGACCAAGCCGAACGAAAAAAAATCAGATTTCAAGTACTTCATCGCACAAAAAGAAAAGTTTAAAAACCCAGTCGACCAATTTGAAAAAAAGGAAGAATAAGAAAATACCAAGAATATGCAAAAGCTTCATTCCAATTTTCATACAACGTGCATAAAATTTGAAGAGGCATCGTGTTTGTCTTGGGGTTTTCGCCATTAGATCGATAAGCGAAAAATGTGAATGGTCTAGCTCAAGTAATTAAAGGGCGAAAGATTACAAGGACGCCATGGACTTTACCCCCCACCCTTGAAATCGACGGGAGGGAAACGCTGTCGAGCAGGTAATCCGGCGAGACGGAGGGAGGGAGGGGTGGGGGGAGGGGGTCCTTGAAGAGGGAGGAGAGAGGGGGAGGAGAAGATTCCCCGACAGGCTTTTGAGGTGCATGGGGACAGCCTGTCACGTATGATCCACGCTCCCAAAGATATCCCCCTTGCCCCCACCACCACCAAAAAAAAAAGGCTGATCTCGCGGGGCCCACGCGCCTCCGTGGAGATCTCGCTCGCCTCCACCACACTCGCTACGATGCTCCCCGCTACGCGCCCGATCCATCATCATCATCGTCCATCCGTCAATCCTCGAATCCGGTCGTTGTTCTGTTGCCTCGTCCCGTAAAAGGCAAAGTAGTTTCCCCCCAGCTCACTCATCCATTTGAACATATAGTAAAAAATGTCGATTACTTGATAAATTCACGATAATTATCACGCGAGGTAACAATACGAATGGTTCCTCGATTTTGGTTAAATTTATAATTTCGTCTTTAGAATTTTAATGATGCGATCTTTAGAGTTTGACCAAACGAAGAGTCGAATTAAATGTTCGAATTTCTTTTTGATGTTTCCTTAACTTAATATGGCGGGTCGGTGAGTAAAAAGCAAAAGGCTCTTTTTTGGCTTTTTCTGTCAAAACATTGCTATTTAGTATTTACAAATAATAAAGAAGAAAATATGATGACTTCAAACGTCATTATCAATGCGTTTTTCGAGGTTTTAAGGTGTGCGACCTATAATATTATTTAAAACTATAGGAGGAAAAGCATGCGATAATTATATGTCTAGTTGCCTACTCGTTCTTTCTTTCAACCTTAAAATCAATGGGAATACTTTTTCTTTTTTACTCTCGAAAATAGCTTTCAACGTCGCACAAATTCAAATGTCGTAATTTTGAAAAAAAAAAAATTACTTGAATCGATTGATCCAAATCACAATAACCAAATATAGCCGTTTTTTTGTGATCAAACTCGAAAACCCAATGCTACAAATCGATTAGATGGTGATTGTTCAAGTAAATTTACATCTGATAAGTATGCATCAAATGGTGATGTTATCTCCATTTCTTGTTTTGTAATTCAATTTGAAGAAAAAATCAAAAACAATGTGCATGTCTGCTCGAAAGAAGCCTTCGGAAATTTCGTGATGGCTTGCTTTGACCCCATCAATGTCCGAAGGACATGTTTGGCCACTCGTGGACCTATTTAGACATCATTATCAGCACGCTTTCAAGAACTTAAATTGCTCGATCCATGATAATATCTAATAAAAATAAAAAAGGGGGCGAGAGTTCAATGTGGAATGTCATTTTTTCTTTCAACTTCAAATTTACTCATGTTATTTAGTTATTTCTCATTCTATCAAATAATAGCTTTGGATTCCATGCAAACTGGGGTGTCTTGATTTTTAAGGAAAGTTTCCAATTCGATTTATCCAATTTATAATGGCGAAAGATCATCATTTTTTTATTTATCAAACTTAACCATTTTGATTATTTAAGCCTTCATCATTTTTCAAATGAAAGTTTCGCATTTTAATACGTGAAACAATCTCCAACTCTATTTGACAAATATATCCACTCTATTTAACCCCTCTGTCTTTCTCACCAGCTTGGCTATGTCATATAGTCATATCCACTTTTGTTCATGCTCTTGGTAGGGTGTCGTGGGTTTCATGTAAACTCATAAATTTAAATGATGGGTAGAAACTGACTTATTTCTATTTTTTTGGATGTTATATTGTAACATGATTATGTCATCATTAGACACGGGCATGTACATTAACCTGCGATTCAGTTGTTTATGGGTGTTGAATATTCAATGTGTTAGTAACCTAAATCGCTACAACTTTTCGATTGGTGAATTTTTATTTTTCTAAAAATAAAAAAAAAAAAGAGAGAGAGGAAAAGACAGAGCAATACATGGTACCTTGAAACCCGTGAAACTGACGGATTTCAGGATGACATCATGATCCTGTAGGTTTCAGAATTGGGATGCATAGTGGAGGTTCTGGGATAGAGTAATACCCTATACGCCCAGGAACCTTGCACATTGATAGCAACCATTCACTTATGTATGGACCACGTCTAGATCTTTTTCAAGCGAGACTATCTTAAGCACCTAATAAACATGGATTAAAGAAAAAAAGGGACAAAGGTAACAATTTTTTTATTACCCCTACATTTGATGCCGCCTAAAGTAAGGAGAAAAGATCGACCCCCAAAAAAAAAAAAAAAGCAAGAAGAAAAGAAAGGGGAAACAGAAGTCTGGACCAAGAGCCAAAAGAATAAAAAATGGTTTGGACCAACCTTGATAGAGATCGGAGGTGGCCTTTTCACTAATACATAAAATCGTGCGTCAACTTTCCATGTTATCGAGAAAATTAGGCAACACTTTGCCGGTAGCTTGAACTATTCGAAAGCTTAAATCCACAAGTTTAAATTAATACATCATACACTGCGCAAAACAAATTAAGGTGAAACCCGACTCCGATACCATATTTATAAGTCTAATTTGTTAATGAAAAAGATCACACGTGTATAAAGAGTATACAAATTTTGTAAATAAGCAATGTGGGACATTTTAATGGTTTGTACCTAATTCATTTTTCAATTTAATTTCCATCGGCTGATTAGTTCTCATGATATGACTCCTCATGTCTTTTGGGTTTTTTTCCTTTGAGGATTTGAGTTTGATCCAGCTTAAAACTAGTATCTTCTAAGATTAATCCCATCACTTAATTACAAAAATTTGGATTTTATATATCTTAGTTAAAAACGATAATTTATCATTATTGCTCAATGATAGTTGATGATTTTTGCGGTTCATTTTTACCCCCCAACAAAACCCACGAAAACCAAATTTTCTTGTGATTCTTTGCCCAATCAACTTTTTTTTTGTCCAGAGAAAACGTGCGACCTTCATATCAGTCACGTAATGTACATAAAAGTCGCTGATACTATCTGATTTGATTTGTTAATTTAATTGCTTGACTTTCAATTCAATAGTCAGTTGTCCTAATGTCAACGAAAACGACGATTTCAAAGTTAATAAGAAAACGGGGTGCGTGGTCAAATCAACTCCTAAAATTGTTGAAATTAAACATATTTATGATAGCTAATTAATCAAGACAAGACACGTATCCGTGGACTTTTTTTTAACTCGACCCCCCCAAAAAATTAATTTTTGGCAATTGAAATGTCATTTTCATGATGATGTAAAAGGATCCCAGCCAGGGGGCTTTCTGCTGCATTAGACATTTTCTTTTTTGTCCTCGCGAGCATGAAACGTTGACTATAAGGCAATTCACATGCCCAGTGGAACGATTTCTTCCATTTTCATTTCATGAAGTTATAGAAATTTGGTATTAGACTTAGAATCTAGGCCTTGTCCATTGAAAATTCAACTTCTGAGCAAAAAATTACTCAAGGACTTCCCCACCACCGTGATTCCCGAGTCATCTAACATGTCTATATGCATGAATTTTGTACATAGCTCGAGCAAATATTAAATCAAACTAGAATATGAAACACTATAGTTTGAGTCCACTTGTTAGGTGGAAGCAGGAACGATAAGGCATCGAGGAGACGCTGGTGCAACCAGGGGTTTGACCAACGTTATGATATTGCAGAAATTTTCACAAATTCAAGGAACCCGTTGAGAATCAGTTCCGAGCGACTAAAATACTTCCCGAGTCAACAGAAGAATTATCTTCCGTGTATTATAATTCCTTTTGACTTGCCCGCATATACCATCTCGTATGGAACAGAATACCGAAATCGATTTTTCTTTTCTTTTCTTTTTGTTGTCGAACAAAATAAGAAGAGGAGAAGCCCATCTTGAATGCTGCAACAGCTGGTACAACCGATCCCAGAAGGAGCTCGGGATAGATTTATAAAAAGGTCGGGAGCATCGGGGTTAGCTGAAATACACTGAATCGCCCACCGTTCGGGCATTATTCTAGGAGATACGCTAGTTATGCAGTGAGATCTGGTTTGATGCTGTGCATTATTAAAGCCAGCGGATCACCTTTGTCTCTTCTCTACTGCTAATCAGTTTTCTAATGAGTTTCTCTCGTTTTCTTCTTTTTTTTTTTCTTGGCATTCGACGGCTAGGGAGTCAGCTGGAGAGTACGATGTACCGACCGATCATTTCTAGCGGGATAAACCTGGTCACAGGATCTTATAAAATATGGATAAATTCGAGCTGGAAATCCGTAGCGATCTCGAGCGCGTCTGGAAAAAAGATACGGATTCTTGCTGTCTTTCTGAGGAGGTTTATTCAGATGATGTCTTGAAGCATCCTATGATTATGCTCTGATTCGCGGTGATTAAACTTGTAAATCACCGACGATGGGGTATCGTGCTTCTTCTTTTTTTTTTTAATTTTATTTCGACTGTCGCGGGCCGACCCAGAAACACATGTCTCCACTTCTGCGTACTTTTCACCTATCTTACGTTCTTCCCACAAGTCTTACTGATTAATAATGCAGGCAATTCATTAGAAAGCTTGGCTTCGTTTAATTTGGTCGAGAGTAATAACGCGGTCGAGATCTCGGGCGCCGAAAATATTACTAAAGTTTCAAGGAATTCCCTAATCGCCACATGAATGATTTGCGCCGATTAGATCGAGGAGGTGCACTTGATTTGGTACGAGAAATCTGGTCCGAATCCTCTTAATTACTACAAAAAAAAAGAGAGAGAGAGAGAGAGAGAGATTGAAAGTAGGAGGGAGATTATCACGAGTTTTTCTTATAAGTTATTGGAAAAGCAAGATGGGTGGAAGGATAATCTTGCACATTGGACACCAAATAAAGTGGCTTTGTCCAACCTAAAAGTAGGGACGATGATAATAATAATAATGCAAGAGCCCTGATCCAAGTTGCCATTGTTGGAAACTTTCTGGACCCATTTCCGTGCCATTTTTTGGGGGCCAGCCATCCTTGCTATTCCCGGCAAGGAAAGTGCACTTCGTGGGATTAGAGAAAGGTGATCATCGCAGAATTAATTAATTGGCAGTATCGATTGATTGACGAGTTTGCTTTAGTGGAGTGGCAATAATTATTTGCCTATTGAGCCAATAATTATTCCTTGCACGGACACTTATTAAATTACACTTTATTTGCAATAATTCGATTTTTCGATGCACTCACAGTGCATAAAGTGGCGACAACTAGTTCATCGAAAAACTGTAGGATTTCCTTAATTGTTTGCTTGACAAATATCCAAAGGGCACTCGTTAACATAATCCATATGTGTCAGTGCTATTAGGGCGTCGAGGAGAATTTTCAGCTTGGGAATTGAAGATCGTACGATCAATTCCACTGACTGCATACCGATTATTTTGAGTTAGGGCCACCCGTACGGACCAAATGCCTAGACGTAATTAGTTGATGAGGTTTGCAGGGTATTTCATAGGGTATTTCATAGGTGATCAAATTACTGGACTTGTGCACTTGTGCCCCTATATATAAAAAAAGAAAAAAGAAAAGAAAAAGAGTATAATATACAAACTCGAGGCTCCATGATGTGATGAACAGCGGTAATTGAAATGCATGAATGGAACAGGTGTTACTGTTTTCTTGGAATCCAAAATGGGAATTTGTCTGTTTGTGGTGTGTGATTGGCTTCGTTTCTCGGATTAGATGAGGCAATAACTTCTCGTGATGCGAGGTAAGAAAAGGTTAGGTGAAAATCTAAATTTGGAAAGCAGCTGTTAGGCACGGTAAAATTAAATTACAGTAACTAAGCTAGGTTTAGAATGTCAATCACATGAAGAGCATAATGTATGTTTTTCTTTTAATATTTGTAGCCAACTAGGTTTATTTTGTCCCCTCTCACTGTTATATTCAAGTTTGGTTTAAGAAATTTGTTCGACAAGACAACACACACCAATCCTACTATCTTTTGCTTTCCTCATCTTCTGATGCTTGGATCACTTAGGAATAGTCAACAAATTTTATTTTTTGTATAGTTGACGAAAGCCTATACTCAAATTCTAGGAAAGGACTTTCCCTTTAAAAAATCAAATGTAATGTTCTAGAAATAACGCCGGACCCTAGCACTCAAGCCTAATTCCTTGAGTTCGAGCTCAAATGGAACCTCGAGATTGGGTTAAGGATCCCACTGGTGGAGCTGAAGTACCGAGGTCTTGTGCTCGATTCGCCAGTTCTTGCGCTCCGATCTCTTGAGGCTCGTTCCTAGTTTTCGAAGACTGGGAATGAATCCCAAAACAATTAACCTAGTCACCGACAGTTGGTCTAGGGATCCTTGCTCTCACGCCCAGGCTTGGGACCCAAAGAGCCCAATCCGAGTCCCCAAGGCTAGGCTCGAGACTTGGCCCCAAATTCAAGATCTAGATTGCATTCAAGACTTTTTCTCAAAATCATGTTGTAATTTTCTCGTAATAAATAAAAGGAAATGAATTTTCATATTGATACGAAGAACCCAACCTACTTAAAAATGAAAAACTACATCTTTTCATAAAAATGAGTTATCCAAGGACAGAGTATAATCAACATGACTAGCAAATGAGAGTGGTTTCTAATCAAAATAAGGGTGGTCCAATATATAAAATATGCAAACGTAAATCTCTTATTCCCAGAAAGATTTAGTTGTTCAGAAGCAAGGGAACCTCTTTTTTAGGCTGTTGAGTTTCCAAGTCGCGATTCTCGCCGGGCATTGTGGGTCAGAGTCTACTTCCATTTAAAAAGAATTTTTTTTTTTTTTTTTTTTTTTTGTGACAAATTTAGATATGGATAAGCATGTGAGACAGAGAGTCTTGATTTTTGGAGTGCATCTGAAGCTGTCTTCTCCTCAATTCCAGAGATTCTAACACTTATTAATAATATCGTTTAAGGATACTAATACTAAACTTGGCCTAACTGATAAAATTCACTCGATGCGAGAGAGGGTTTGTTCGAAATTTTCAATCTTCTCGATTAATGAATTCTATTATCATATTGAGACAAACCAGCACATAATAGCTCGTGAATTTATCATGTGCGGAGTAAGTCTAAAGGGAGAGAATGGAATCGGTCAAATTTATGTCGTCCCTATCAAAGGCGAAAAAAGGAGGCTTGCAATTACATTGCTATAATTCCCTATTAAGATTGAAGATTGCGATCTCTAACTTGATATGAGATGGGAGAGATGGCGAAACAAATATTTTCAGATGAAACTCGAGCTTTGGATCTTATATGGACTGAGCAATTATCGGAGCATACGGATACGTGCTCTCGGCATTGGGAGGATGTGTGAGTGGCATGATTCACGAAACGCGCTTATCGCTTTATCGAGCTCGCTTGTGAAAAAAATGAATGTCCTAAATCTCGGCTGAACGATGAAGATGAGATGAACTGGAGGTAAAACAGGAACGTGAAAAGACATGGGCTTATTGGGCTTTTGATACGGGCTTCGTGTTTAGTTGGATCGGCAGAAATTGGAAGTAAGTGGGCTTGGCTGGTGGTCCAGATTTTCGGCTTGACGTGGCTTTCGATGGGCCCATAAATGCATCCGTAGTAAAGAACCAAGGAAGCAAAGGTAACGCCGCCGGTGCATCTCACTAGACAGAGACAAACGTTGTATCCTGAGTTGATTTTAGAATGCCGGGCTAAATTTATAAAAGCTGATCCATTCTATGGCAGGCAATATTTGTGGCTGGATCAGAAGATTCGAAATGAATTATTTCCTCCTGGTCCGGTTCCTAAGTGGTTGCGCTGAGTTGACACCGAGCACAAGACCTCACATTTCATGGGGCGTAAAATTACGGTCGCTTGATCAAGGAGATCCGGACGTTTTGCTTTTCGCCATGCCATCAAGTTTTTGTGCCACTTATTATGATGAATGTATTCGATGTCTAGCTAGTGAAGTATGTTTGATGGATTTGGAGAACTCTCATCTCATGGTTGTTGAAGCTCTGTGATCCTCCTCAAACATCACCCCACATATCACCCCCACATATCACATGCTAAATGGCGTAGTTTTCTCGTACAAACTCTATCTATGTGCCCTAGATGACTTGGCGCTAAAATGTCTGATTCGTGATGTATATTCCAATTCTAACAAAATTACATGTTCAAGTGGTAATTTAACAATAAACTGAGTCGCATCATTATCCCATTCAAATATGGCTGCAGCCAATATTTTCAGTCAAATCCTTGTCTCATGCAGCTTCTGGAATTAAGGCAGAAAAAGGTGGCGACTTCTTCAGATATTAAATGGGTCATGTTAGACTTTTCATTAGTTTAAAGTAGGATTTTAATAATTTGATTTGCAAACAAGTAATAATTTCTGCAAAACTTCTAGACATGTCACAAATTTTGGCAAACCGTTAACTCAAATCAAGTTTCATAAAGTCTTACGACTCCACAATGCCCTAAACTATAATTCCATGGAGTTTCATAGCTCAACAATTCAAAAATCAAACTCCGCGGCTCGAATATCACATAATTCCGTAACCCCAAAAACTAATTTAATTAGAAGAACAAGGGACGCAAACACTTACTAGGCGTTGCATTATGGATGTCACAAAAACAATCACAGACTAAATAAGAAATTCATTAGCTATGTTTCAAACCTCTAATTTGCCAACCAATCCCACTACCATTAGATTATTCAATATATTAACATTCTATGATACTATTGTAGAGCTGAGGTGATTGCTATAACAATAGATTGTAGGCCCTCACCTAGCCCAATAGTAGCGATTTGTTAATTTGATAATCATTGACTAAATGAGAAATTCATTCTCTATATTTCAAACTTCTAAATTACTAATTAGTCCCGTTACAATTTGGTTACTCTATCTAGTAACACTCTATCTATTATGTCACGGTCCAAGAAAATGACATAATTTAGAGGATTTTTATACAAAAGACCATGATCGATTCATGAACGAGCGATAATCGATTGTCTGTCAAATCCTAGAGGTTTCCCAAGTATTCTAGAATTCTCATGGGGGCGGACAATATGGTAAATTTATAAAATGCGAGTAGTTGGGTAGATGAGTACATGTAATCTCTACCATCAAATCAATAGGAAATCTACGACTGCGGTTAGCCTTGTACTTATATATATAGGAATACATTTTAAAACTTTTCCATCTAGAGTTTCTGTTTTTATGATTATTGAGAATATGAGTGAATAAGGCTAGCCTTGAAAGTAAGTCCTAAGCTTGCATAGGTAAAGAATGCTAGAACGACCGGTAGATCGACTCATGACAATTACCTTGACTCGTAGATTGACCGACAATTACTTCTATAGTAGAGCCTAGTTATACCCATGTCCGCTTGCGCGTGATGAAAATTCCCTTACTTGCCCCTGCATTCACCACCTTCCTCAATTCACCACAACAGCCCCATCTCAGCACCCCCAACAAACCATACATTCCCCCAGTAGCCCTATAATAGCCCCATATTAGCATTCTTAACAACCCCTACATCAGCCACCCTAGCAGCAACTATAGGACCCCAATCCTCACATCAGCCCCCACAATCCCCCATTAGCCTCCTAATTTCTAACCACAGGCCCACCCCCTTGATTCCCATTAGGTTCATTCCCTACCCCATTCGCTACCAAGGGGTAGACACGTCGGCACCGCCTCCCCGTGTTCAACTTTAGCTTTATAAAAATATTCTTAAAAATTATTTTATTTTATTTTATTTTTCTTCCTTTCCTCTTACTTCACCGTTGGCCGACCAGGTAAGGGAAGAGCTCGCTGAAGGCTGGCGAAGTTTGAGCTCGCTGATCATGCTGCTGTATATTGTGCCAAGGCCCACATATTGTGCCTTAGAAGACTTGGCACTAAAATGTCTGATTCGTGATGTATATTCCAATTCTAAAAGTTACATTTGAGTGGTAATTTAACAATAAACTAAGTTGCATCATCATCCCATTCAAATATGGCTGCAACCAATATTTTTAGTCGAATCCTTCTCTCATGCAGCTTCTGGGATTAAGGCCAAAAATGGTGGCGACTTCTTGGGATATTAAATGTTTCATGTTAGATTTTTCATTAATTTAAAGTAGGACTTTAATAATTTGATTTGCAGACAAGTAATAATTTCCGTAAAACTTCCAGACATGTCACAAACTTTGGCAAACCGTTAACTCAAATCAAGTTTTATAAAGTCTTACAGCTCCACAATGCCCTAAACTATCATTCCATGAAGTTTCATAGCACATAGCTCAACAATTCAAAAATCAAATTCGCAGCTCGGATATCACATAATTCCGAAGTTAAGCTCTAACCCCAAAAACTAATTTGATTAGAAGAACAAGGGACGCAAACACTTTTACATTATGGATGTCACAAAAACAATCACAGACTAAATAAGAAATTTATTTTCTATGTTTCAAACCTCTAATTTGCCAATCAATCCTACTACCATTTGATTATTCAATATATTAATATTCTATAATACTACTGTAGAGCTGAGGTGATTGCTACAACAATAGATTGTAGACCTTCATCTAGCCCAATAAGAGCGATTTGTTAATTTGATAATCATTTGAGAAATTCATTCTCTATATTTCAAACTTCTAATTTACTAATTAGTCCCGTTACAATTTGGTTATTCTATCTATTAACATTCTATCTATTATGTCACAATTCAAAAAAGTGACATAATTTAGAGGATTTCTATACGAAAGACCATGATCGATTCATGAATGAGCAATCATCGATTGTCACTCAAATCCTAGAATTTTCCCGAGTATTCTAGAATTCTCATGGGAGCGGACAATATGGTAAATTTATAAAATGCAGGTAGTTGGGTAAATGAGTACATGTAATCTCTACCATCAAATCAATAGGAAATCTACGGTTGTAGTTAGCCTTGTATTTATATATATATGAGCCTTATCTCTCCATCGGTATCAATTTCATAAATAAAATACATTTTAAAGTTAGAGTTTTTGTTTTTATGATTATTGAGAATATGAGTGAATAAGGCTGCCCATAGATTGACCCGTGACAATTACTTCTATAGTAGAGCCTAGTTACACCTATGTTCACTTGCGCCTGATGAAAATTCATTTACTTGCCCCCACATTCACCACCTCCCTCAAGTGACCACAACAACCCCCATCTCAGCACCCCAACAACCCACACATTCCCCAGCAGCCCCTATAGTAGCCCCATATCAACATCCTCAATAGCCCCCACATTAGCCACCCTAGCAACAACTATAAACCTCCAATCCTCACATCAACCCCCACAATTCCCCCATTAGCCTCCTAATTTCTAGCCATAGGCCCACCCTCTTGATTCTTATTAGGCTCATTCCCTACCCTATTCACAGTAGTAGACAGGGCATTCAGTAGGAAATATTCACTATTCATCAAATAAGTAAAACATTTTTAAATAAGCAAATAGAAATTTCAATGGAAAATCACAAAACGGAAAAGAACTTACTGCAATTCTTCGGTGAACAAGGTGTGTCAGATCTTCACCTCCATGTTTTGAGAGGAGCGCACAATTCTGTCGCCTCTCAAGATGTCGAGATCCTCCAAATGTTGCTCCATAATAATTGTGAATGTTTGAGTTTGGGAAAATGTGTATATGAGTAGGAATTCTCCAAGATTCACTCAAGTGACATCGGCATTTGCCAGCTCTGTTCATTGTTAGGTGAGACTCACTTTGCTTCTGTTCTTGTTTCTCAGTCCCTCTCATTCTCATTCTCTTCGCGTGCTGAACTAGTTGAGACTCGCTCTCCATATTCTGCTCGATTTTCATGGATTATATATCTTGAAAACCTCGAATTTGATGGCTCATGAATTTGCACCCTACATTATGGCCTTAGCTATCTGAGTTAGCTTAAGTTTGATCTTCATTGGTTAATCTACGCATGCATTGATGGCTCGCAGATCTGTACCCTACATTGTCGCCTTAGATATCTGAGTTAGATTAAGTTTGGTCTTCATCGGTTAAAGATGAAATTATGTTCATCTCTTGTCAGTCACGACTAGCCCTCTATCCTTTTGTCTGCAACAAGTTGAGAGGGCACCTAGAGTACAATCAAACCATACAAGAGTTGCTCACTCTACTGTAGAAGAGGGCAAACTCGATGCCACTTGAGTGGTTCTTCGTAGAGAGGAAGTAGGTCCGGATTTGTTATCGGATGAATTGCGTGAAGAAGAATTCCTACTCATATACACGGTTTCCCAAGCTCAAGCATTCACAATTATTATGGAGCGGCATTTGGAGGATCTCGACATCTTGATAGGCGATAGAATTGTGCGCTCCTCTCAAAATATGGAAGTGGAGATCAGACACACTTTGATTACAAGAGAATTGCAGTAAGTTCTTTTCCATTTTTGATTTTCTATTGAAATTTTTGTTTGCTTATTTAAAAATTTTTTACTTATTTGATGAACATTGAATATTTCCAATTGAATGCCCTACTTGTTGTTACATTTACTTACTTATTAAGTACATTAGGATTGTATTGGAGCTCTTGATGATACCCATGTCCGTGCATCGGTTCCCCAAGAAATTCAAGGAAAATTTCGTGGTCGAAAAGAGAAAACAACACAAAATGTTCTTGTAGCTATTACTTATGATTTAAAATTCGTTTATGTGTTGGCCGGTTAAGAAGGCATGGCTCATGACTCTCGTATTCTTACAAATGCACTTTCAAGGCCTCAAGGAATGAAAATTCCTAAAGGGATAAATTATTCCATATTTTATATAAAATTTATACCCTATTTTCTTGAAACATGTTGTTGAAACTTTACATAAAATTGGTAGGTAAATACTATCTTGCTGATGTCAGATATGGCATCCAACCGAGAATAATTTCTCCATATTGTGGAGTTCGATATCACAGGAGGGAGTTTAGTGACCACTCACCTGAGAACGAGAAAGAGTTGTTCAATCATCGCCATTTATCTTTATGGTTTGCAGTAGAAAGGGCATTTGGGGTCCTAAAAAGGCATTTTTGTGTATTAGATGCTAAACCCTTTTGGTCTTTTGATACTCAAGTTGATGTGGTCTTAGTATGTTGTATTTTATATAACTTCATTATGGGAGTTGACCCTTATGATCCCTTAATGCAAGAACTAAATGTAGAGATCGAATCTCAAAGTCAAGAAAGAAGACATCGACAAACACAAAGAGAGGAGAGGGAGGAACACAAAGAGTGGGCAGGAAAAAGAGATAGTATCACACGTTTAATGTGGGATGACTATAGTAGGCATAGAATGAATGTTTAGTATTTGTATCTTCTTAGAAGTTGTTTGATGTTTTTTGATGTGACATGAATACTTTGTGATTGGAGTTCTTGTAAATGTGAACTTGATTTACTACTCTATATCCCTGTGATGTTTCCTTGTCTCAATAGTCAAATAATGTCTGTTATTGTGTTATTCTTTGTTGATCACAATTTCTTTTGTGGGACATGTTTGATAATGTAGTAATGGGCAAGACTAGAGAAGGGAAGTCCAAGCATTTCAGATGGTCATGACCTATGGAGCGTATGTTTTTAGAGATACTAGCTGATGAGGGAACAAACCTTCAGTCACCTTTAAATCATCTTCCTTTGTTCGAGTTGCTCAAGCTATAAATGAGAAATTTAGGACTGAATGTGAGCCTAATCATGTGGACAATTATCTTATAACTATTAAAAACAATTGGGCTACCATCCAAAAATTGCGGGTTAAGAGTGGATTTCTGTGGAACCATAACTTGAAGATGATCACAGTTGTTCGGAAGGAAGTTTATGATGAAGAAATAACGGGAATGTGCTTTTCAGATTTCTATATAACTTAATACTTGTAGCATTTGATATCCAAAAATTGTGGGTTAAGTTTATGTACCTTGGTATGCTACAGTTGTTATATTCAGGCAACTAGAAATTCATTGATTCAAGAGATTTATTATACATGCAGCATGTTGAGATATGTAGGAATTGGAGGCTACAATAATTTTGTTTGCTTATGCGTCATATGCTCTTTACATATAAAAATAAACAAAATTAAGAGAGATAGATGACGAGCAGATTGTAAGGATTACTGTAATCATAAATGACTAATCTCCCCATGAGAAGTACTTGAACAAGAAAATCGAGATGTACAATGAATTCGTTTTGGTGGCTAGAAAAGACATGGCCACACGATGCTTTGCAAAACAATTTGGAGACATTGACTTACCTTCTTTTGGTGATTCGGACTTCTCAACTAAACTAGATGATGGTAATGACAATACTAAGAAAGGAATAGAAGATCCTTCAAGATTTAATAGAAAGTGAAGTCGTGCCACCAACAAGGATGATATGTTTGCAATGCTCTCGGAGCAAATTGGAGAGGTTCCTAATGCAATGAAAAAGATGTGTCAAAATCAATTGGATGTTGCAGAGCTCTACAAAGAAGTGATGGAGGTTGAAGGTTTTGATGAAGCTACCCTTGCACATGCCTTTGATTATCTAGTGGACAAGGAGAGAGTTGCAAAAGCATTCATTGTCAAGAGTGTTAAGCTGAAAAAGTTATGGCTCGAAGATTTCTTAAATAGAAGAGAAAGTGGACATTGACAAGCATATGATTTTCAATGTTTGTTCTTGATACTATCTAAACATTAGACTTGTTCTTTGGTTACTTGTAGTAGCTATTCAAGTAGTTAAGCATCAGATTTTGAATGTTTGCTCTTGATATTGTTTGGACATTGGACTTTTGGTAACTTGTAGTAGCTATCCAAGTCGCTTTTTGTGGCACAATGTTCTTTGATTACTTCTTGTAGTAGCTATCCAAGTAGCTTTTTGTGGCACAAAATATCCTAATGTGTCATGGGAAGATAGAGACATTAGTACTAAACTATGAAATGTTTAGCTCATGTACTGCACGGGACATTGTGCCCGAGAAACATGAACTTGCTTGGCGGCTTTAACAAGGGCAAAACTCATCAGCTTGAGTTGCTCGACAAAACTGGAAGCATCCTTTGTGGTGTCCATGGGCAATTCGGGATAACTTGCGGAGAGCTGAGGGAAGAGAGCCAAATGTATTGAAGTAATTAATGAGATCGTTTTGACTTGCTCTTGTAACCGAAAGTCATGTTAATTTTAAAAAAATAAAAAAATAAAATATGTGTATGAATTTAGGTTTTCTTTTCATTTTGGAGGTTCAAATTCTAGATTTACTAAACTGATCAAGAAAAATCAGTTTATTAAGTAATATGGACTTAACAAATTAATATGGAAGCAAGAGGTATACTATTGTCAATTGTTAGGTCAAATGTCATTCAATAATTTTTCAAATGCGATCAAAATATCAAAAAATACTTTCAGTCACGTATCGCTAAATAAAGGAAAACTAATCATTTTTTGGGAAATTATTTTCCAAAGACATTACATTTTTCGTGAAACAAACACATCCTTAATTAAGCTTGTAAGTCTATTATCTTCCAAACCACCCACCGGAGGAATGGCAAATATGGGGGAAAATACAATGAATTCAACCAGTGAATCGGAACATGTTCACAAGTGCTTTTGGGTACTTATTAAGCACACTAAATACCGACCTATTTATTTTTCAAAAGATCATTACACATAACAAAAGCAAACAATATTGAAGATCATGGAATTTTTTTTAACCTAATCTGCCGGTCAACGATGGGAAGAAGTAGGTGATCGTTCGTTATCTACCCTGTCGCCTGTCGTGCAGCATCAGTCCTACTCCTTCCTTACTTCCTTCTGGGAAGACCCATCAGCTTTACTTCACTTCGTTTAACAAGCCTCTCACGTGCGACGGCAGCGGCGCCGTTCTCGATCGCCTGAGCAAAAAGAGGCCATGGCTACGAAGCTCGGAGGAGCCGCGGTAGCGCTAGCGGTCGCGGCCGTCGTCCTAGCCCTGAACCGGCCGACCCATCTCCTCCACCCGCCTCCCGTCCCCGGAGCCCGCGACCGTCTCCACGCTTCCAGGGTGGTTCCGGTCGCCGGAGCGTTCGGGCCCGAGAGCCTCGCCTTCGACCCGAGCGGCGGGGGCCCGTACACCGGCGTCGCCGACGGCCGGATCCTCAAGTGGGAGGGCGACGAGCGCGGGTGGGTCGACTTCGCTTTCACTTCCTCCCAGAGGTAGGACGTTTAAGCCACTGTTCTGCTCGTGCTCGACTTGCTCCATTGCTGGCTTGCTATATGTTGGCGAATATCGATTCACAAAATTTCATATATTTGGAGTGACATAGTAGAGAACACGACCGATTTGTTCTAACGCAATCAGCCAGGCTGTTCAGTATGCTAATTCGCAGAGCAATCTTAGTATACTAAGCATCACTCACTGCTGTTGGCGATAAATGGCGAGAAATGTGAGATAAATTTAAAGCAATATCCATGTTAGTTTCTCGCTCTATGTTTTTTCTGTTTTCATTTGGGTGAGATTCTATGCCATTTTGCGAAAGCTTAATCAGACTGGTCGGAAAAGACCGGACTCTTGATCATGCACATAAATGTCGTCCAAAGCCCGGTTGACGATTTTGCGGTTTGTTTACTGCAAATAGATTAATCATGATTTGCAAATCAAGTGTCAGTTATGGTGGACTCTACAAGAAAGTATACAGATTTCTGTCATTTCAGCCCATCACATTAAAGTAACCCTATGTGTGCTTTCCAGCTTTGGTGCATATCTCTTTCAATCCAAGTCACAGATGCAGTTACAAGGTGCCCATTAGATTGGATTGATGACCTTTTTCTAGTTAACTAGAGTCTTTGATCAAGTCGCCATCAAGATTAGTCTCTCCAGAGAGATCTGATAGTATTGGAACGACGGAGAAGATTAGCATGGCCCTCACAAGGATGATGCATAAATGGTCCAACCAGATTAGCCATCGTTGAAATCCGACTTGTTGAGTAATTGTTCCTTTTGGATTTCATGGTAACTTGCATTGAATCTGAGAGGCCCAACATTGGATGTCCTGTCACTGTTGCTAACTTTCTCCAGAAAGTCTCATTTTCATCCTCTTCGGTGAAAATTTATGACATAGGAACAAAGCATGTGAGTGCTAATGTTCCTAATTCGAGAAGTTGTAGGGCTTACCAAGCAAAAACCAATTTCAGTGTCATCACTCATCCATTATATTTCCAGTAATATTGTGCATCCTTTTGCATATTTTGCCCGGAATGTCACCAACTTGGTATTGTGCTACTAGGAAGGAATGCATTCGCCCATTTGCACCGGAGCTGGAGCATATTTGTGGAAGGCCTCTAGGATTACGTTTCGATAAGAAAACTGGAGATCTCTACATTGCAGATGCGTACTTCGGGCTTATGGTGGTGGGTCCAGATGGTGGTTTGGCTACTCTGGTGGCCAATGAAGCTGAAGGCGAACCCTTCTGGTTCACGAATGATCTGGATATCGATGAGAGTGAAGATGTGATTTACTTCACAGACTCGAGCACAAATTTCCACAGAAGGTAAGTAAGACGCAGACAACATCAATACTAAGAGAAAGATGTCTGGATATTGACGGGTCTTGTGTTCATAATAATGTGGGATACTTCAACATGACAACCATCTTTATTGATTTTTACATGGTTAGGACTAGAAAACAAGATAAACAATTGTCATATGGAAGTTATTCGTTCAGTGTCGTGGTGCAGTTAACTAATTTTTGGTGTAGGCACACATCCACTGCGGCATCCAACTTCTTTTTCTTATGATGACTGAGCAAACAATACTTTAATCTGTTCTTAGCAATGTCTATTGATGCCTACAAGAAGCTACTTATCGCTGATAATTTGTGTTTCCAGACAATTCATGAATTCATGTCTAAGTGGAGACAAAACTGGCCGGTTGATAAAATATGATAAGTCGAGCAAGGAACTGAAAGTCCTTTTGCGAGGAATCGCTTTTGCCAATGGAGTAGCGTTAAGCAAAGACGGCATGTTTCTGTTGATGGCAGAAACTGCCACTTGCCGAATCTTGAGGTTTTGGCTTAAGGGACCTAACGCAGGAAAGTTTGACATCTTTGCCGAGTTGCCTGGCTACCCAGACAACATCAGGAGGAACTCCAGAGGCGAGTTCTGGGTTGGCTTGCACGCAAAGAAAGGACCGGTCGCGAGGTTCCTTCTTTCCAATTCTCTCATTGGGAATTTTGCTCTAAGACTGCCGATCAGCTTCCAACAGCTGCACTCGCTGTTTGTGGGAGGGAAAGCTGATGCCACCGCTGTCAAGCTGGGCACGGAGGGAGAAATTCTGGAAGTATTGGAAGACACGGAGGGAAAGACCCTGCAGTTCATCAGTGAAGTTGAAGAGAGGGATAATAAGCTGTGGATCGCGTCGGTGATGAGGCCTTTTGTCGCTATCTACGATTTGAATTGAGTTATGTATTCTTGAGTTGTGAAGTTGATCCATGTCATGATCTCATCCAACTAAAGCGCCTGTCATGTGCACAATCTAATTGTCGACGTAGCCAAGAAACAAAGAGGGTATTCTCGTTTTTTAGCTTCTTGCACTTGTCTAAGTCGTTTTCCCATTATCTGTAAGAGCTCAATCAGTAGAACTCCTAGTTAGATTTAAAATCTTTGTGCTGAAGAACAGTGAATCAATTCTTAGGGAGGCTTGGTTACCGAGTCGTGCAGTGACTCTACTTGATGAAGTCGGCATCCATCACCAGCTACTTAAGAGCTATCCATTGCTTTGATGATGTCTTGAATGTTATAATATGTAATATATTTTTATTATTCTAAATATGATCCCAACATTATATTCTCAATAAATTCCAATTTATTACCCAATTTATTACTCACGTGTATTACGTGATATTTGCTCGTTAATATGTTACCATAACGGTCTTGATGGAAGATATCAACGGAATAAAAATGTCAACTCGTCTAGTTGTGGATCCATCCAAGGTTTTGAGGTTTCCTACCTTTGTAAATTTTCATCAATGGCTGGAGGTATATTGATCTTTACGTTTCTGCAAATCGATGCTGAATTTTGTACAAATTTATCTGTGATTGATAAATCGGGATTTTAATATATATTTATTCTAACATTGAAGTCTTCATTGCCGGACCTGGGGATGCTGAAGACCAGTGAAGTTTCAAGCTGCAGAAGCAATTCGTCGTGAATCCCTCCTAATAATCCCTGTAAGCTTCAAATGAAACTGACTCTTTCTCTCTCTTGAAAACCAAAACTATTTTTCAAAATATGGCTCGACCTTGGGGTTGGGGTTTGGGCCCTGTTCCCCGAGGCTGGACCTCAGTAGACCCTTCAGATGGGTTCGGAATCTAACTCCCCATGGTTGGGACCCCAATGGTCGGGCTCGAGTCCCTGGCTGTCGTGCCCAACTTGCCAAGGCGCAAGCCGGAGTCCCATAAGTGGGACTTCAACATCCTTGCCCAGGTTATCAATGCACAGGCTTAGAAAAGAAACGACAGAAGAAGGTTTTTTATTTATTTTATTTTCATGTGCAGGGATGACCCTGTCTGCATATGGACCATCGATGCTCTCTCTCCCTTTTGATAATTCAATTTTGAAGGTTTTTTTTTATTTTTTTGCTTTGCCTAGTTACGCAGGTCCCATTTTTATCTTGGTAATTTTGGATAGCCAGGGGTAAAAATCCCTTGAAGAAGATTTATCCTATCCCCCTTTTTCTTTTTTTGCTGAATTCTCTTTTCTCAAAGGTGAGACAAGGGAGGCCCCTTTTCTTTTCTTTTTTTTTAATAGTAATCATATTGCTATTATGCCTTGTCAAGATTGAGGGTCCTCATCTCTAGCTTGAGGTGGTAAGAAAAGTTTTAATGGTGAGACAATGTTTTAAGACAAACTCGAGATTTCAATTTTGTTTGCATCGAATAAATATCAAAGCGTACAGATCCTAGTCCTCGGCCTCGAAAGGATGCACGAATGAAGTGATTCGAACCCCATGTCATTGAACTAGGAGCACAAGCGCGCTTGTTGCTTTGTTAAACTCACATTGGGAAGAACTGAATGTGTTTATCTCGATTAGGACGATGAAGATCAGGTAAAGTGGATGTTCACAAAGACACGGCAGGATTATGGGCTTTTGGTAGTGACCATTGGGTCGGCTGGTGATTCGGATTTTGGGCTCGCTGTGACTTCTCGTGGGCCCCGAGTGCATGCATGCATGCACAGAGAAGAACCAAAGGACGCAAAAAGAAAACATGCTGCTGCGTCTCACTGAACAGGGATGAACCGTGACATCGCGAGTTAATTTTCGCATACCGAACTAAATCTGTTTTTCCGATCCCGTCTAAGGTAGAGGCGATATTCATCTCCGGACTAGAAGATCCGTGATGAATTACTTCTTGGCCCCCTTGAGTGATGGCACCAAATAGGAACTGAGCACGAGATGTCACAGTTTCACGAGTTTATTCTATTTGGACTTAAGAAGTTTTGTTTGAGGGATTTGGGGAACCTGCCTCCAATGATGGATGAAGCATGGTGAACCTCCTCGAATGTGACCTCACATTTTACATGCCGAATGGCTAAATATTTACTTTTCATATACAAACTCCATATGTTGGACCTGACCCCCTCTTTAGAAGGCTTAAGGGAGAAAAAATAGGGGAAGAACCCCCGAGGGATGGGAGTTCCCAATGTCACTTCTTGTATTCCCATATGGTTATATAATAATAAATAAATAAATAAATAAATAAAAAGCTGAAAATTGAGGGGGAGGGTGTTTAGGGATTGATACATTAAAATAAGGAATGCATTTGGGTCGAATGTCAAGAAACCAAACTCTTGCCAGAAACCCCTATTGAAAGCTTTAGCTTCTTGATAGGTTGACCCGTTGCATATTGTCTTATTAATCGACTTGTTGGCCTAATACCCTTGGTTGATAAGACAATGTGTGAAGATTTTACATGCTAAATGGCTAAATTTTTATTTTTCACGTACAAATTCAATCTGCAAGATTATTATAAGCAGTTATATTTCCCTTTCATCTCGTCGGAAGAAACGCTTTTGATTAGTTGATTACAAATAGAACTATTACCCAAATTTTTAGTTATGTTCGCATGTATGATATTTATATATTATTAACCACCAATAAGAGGGATGACAAAAGTGAAGAAAAATACAACCTTTCTGGGGATCAAAAATACGTTTCCCCTATACTTAGTTGAAACCCCACTCTAAATGGCCATAAGCACTGTAGCACTCTATTATTCTTCTTCCTATCTTCACCCTCACTCCTCTACCGCTATCTCATCGGTCTCCTGTTCGTCGCCGACGTTGGCACCGCCTCCCTCTAGGTCATCAACCCCTGAAGAAGCTTCTGTTGGAAGTGTGTTTGTAAAACAAACTAAGTGTATATTTCCTTATCCTAAATAAGAAAAGTGGGAGGAAGTGAGTCAATTAATAAGTGTAGGGTTTCTTTTGTGTACATAAATGAATGATTGAGTGTGGGCTAAACCCCATCATACCCGCGTGCAGGGGCATGAGTAATTGCGTGATTTTCGCGCACTTAGCACTCTGCACGCCTGCAGTTTAAAAAATTATTATTTAATTATTCCGAATTTTTGTTTGTCTTTTTAAGACAACCTTTGGAAAAGATACTCATTCAATTTGCAACTTTTCCCGAAGGGTTGCATTTGTTCGTTTTTTCAACTTCTTTCGAATAGACGCCTTTGTTCATCTGGGTAATTTTCGAAAAGACACGTTTGTTCTTTTTGCAATTTTTCACGAAGAGTTGCCTATGTTTTAAGACTGTTTTATATATATATATACATGTCAGTTTTCGGAAGAATGAGAGTTTTATCTTTTCAAGCCTTCTTTTTGAAAAAATTATAGCCATCATTTCAATTGTTTCCTAGAGAGATCCTAGAAAAATACTAGAATTGCTATCTAGTATTATCATTTTTTTAGACTTTATTATATCTTGGAGGATATTTTCCGGTGACCATTAACAATGTTGTGGGGCAAATAAATCCTTAAAGAAAGTGATATCACGCCTCAAAGTCAAACTTGATTACTCTAAATATCTGATTTCATTATTTTATCCAATTCGAAGACATATTTTCCCAACAGCTCCTCTCCAACGAGCTCATTGCAGCAAATTTGAACTGTAGAGACAAAGGGCCTAGAGTCCGGCGAGGTTGCCCAATGACGGCATACGACTGACTGTTCACCGCATAGGCCCATCCTGGGCACTCGTAGCTCGACCACCACTCAACTGAGAGCGCATTTGACGCCTTTCCAGGAGCATAAGGGAGGCGAGAGGTTCGAGAGGTAGGGGGCAGCAGTGCAGGGAGGAGTGGAGGGCAGTGAGAGCGGCTCCGGCACGGCCAGAGCAGAGGCAGAGCAAGAGGAAGAGTATGATACATGACGAGAAAAGGACTTTGGATTGAGAATGGCTTGAAGATAGATTTTGGGGATGTTGGGATCATCAGGTGAAATTAAGGGGACCAAAGCAACCAAATCTGTAAGGATTTTATTGGGTTTTCCGGTGAGAAATATCAATGGGGTGGTTGTGAGTTTGCTATGCATTAGTGGGCGATGGAGGAGGGAGTCCAAGGGGGTTTCAGATGGGAAGACGCGCAAGATTTTTATTTTGAAGTTGCAGGTTTTCTGCAAGATGGGACGAGCTCATATCTTCTTTGGAGTGCAATTTCTCAGCTCAGGTACATGTAATCATTCAAGCTCGGATGGGAAGAGGCTCACGAAACTTCATCTAACTTTCTTTCATATTTTACATGTAAAATTTTCAAGCTCGGAACTATTTTTTTATACTCAAAATCGAATCAGACAAATTTGAATATTCCAAGGACCGCCGAGCCGAAAGTTAAACGAATCTTTTGATCGAATCTTGTTTAGACTCCCAACCTCGAACATTGTACCGGTTTTGTGCTGCATATCAAACTGAATTAGTTTTTTCTTTCACATTAAATCACATCCAATTTTTCTATGGAGCAAATTTTTCTGTACTTGGCTAATTATATTGCGTGAGCAAAAAAGATTAGCGCTTCGAAAATTGAAATCTCTTGGAACTAATTGCATATTTAATTGATTAACTTCTGTTTAGCAAAAGGTTGGATGATTGCTGATTTCATGAAGTTTGAGTAAAAGTTATACGTTTAGGAAAAAGTTAGAACGGTATGAATGATGGATCAGTTATAAGATATGGAGATGGGTGATCTCCCGCCAGCATCATCATCAGTCCTGCCGTCCTTCTGGAAAAGACACGTCGGTTGGATTTTACTACGTTTGACTCCCTTTCGCTTCCTTGAAAAAGCCTGGAGCTCGAGCTGTCTCGCTTGCAGGAGCAGCAGCAGCACCGTCTCGATCGCCTGTGCAAGAAAAGGCCATGGCTTCGAACCTCGGAGCGGCCACCATGGCGCTGGCGGTCGTGGCCGTCGTTCCAGCTCTGAACCTGCCGGCCCATGTCCTCCGCCCGCCTCCCGTCCGGGGAGCCCTTGACTACCTCCACGCTTCCATGGTGGTGCCGGTCGCCGGAGCGCACGGGCCAGAGAGCCTCGCCTTTGACCTGAGCGGCGGGGGCCCATACACCGGCGTCGCCGACGGGCGGGTCTTGAAGTGGGAGGGCGACGAGCGCGGGTGGGTCGACTTCGCTTTTACTTCCTCTCGGAGGCTGGACGTTCAACCACTGTTCTGCTCGTGCTCGACTTGGTTTTTCTTTCCCTTTTTTTTTTTTTCCGATAAAAAAGTGATTTTGCTCTTCATCGTTGACATGTTCGACCATTCTAATCCGTACACCGAATCACTTATGCTGGACTCTACAATACACTATACAGACTTGTGTTATTTTTGCCAGGCAGGTGACTCCGATGAGTGTGCTTTTCAGCTTTGGTGCGTGTTACTTTCAGTCCAAGAAACAAATGCAGTTCATAAGGCGTTCTAGATTGGATTGATGACCTTTTTCTAGTTGAATAGAGTCCTTGATCAAGTTGCTATCAGATTAGAATCTCCCGAGAGATCAATAGTTGCCGCACAAGGATGACGCAAAAATGGTTCCGACCACATTAGCCCTCGTCTAATTCTGGCTTGATTGAGTGCTTGTTCCTTTGGGTTTCATGGTAACTTTTGAGAGGTCCCAGCATGGGAAGCTCTGCTGCCGCTGCTAATTTCTCCAGAAAGTATAATAATCATTAAATTTGGTGAAAGTCCATAACATTGGGACAGAGCACAGGAGCGCTAACATCCCTAATTCGAGGAGTTGCCGGGGCCACCGAACGAAAACCAACTTTAGTGTCAGCATTCATCCACTATATTCCCAGCAATATTGTGCTTCCTTTTGCTTATTTTGCCCAGAATGTCACCAACTTGGTGTTGTGCTACTAGCCTAGTACTAGTTGGTGACATCCTAGTACTAGGAAGGAGTGCGTTCGTCCATTTGCACCGGAGTTGGAGCATGTTTGTGGAAGGCCTCTAGGATTACATTTCGATGAGAAAACTGGGGATCTCTACGTTGCAGATGCATACTTTGGGCTAATGGCGGTGGGTCCAGATGGTGGCTTGGCCACTCTGGTGGCCAATGAAGCTGAAGGCGAACCCTTCCGGTTCATGAATGATTTGGATATCGATAAGAGCGAAGATTTGATTTACTTCACAGACTCAAGCACCACTTTCCATAGAAGGTAAATAAGACAGACATCATCAATAGTAAGAGAAGGATGTCTGGATATCTATGGGTCTTGTATCCATTATAATGTGGGATAGTAAACCACGATAAATATCTTTGTTGATTTTTACGTGGTTAGGACGTGGAAAGAAGATAACCACTCGTTATATGGAAGTTATTCGTATCAGTGTCACGGTCCGATTACTATCTCTATTGATTTTCAGTGTCATGGTCACGCCTCCGCTGCAGCACTCAACTTCTCTTTCTTATGATGACTGAATAATCAATACTCTAATCTGTTCTCAGTGATGTCTGTTGATGCATGCAAGAAGCTACTTATCGCTGCTAATTCGTGTTTCCAGACAATTCATGAATACATTTCTAAGTGGAGGTAAAACTGGCCGGGTATTGAAGTACAATAAGTCGAGCAAGGAACTAAAAGTCCTATTGCGAGGGCTCGCTTTTCCCAACGTAATAGCATTGAGCAAAGACAATTTGTTTCTGCTAGTGGCGGAAGGCGCTGCTGGCCGAATCTCGAGGCTTTGGCTTAAGGGACATAATGCAGGAAAGTTGGACATCTTTGCCGCGTTGCCCAGTCACCCAGACAGCATCGGGAGGAACTCTGGAGGCGAGTTCTGGGTCGCCTTGGATGGCAAGAAAGGACCAGTCCTGAGGTTCCTTCTTTTTGATTCTCGCATTGGGAATTTTGCTCTAGGACTGCCGGTTAGCCTCCAATGCTTGCATTCGATGCTTGTGGGAGGGAAAGCCGAAGCGACCGCTGTAAAGCTGGGCAAGGAGGGGGAAATTCTGGAAGTAGTGCAAGACAAGGACGGGAAGGCCGTGCAGTTCATCAGCGAAGTTGAAGAGAGGGATGATAAAGTTGTGGATCGGGTCGGTGATGAGGCCTTTTATCGGTATTTATGATTTGAATTGAGCTACGTATTCTATTGAGCTGTAAAATTGATCCGTGTCCTGTTCTCATCCAGCTAAAGCGTCCGTCGTGTGCACAATCTCATCATACTCCTTTTAATCGTCAATTCAACCGAGAAACAAAGCGGGCATTCCTTGTTTTTCCTTTCTCTATCGACTTAGTCATGTCGAAGTTGTTTTTCGTGTTATCCGTAAGCGTTCAATATATCAAACTCCTAGTTAGATTTGCAATGGTTGTACCAAAGGACATGGAACGAATTCTTAGGGAGGTTTGGGACACGTTTGGTAATGTTTCTGTTCTGGAGAATAATTTTTGAACTTAAATAGATTTTTTTTTTTCCGGGAACAATTTTTTAGTATAAGAATGCGTTTGGTAAGCGTAAAAAATTTATACTCCAGGAGAAATGCGTTTGATAAACTTGTGTATTTTTTTATTTCTTTTAATTTTTAAATATTTTTCCTTTTTTCTTCATTATTCTTCTTTTTTCTTTCTTTCTTTTGGCCAATCGTTGGCCTCGGCCATGGTTGGCGGCCTCACCCAAATCCGGCGACGCTCCAGCGAGGTCGCCGGCCATGGCCGAGGCCGAGACCATCCAAAGAAAAAAAGAAAAAAAAGAATAAGTGTTTCTTGGAAGAGTTCGGAAATAAGAAATAAGTTTTTTCCATTTCTTATTTTTGTTCCAAATCTGTTCTTGAAAATAAAAATATAAACAAATGCGTTTTCGTTACCACCGGCGGTGGTGGCGTAGGTGGTTGAGCAAGGGACCTCCCACGAAAGGGCCCGAGTTCGATCCACGGCGTCGTCGAGTCTTAAGTGCAAGCCAGCGTCTTACCCGGGGCACGTGGGTGGTGGGTCCTCACGTGCCTAAAAATATAAACAAATTTGGGTCAAAAAAAAAAAAACAAATGCGTTTTCGTTTTTTTTTTTTCTCTAGAAACAAAATAATAAAAAATTTTGCTTCTGAGAAACAAAAATATAAATAAACAAACAGGCCCTTGGTTGCCTAGTCTATGCATGTGGTTGGATGTGCGAGGTCCGCCAAACCTACTCCCTCGCAGAAGTTGCAGTACGTTTGTACGGCGACTCTATTCTCAATGTATCAGTTCAAGTAGGTCGGCATCCCTCACCAGCTACTTACGAGCTATCCATTGCCTTGTCAATTCGGGGGCGCGTGCTGTGGTGGGCTAAGAATACTAACAGATTAACTGCCCAGCAGTAGATATTCATATAAAGCATACATCTTGCCATCACCGATTCACCGGTGAATGGCTTGCGTAGATTATTAGCAGGAGCAGCGTCAAGAATAGTAAAATTCAGTTTATGAAATCGATTTACAAAGTAACACGCTAGATTACAACCATGCATTTGAATAAGCTGGTATTTGACCAAAATTAATAATAATAAGTTGGTCACGCTCATATATCCAACAAGAGTCTTGTTGTATCATTTTATAAGTTAAATTTTATAAATTGATATTTATATCTTGCTTAACTTTGTTGAAGTGAACATAATTAAGGCAATTGTCGAGGTGAAGAATGTACTAATGGACTTGGTCCTTTATTTATCCAAAAGAAAGTAGGTTATGGTGAAATGACAGTGAAAATGCACACATAACAAGTTCAAGGACATAGAAGGTATCCTATCACTGTATGTTTTATCAAATTTGCGGTCCATATTTTATGATTATGATGATATGAGTATGAATTTCACCATATCTGCAAGCTTTCAAAAAGGATTGGACTGTATATATATAATACACACGTACAAATTCAAATAATCGAGGGAGATTATTAAAAAAAAAAAAAAAAAACACAAGGCAATCGAACTCCAATGAACATAGAGAGAGGACAAATTAGTGGCTAGACATATGATAAGAATTTTGAGGCCAGTTTTGTTGATATGATAGTAGGCGATAATTGACATTTACATAAGATTCACAACGCCACCTATTAAGGAAAAGAAGAAGTTTTGGACATGAATTTTTAGTAGAATTTTTTGTTGACAAATGCCTCCATCTCAGTAAAGAAAATTCGTCAGTTTGAAGGTGTTGTCTTTTCCACGTGCTATTTAGTTTTCGTGCCTTTCGTTGCCACGAATTTCTTCGAGAACTCCCATCAATGGATGTCGAAGCTTTGTGATCCTTCCTCAAACATCACCCTCACATTTCACATGCGGTTTCTACTTACAGACTCCATATACACAGCTAAGCTATCACTAGGGCTCGTGTTTTCTTGTGTCTCCTGTTCGAGGAAACCTCTCTTGCCATCTCCGATTGGTGAGTTACAAACACGGACAAAGGACGCTCATGATTTTAATCCTAATTAAATTTGCATGTGCGGCGTCTAAATCTTGTAAAGCACCGACGACAAAGGAGGAAAATATAGCCTGATTTCGACCAATCATCACTTATAAATTAGATCAATGACAGTGAGTGTCTTTAAAGTGTTCATTAAACATACTAAATAACAGATGATCCATTTTTTGTCCTCAGAGCAAAAAAAAATCAAAAAGTTCCAACCGTTGCCGTCTTGAAAATCCAGGAAATCTCGTCCAGGATTAACGATCAATAAATTATTCAACAATGGGAAGTAGGTGATCGTAGTCTACCCCTCTACTTCTAGCAGTCTAGCAGCACCGGCCCTTCCTTCCTTCTGTCATTCTGCGAAGACCCATCAGCTTGATAATATTTCGTTTGACTCGCTTCGCTCACTTAACAAGCCTCGAGCTCGAGCCTGAGCAAAAGTGGCCATGGCTTCGAAGCTCGGAGCAGTCGCGACAGCACTAGGAATCGCAGCCGTCGTCCTAGCTCTGAACCCGCCGACCCACCTCCTCCACCCGCCTCCCGTCCCGGGAGCCCGCGACCGCCTCCACGCTTCCAGGGTGGTGCCCGTCACGGGAGCATTCGGGCCCGAGAGCCTCGCCTTCGACCCGAGCGGCGGTGGCCCGTACACCGGCGTCGCCGACGGCCGGATCCTCAAGTGGGAGGGCGACGAGCGTGGGTGGGTCGACTTCGCTTTCACTTCCTCACGAAGGTACGACATGTAAATCAATAGAATGGCGATTTCGCTCTTCATCGTCGACATGTTTGATCTTTGTGGTTTTACTTCCATTCCATAGCCGGCGCGCAGTACATCGGCGAATATTGATTCACAAAATTTCATATATTTGAGTAACATGGCAGTAAACATGACCAATCTGTTCAAATGCAGTCAGCCCCGCCATTTATTATATTAATTTTTAGAGCGCTCTTAGTATATTCAGCATTAAACGCCATTGTTGGCAAGAAATGTCCGGACTGTCACCAACTTGCTGTGCTGCTAGGAAGGAATGCATTCGCCCATTTGCACCGGAGTTGGAGCATGTTTGTGGAAGGCCTCTAGGACTACGTTTCGATAAGAAAACTGGAGATCTCTATATTGCGGATGCGTACTTCGGGCTAATGGTGGTGGGTCCAGATGGTGGTTTGGCTACTCTGGTGGCCAGTGAAGCTGAAGGCAAACCCTTCCGGTTAACGAATGATCTGGATATCGATGAGAGCGAAGATGTGATTTACTTCACAGACTCGAGCACAACTTTCCACAGAAGGTAAGTAAGGCACGGACAACATAGATACTAAGAAAAAGATGTCTGGATATCGATGGGCTCTTATGTCCATAATAACGTGGGATGGTTCAACAAGATAACTATCTGTATCGATTTTTACGTGGTTAGGATGTGAAAACAAGATGACCAATTGTTACATGGAAGTTATCCGTATTAGTTTCATGGTTCAGTCAACTGATTTTCAGTGTCATAGACCTCCACAGCAGCACCCAACTTCTTTTCATTATAATGACTGAATAATCGATACTCTAACCTGTTCTCCGTAGTGGCTGTTGATGCATACAAGAAGCTACTTATCGATGCTAATTCGTGTTTCCAGACAATTCCTGAGTGCATGTCTAAGTGGAGACAAAACTGGCCGGCTAATGAAGTATGATAAGTCGAGCAAGGAACTGAAAGTCCTATTGCGAGGGCTCACTTTTCCCAACGGAGTAGCGTTGAGCAAAGACGGTTTGTCTCTGCTGGTGGTGGAAACCGCTACTTACCGAATCTTGAGGCTTTGGCTTAAGGGCCCTAATGCAGGTAAGTTGGACATCTTTGCTGAGTTGCCTGGCTTCCCAGACAACATCAGGAGGAACTCCAGAGGCGAGTTCTGGGTCGCCTTGCATTCCAAGAAAGGACCGGCCAGTAGGTTCTTTCTTTCCAGTTCTCTCATTGGGAATTTCGCTCTAAGACTGCCGATCAGCTTCCAGCAGCTGCACTCGCTAGTTGTGGGAGGGAAAGCTGATGCCATCGCCATCAAGCTGGGTGAGGAAGGAGAAATTCTGGAAGTGGTGGAAGACGCCGAGGGGAAGACCGTGCAGTTCCTCAGCGAAGTTGAAGAGAGGGATGATAAGTTGTGGATTGCGTCGGTGATGAGGCCTTTTATTGCCATTTACGACTTGAACTGAGCTACGTATTCTCTCGAGTCGTGAAATCGATCCGTGTCATGATCTCATCCAACTAAAGCTGTCTTTCGCGCGCACCATCTCATCGTACTCCCTTTCGTCGTCGATTCAGCCAAGAAACGAAGAGGGTATGCTTTTTCTTTCCTTTTCTTCTTCTCTATCGATCTACCCATGTAGAAGTCGCTTTCCGCATCATCTGTACGAGTTCCAATAAAGCAAACTCCTAGTCAAATTTGCAATGGTTGTACTGAAGAACACGGAATAGATTCTTAGGGAGGCTTGGTTACCAAGTTCATGAAAGTGGTTGGACGTGAGAGACTCTACTCAAGGAATCGTTCGTGTAGGTCGGCATCCATAACCAGACACCAGCTACTTGCGCGCTACGAGCCATCGATTGCTTTTGACAATTTTTGTGCGCGTGTTTTGGTGGGCTATGAATACTATGGTGGATTAGCTATTCAGCAGTAGATATTCATCTAAAGTTCAGATCTTGCGATCACCGGTTCATGGCTAACTTAAATTATCAACAGAATAACCCTACGCATGGTACGATCGGGCTATGAAATCAATTCAAAAGTAATGTTGGAGACTGTAAGCACGCGTTTGAATAAGCAAATCATTCTCAAGTATCCAATAGAGCCTCCTCGTACCATTGATTTAAATTGATTTTGTAAATAGGTTTTTATGTCCAATTTTGATGCGGGAGCATCCGATTCTATGGAACAATTTGCAACATGGTTCCAATGACTAGTCAAGCAATGTCAATGTTCATTCAAGGCAAAGTAAATTTTGGTCAGTATTTACTTTGATGGGTTTAAGTTGAAGATGTCGACATGAGGACTGTCGACCAAGTTATCGATTTTTCAATGCCAATAATCAAGGTTTAAGTTACCATTGACCAGAACAGTTGCTAATTTCAAAGAGGTTGTTCAAAGCAAGTTCCTTGCATATTGATCTCAAAAGATAGTTATTTTCTCGTAAAAGTTGGTGGACAAATTTTGGAAGATGAACCACAAGGCTCATGAGCAAAGATTTCAAGACTCCACATCATTAATGCATTTTCTAGTTCCCGTGTCTTTAATGTTGGTCTATTTCCTATTTCTTAATTGTTGGAGGTTATGAATTTGAGAGAGAAGAAGCAGTTGCTTGAAGTATTATAACAAGAGACGTCAAGTTTGGAACGCTCAATAGTGTTACCTCCAGCGTAGGGAAATCTTAAAGTTTTTATATGTAAGTTATTGGGCTCCGGCCCATATAGACCCAAATAACCATGCTTTCACCTATTGGGCTTGTATGTGAACATATTATTTTGGACTATATTACTAATATATCCAACATTAATTCCTTATAAATAAAAGAGAGTTCTCAACTATAATGCAAAGAGTTGATGATTATATGAGAATTCCTCTACATGAGTGAATATGTAAAGATTTATCCAATTCCTTATCTTAGTTCCTTGGTGGCAAATCAAAAGTTTTTTAAGCCTTAGTGTTGAGCTGCCATTATCCCGATCATTTATCTTTGGCTGGTGGTTCGTGCTTTTACTCTTTGGTAATGAACCTCCCTCATCTTTTGTCCTTTTTCACATCATTCCATTATAATTCATCAGACCATGTACATATACTTAACCAGAAAATCCCCATTTTCGGAATTACTCATCCCACGGATGCATCTAAATTTATTACTTATCCAAAAGAAAAGGAGTTGGTTGCACCAAATAATAAATATGTATCCATTCTCCAACCTAACAAAAACAGTGAAAGGCTTGACTTTCCAGTCCTAGACAATTTCGGCTTGACTGTTGCCAACTTGCCATCGGACAATAGGCATCACTTCCATATATGGGAGACTTTATTCCGTATCGTTGCATTCAATGTCCAAATTGACAATGAAAACGCATGATGCATTACCCTTTTAAGGACATAAGAAAGATCCTTACCACTATAAATGTCACCTAGTTCATGGTTCATATCATGTGATTATGAAATATATTTGCCAAACACGGTGTTGTCTGCACGTATTTTTGTTTACATTGTCTAATTAGTAGAATGAAATTTTAAGCCCTAAGAATTCAAAAAATATAATCTTTAGACCTTGAAAATGAAAAAAAGAATAGGAAAATTGAGGGTTGGCAAATGTAAAGCTTAATTGATTTTGCTAAAGATAAGGCGCGTAATGATAGAATTGATTTTTGTAAGATCCGTCCTTTTTCTACGCAAAACTTTCAACTCCATGACTACTTAAGTCTGACTCTCGCTATTCCACAAAATACACAGTAGAATGACAGAACATGAATTTTAAAAGAATTTCGTTAACACGTCTCTGTTTTAGCATGAAAAATCTATCATTTTAAAGGTATTTTCTTTCTCGTATTATGTATGGTCAATATTAATATTTTTTTACTAAATATGATTAACAAGTGTCAATGGATGGGAGGCCACTACATTTTAGGATTTTTTTTTTTTGACAAAAAAAGGGAGGCGCATTAAAGTGAAAAGGATCGTTTCCCAAAAGAAAAAAAGAGTGAAAAGGCTAAAAATGCTGATTTCAGTCATATCAGAATTCAGTAAGTTTCTCCTTTTAGGTTTATCCTTGTCAATCAAGATCTTACTAATTGTTGGAAATCAGCTGATGAAGCTGACATATTCATCTCAATTCTTCAAATGATGACACCCATATGGCCAAAGAGCGTTGAAATTTTATGCGCCACTTAAATTAGGAAACGGCTTAGCAATTCTCATAAGATCAATTCGTCAGTAGTTATCAATGGGGAAATGCATGCCAATGACATACGTAGGTCAAGTTCATGCCTCTGCCTTCCTCCATAAATTAGAGTAATTTGCAATTTGCACGCAATTGATGGGATTTAAATAGGTAATTTCTAGTTTTCAAATTGAAAATTCATGGCACACTACAATCAGCTGTGTCAATTTTAGGGATTAATCACATACATTTCATCAATTGTAAAGCAAAATAGTTCCCATGTTCAATAGTTTGCCTCTTATAATAGCTTGGATTGTGCTTGCCTGACTGTACCATTACATTTGATAAGTACAGATACAAGTTGAGCCATCCGTTTTGTCTTGTATACTATGGGCAACCGGAGTAGAAGATAATGATTTTACATGTGCAATATTTAAAGAAACACATCTAATGACAACACTCAAGACTAGAAATCCGAAAGGTAATTGACTGTAAATTTTTTTGTGGTGGAATATTGTTCCAAAATTAAATAAATTTTATATAATAATTCATGAATAAAGGATACTAAATGCGTGCACAATATGAATAAATTGGACTTTTAATTTTTTAAACTTTATTTTTTTTCCGAACGGTTTGATTTTCCACCAGCATCACTTAATCATCCTGATACGATTGTCGTGGAATATTTGTATTACTGAAAACTTGTAAGAAACTAGTAATAAAAATACACCGTACAATATACGTGGAAAAGGAAAAATATATAAGATTTGGCATTTTTTTTAGGAAAGTTGTAGTAAGATAGAAGATATCCAAATTTTGATATTGAAAAGTGTGGGGATAAACTATAAAAGTTGATCAATGATATTTTACAGAAGAAAAAGTCTATTGAAATTTTTTAAAAGGAGGAGGTGCTCAAAGGTAGATGCACATTATTTTGAGTCTAGCTAGCCTGACGAGGCCATTATGCTGAATTTGTAACAGTGTTATTGGGACCATAAATCTTTTGTCGTGGAATGTTGTAAGTATTTTATTAGTTTTCTTCACGCTAATCACTTTCTTTATTTTATTTTTATCACATTAAAAATCTCACTGTCATCTCATTAAGGATATTTTCCTTCCAAATTTTCGATGATTACCTGAAGAAATTGGAAGACAGGGAGGGCGCCGTCTCTTTTGCGAGCATCGCAAGCAGAAATCGGAAGACCTCATACCCGGGCCGTGAATTCGAATCGCAAGCTCTCCTTCTTCTGAGCAGCGACTGCCGTCGTCGTCCTCGCCGTCCTCTTCGCCGTCACCAGCTACTTACGAATTACGAGCTATCGATTGCTTTTGACAATTTATGTGCGCGTGTTTTGGTGGGCTAGGAATGCTATGGTGGATTAGCTATCCAGCAGTAGATATTCATCTGACGTTAAGATCCTGTGATCACCAGTGAATGGCTAAACTTAAAATTATCAACAGAATTACCACCGTGCATGGTAAGATCGGGCTATGAAATCGATCCACAAAGTAATGTTGTAGACTGTAAGCACGCGTTTGAATAAGCAAATCATTCTCAAGTACCAAACAAGAGCCTCCTTATACCATTAATATAGATTGATTTCATAAATTGGTATTTATGTCTGATTTTGATGCAAGATCATCCGATTCTATGGAACCATCCTTAAGTTCCAACATGGTTCCAATGACTAGTCAGGCAATGTCGATGTCCATTTAAGCCAAAGCAGATTTTTGGTCATAATCTACTTTGATGGATTCGAGTTGAAGATATCGACATGAAGACTATCGACTAGATTATTGATTTAGGAGTTGTCGATTCGTCCTCACCATTCAAGTTATAAGTTACTGATTCATCGGAACATTTGTTGATTTCAAAGACATAACGATGGGAGGGTATTCAGAGCAATTTCCTTGGATATTAATTGATCTCCTAAGATAGTTATTTTTTGGTCAAGGTTGGTGGATGAATTTTGCAAATAAACTATAAGAATAATGAGTCAAGATTTCAATTCTCCATGTCATTAATGAATTTTCTAGTTCCGATGTTTTTTATGTTCGTCTATTTCTTATGTCTTAGTTTTTCTATAAATAGATGAGAGTTCCGCACTGTAACACAAAAAGTTGATGAATATATGAGAATTCCTCTACATGAGTAACTATTTATCCGATTCCTTATCTAAATTCATCGGTGGTTATCAAACAATTTTTTACGCCTAGGTGGTGAACTACCATTATCCCAGGCTCTTTATCCTTAATTGGTGGCTTATGTCTTTCATTCTTTAGTGATGAACCTTTCATATCTTTTATCATTTGCATGTCATTCCATTATAACTTGTCACGTCATTTCCATACACTTAACCAGAAAATTCCCATTTCTGGAATCATTCGTCCCACGCACGCATCAAATTTATTACATATCCAAAAGATGAGGAGTTGGTTGCGCCAAATAATAAATATGTATCTTTTTTCCAACCTAACAAAAACAGTGAAAAACTTGACTTTCGCCTAACAGTTGCCATTGGACAGTAGGCATCACTTCCATATATGTGAGATTTTCTTCCTTATCGTTGCATTCAATATCCCAATTGACAATGAAAACGCATGATGCATTACCCTTTCAAGAACACAAGAAAGATTCTACCACTAAACAAGTCAACGAGTTCACGGTCCATATCAAGTGACTATGAAATATATTTGCCAAACACGGTGTCGGGCACGTATATTTATTTATGTCATCTAACTTGTGGAATGAAATTTTACATCCTAAGTATTCAAAAAATCTAATCTTTACACCTTATAAAAGAAAGAATAGAAAAATTGAAGGTTGGCGCAAATGTAAAGCTTAATTGTTTTTAGAAATATAGGGCGCGTAACTAGAGAATTGATTTTTCTAAGATTTTTCCTTTTTCTATGTAAAATTTACTTTCTTTATTACTACTTAAGTATTGACTTTCACCATATCACAAAATACACAGTGGAAGGACAGAAAACGATTCGAACATTAAACTTAAAAGAATTTTGTCAACGCATGCCCCCGTTTTAAGAAGAAAAACTTATCATTTTCAAAGTATTGTCTCTCTCGTATTTTTGTATAATTAATAGAAATAGTTTTTTTTATTCAATATGATCAATAAGTGTTTGTGTGACACTACATTGCAGGATTTTATTTTATTTTATTTACATAAAAAAGTAGGCGCATTAAAGTGAAAAGGATTGTTTCACAAAAGAAAAAAGAGTGAAAAGGCCGAAAATGTTGATTTCAGTCGTATTAGAATTCTCAATTCAGTAAATTTCTGCTTTTAGGTTATCCTTGTCAATCAAGATCTTACCAATTGTTGGAAAATTAGCCGATGAAGCTGACGTGTTCGTCTCAACTCTCCTAGATGGACGATGTAGACTCCTTGCCCCCTCATGAGTTTCTTTATGAAGACGTATCCCATTGGAGTCCGGCAGATTGGAATTTCGCATGCAATGAGATGATGTCTTTGTTGTCAATTTCGCATGCAGTGCGATGATGTCTTTGTTGCCATTGACAATAAAGTGGCTAAGGGACTGTTTTAGGGAAAACCCTTCTTTACGCTTTCAGGGGAATCCTTCGGTCGTTAACATGATGTTCATAGGAGGTTGCTACTAGAAGAGTCTTGCCAAACTATTTGTCAGGCCAGATGGAAAATGCATGTGTTTCTACCGTGAGTGCCAAAGAGATTCTGAATTTGAGAGCATATATGGTCTTCTCACTCAATCTGGTTGTCTTTCGTCATTCGAGCCGAGGGAGACTTTTTTTTTCCCCTTCACCTTGCTTTTGGTGCTTAGCAATACACAATGTCGACCTTTCAGTGAGAAATAGAAACAAAGATGTGAATATAGCGGTTTACATGCTCATGTATCAGACCATTGGTTATGTTATCTATCTAATTGGTGGACATACACTGTTTAGGTACTTATCACCGGTTCGCTGCATCTGGCAGGGATGTGCTCAAGCTATTGAGGCCAGTTGCTGTCTTTCGTTCTCATTTGTGTAAAAACTATCTCATTGTAACATTAGCATCGACATGTATTCATTCTTGAAATTGACTATAGCTAGCAGAGCAAAATTGACAATTGGGTTTCCTACAGCTAAGTTTGTACTTACTCCTGGGATAGTAATGTAATTTCGCACGGTTTGAGGGGCTTCAGTTTGGTCTTCCAGTCTCAACAAGTCGTCGCTCTGAAACATAGTGAAAAAATCTCAGCAGCTCTTGGTCATGGTTCAGATAGAACAACCTTGGGATGTAATAGCCCTTTGAAAATTAACCCATCTGCAAAGAAGAATTCTAAGACACTGGAACAAAATTAATGCAGTTCACACAAGTATCACAATCGGTAAAATCTAAAGTACTGAGTACTCCATCATTTACCAATCGCTTAATTCTGTCTATGGAGATATGTCCTAATCTCCGATGCCACAACAGAGGAATGTTCTTTCACAACATATCATTTTATACCAGCGTTATCATGAACATGCATTGCATCATAATAGGCATTATCTTGTAAATTAATTTGAAAAAGACTATCAGACAAAGTATCACTCCCAACAATTTCATATTTAAACGATAAACAAAAGTTTGAATCTGAAAAGTTAAAAGAGTAACCTAAAGGTACAAGTCTTGAAACTGAAATTAAGTTTATAGAGAAACTAGAAACATAAAAGGTCATTTCCAAATTCAAAACAAAGCCACTATTGAGAACTAGTCTACATGTCCCAATAGCTTCCACATGCGAACGTATCTTGTTTCCTGAATAAATGCTTTGTTCACTTCCCACTGGCTTCATGTGGTTTTGAAAACCTGCAAGGAATTCGATATGTGGATTGTAAATCCAAAATCAATCCACCAAGTGTTGTGAGTCACATTAGCCATATTAGATTCATAACAAATACAAGATATTGAATTACCTTTCTTCTCGAGCCAAGCCTTAAATCTGACGCAATCCTTCTTAATGTCAGCTTGAGGAAGTATTTTACCTTTTTCCCTTGTACTCGCCATGGCCCTTATTCTTTCCTTGTATTGCCAAATGAGCACTTTCTCCCAATTCCATAATTAGTATTTCTTCCTCTTGAACACACGTGGTCATGAGTTCATTAATTGACCATTTATTCTTATGTGTATAGTAAGAGATCTTGAAAGGTGCATACTGTTGTGGGAGAGTATTCAGAATATAATACACAAGAAAATATTTAGATATCTCAACCTCAAGGTTCTTAAGCTGAGCTACAATGTGCTCACACACATCTCTAACAATAGTGAGCTTCAATGATGAAAACTTCATAATCAGGGTCATGGCATGCGCTTTCTCAGAATTCTCAAATTGCGCATCTATGACTTCCAATAAAGCCTTAGCATTGTTATACTGAGCAACCGAATCATGAATACTATGAGATATTCTAGCCCTTATAAACATTGCACTAATGCGGTTGGACAACTCCCATTGATTATAAAGAGCTATCTCATATGCAGTGCTCGAATCAGTAGGAGCAAATGGTTCGTCATTCCTTATAGCATAGCCAATGTCCATCTACCCCAATTGAAGAAGAACTAACTCCTTCTAAACTTTATAGTTCTCACCATTCAGTATGGGAACATCACGTTTAAATTTAGAAAAATTCACAGGTTGCAAAATTGTATATCAAATAATCATGCTTATGTCACAAAATTTGAGGTAAATATACACAAATCACGTTTTACCAACATAAACATGTCAAGAATATGAATCACATAACATAAAAACTGCATATGGGCTAAGTTTTTAATTTAAATAGATTCATAATTACATCATGAAGAAACTACCATATTATATACATTTTCTTAATCCATGTGGTAAATTAAAAAAAAAAAAACATAAATCATAAAAATATTAATACAATGAAAATTATTTAAAATCATATATTAATATAATTAATTACAATCAATGTCCATTTCTAAATATGATCCAGAAGCTCTTAATATATAATTTAATTAATTAAAGATGCTGTGGCTACTCTCTAATTAATTAAATATATGGATCATTGGACATTTAATTTCATACATAAATATTCATAAAAATGCATGAAAGGACAAAATAGTAAATAAATGTACCAAGGGGCAAAACAGTAAATAAATCGGCCAATGGCAGAATTGTAAATTTGCAAGAAGGGCAAAACAGGAATTTTAAAATGGCGTAGGGGCAAAGAAGTAAAAAGGCACGCTACAACACATCAAGCGCGTGCCGAGCACGTGCCTGCTTCCTCGGCGGGCGCATGACCCGCACACGTGCCATTTGCCACGCATCGCACATGCCTGGCAACTACCTCGGCAGTTCCTCGCAGGTGGGCCGCACGCGCCAGCGGTTGGCTCCACTCGACTGCAGCGCGCACGTGGAGCCCACCCGCCTTCTCCCTCGCGCACACAAGCAATTTTTCGCCAGCTTTCGCCATTTTCAGCCGCAATTTCGTCACCGTTTCCTCTCCGACAGCCCATCCTGAACACAAATAAATAATGAGATTTAGAGAACATGCTGGTACGACCACATGAGTTAAAGTTTCAGCGAAAATGACGAAGAAATTAGCCCCAAATCAAACGAAAATTTCCCAAAACATAAATCCTCAACCACCGCGACTTCTGCCGCTTGATTAGCCTCCGATGAACACTAATATGCCGAAATAACTCATGGTTAATGTTCCTCGTGGCGGTATGATCGTACAAGTCCGAATTCGAGTGGTAGGTCGCCAAATTTTGCCCGGAATTGGCAAGTTTCTCACTTGGCCTTAAAACTCCGAATATTGTTCATCTCTCAAAAAGGCCCGAAAATACACCAAAAATTCGACAAAAAAAAGGCAGAGGCACTAAACATGCTCTAATACCAAATGAAAGACATGAAAATCAATTGTAGAAGCCAAGATCGATTATAAACAAACCTCCAGCCATTGTTCGTATTCACGTTCGTTGGAAAATCCTGAAAATTCAATAAAATATCGGGCATACGCTACTAACCCAATTCCCTCACATATTAATGGTGTATTCCAATTGAAAGGGTTTAAGTTAGACCTTATAATTGCTCGTCATAAATGAACGTACGTTCCTTTTATACACTATCTCCCATCAAGACGGTTATCAAATGAGCGATTGTCACGAAAAGATACGAAATGTGGAAAAAATTCATGTTGAATAACCGCCACTTTAAGAGAAAATGTGGGTCTGAAAATGTGGGATCATAAAAATAAATAATATTCTTGTTCACGCAACTCATCCAACAACAAATTCAGAGTTGCCTCCGCCCTATCAAGAGTTGCTCGAGTGCCGACACTATTTGCCCTCCTCTACAATAGATTAATCACCTGTTCTACGGTTTCATCGTGCTATGTCTCTCCTTCTCTAAATCTCCTTAAAGCTTGCTCCAGACAAAAGCACAGAGGGGTGGTCATGACTAACTAATTCGCTGACAAGAGATGAAGAACTCACACAGGGCACGAAGATAAGGAGACTACATAGGTATCAAAAAGCAAATGACTGTACTTTATATCAAAGGAAAATGTTATAACTCAACTTTCTTACTAATAATCTCAGAAAAGCTACTTAAATCAACCATGAAATACCAGAAGACGAGAAAATCCTATAATTAGCATTGCAATTTTACCTTATGAGGATGCACGACATCTCTCTCTCACTCTCACTCCTCCCCTCCCTCCTTTCTAGCAACTCAACTTTCCTTATAATTGCAAATTAAATCAAATATGAAATACAAGACAACCTAGAATGTATTATATAATTAGCATTGGAATCTTACCTTATACTATGCATGACAATTCTGCCCACCCCCACCCCAAATTCCGCACACAACTGAAGGTTAAACACAGACTCAGAAGCCAAAAACAAAAAAAAAAAAATAAAATAAAATAGAATTAACTCACTTATCTAAGTAATCGAGGTCTTCAAGCAACATAATCGATGAAAATTGAGTAGAGGATGAAAATCAAGGGGAAGAAACCAATTGAGATCAACGCTAATCTAACCGGTTCAGCGCGTGAAGATAAGGAAAAAAGAGTGATGGAGAAACAAGAACGGAAGAAGTTAAATCGCAAATTAAAGATGAAATCAAACATAATCTAATTCACTTATTTAAGTTTTCAAGTGACGTAATCGATGAAAATCAAGAGGAAAAACCGATTGAGATCAACGCTAATCTAACCGTTTCAAAGCGTGAAGAGAAGGAGAAGAGAGTGACGGAGAAACAAGAACGGAAGAAGCTAGATCGCAGATCAACAGATGAAATCAAACCTAATCTAACTCAATCATCTAAGTTTTCAAGCGACATAATGGATGAAAATCGAGGGGAAGAAACCGATCGAGATCAATGCTAATCTAACCAATTCAGCGCGCGAAAATAAGGAGAAGAGAGTGATGGAGAAACAAGAACGGAAGAAGCTAGATTGCAGATTAACAGATGAAATCAAACCTAATCTAACTCATTCATCTAAGTTTTCAAGTGACATAATCGATGAAAATCGAGCGGAGGATGAAAATCGAGGGGAAGAAACCAATCGAAATCAATGCTAATCTAACTAGTTCAGCGTGCGAAGATAAGGAGAAGAGAGTGACGGAGAAACAAGAACGGAAGAAACTAGATCACAGATTAACAGATGAAATCAAACCTAATCTAACTCACTTATCTAAGTTTTCAAGCGACGTAATCGATGAAAATCAAGCAGAGGATAAAAATTGAGGGAAAAAAACCGATAGAGATCAACACTAATCTAACCGGTTCAGCATGCAAAGACAATGAGAAGAGAGCACGAACGACATTTCTCTCTTACTCTCACTCCTCCCCTTCCTCCTTTCTGGCGACTCAACTTTTCTTATAATTGCAAATTAAATCAAATATGATGTACAACACAACAACCTAGAATGTATTATATAATTAGCATTGGAATCTTACCTTATACTACGTATGACAACTCTGCCCACCCCCAACCCAAATTCCGCACACAATTGAAGGTTAAGCACAGACTCAGAAGCCAAAAACAAAAAATAAAATAAAATAGAACTAACTCACTTATCTAAGTAATCGAGGTTTTCAAGCAACGTAATTGATGAAAATTGAGCAAAAGGATGAAAATCAAGGGGAAGAAACCGATCGAAGATCAACGCTAATCTAACTAGTTCAGCGCGTGAAGATAAGGAGAGGAGAGTGACGGAGGAACAAGAACGGAAGAAGTTAGATCGTAGATTAACATATGAAATCAAACCTAATCTAACTCACTTATCTAAGTTTTCAAGTGACGTAATCGATGAAAATCGAGCAGAATATGAAAATTAGTGGGAACAAACCGATTGAGATCAATGCTAATCTAACCGGTTCAAAGCGCAAAGATAAGGAGAAGAGAGTGACGAAGAAATAAAAACGGAAGAAGCTATATCGCAAATTAACAGATGAAATCAAACCTAATCTAACTCACTCATCTAATTTTTCAAGTGACATAATCAATGAAAATCGAGCAGAGGATGAAAATCAAGGGGAAGAAACCGATTGAGATCAACGCTAATCTAACCGGTTCAAAGCGCGAAGATAAGGAGAAGAGAGTGACAGAGAAACAAGAATGGAAGAAGCTAGATCGCAGATCAGCAGATGAAATCAAACCTAATCTAACTCAATCATCTAAGTTTTCAAGTGACGTAGTCAATGAAAATCGAGGGGAAGAAACCGATCAAGATCAATGCTAATCTAACCGGTTCAGCGCACGAAAATAAGGAGAAGAGAGTGACGGAAAAACAAGAACGGAAGAAGTTAGATCGCAGATTAACAAATGAAATCAAACCTAATCTAACTCACTCATTTAAGTTTTCAAGCGACATAATCGATAAAAATCGAGCAGAGGATGAAAATCAAGGGGAAGAAACCGATCGAGATTGTCGCTAATCTAACCGATTCAACGCGCGAAGACAAGGAGAAGAGAGTTGCGGAGAAACAAGAACGAAATAAGTTAGATCGGAGATTAATAAATGAAATCAAACATAATGTAACTCACGTTTTCAAATAACGTAATTAATGAAAATTGAGAAGAGGATGAAAAGAAACCGATTGAGATCAACGCTAATCTAACCAGTTCAAAGCGCGAAGATAAGGAGAAGAGAGTGACCTATAAACAAGAAGGGAAGAAGCTAGATCGCAGATTAACATATGAAATCAAACCTAATCTAACTCACTTATCTAATTTTTCAAGCGAAGTAATCGATGAAAATCGAGCAGAGGATGAAAATTGAGGGGAAGAAACCGATCGAGATCAATGCTAACCTAACTGGTTTAGCGCGCGAAAATAAGGAGAAGAGAGTGACGGAGAAACAAGAACGGAAGAAGTTAGATCGCAGATTAACAAATGAAATCAAACCTAATCTAACTCACTTATTTAAGTTTTCAAGTGACGTAATAGATGAAAATTGAGCAGAGGATGAAAATCGAGGGGAAGAAACCGATCGAGATCAATGCTAGTCTAACCGGTTCAGCACGCGAAGATAAGGAGAAGAGAGTAACAAAGAAACAAGAACGGAAGAAGCTAGATCGCAAATTAACAAATGAAATCAAACCTAATCTAACTCACTTATCTAATTTTTCAAGCAACGTAATCGATGAAAATCGAGTAGAGGATGAAAATCGAGGGGAAGAAACCGATAGAGATCAATACTAATCTAACTGGTTCAGCGTGCGAAGACAAGGAGAAGAGAGTTGCGGAGAAAGAAGAATGGAAGAAGCTAGATGCAGATTAACAGATGAAATCAAACTTAATCTAACTCACTTATCTAAGTTTTCAAGCGACGTAATTGATGAAAATCGAGCAGAGGATAAAAATTGAGGAGAAGAAACCAATCGAGATCAATGCTAATCTAACCGGTTCAGCGCTTGAAAATAAGGAGAAGAGAGTGACGGAGAAATAAGAACGGAAGAAGCTAGATCGCAGATTAACAAATGAAATCAAACCTAATCTAACTCACTTATCTAAGTTTTCAAGCGACGTAATTGATGAAAATCAAGCAGAGGATGAAAATCGAGGGGAAGAAACCGATCGAGATCAATGCTAGTCTAACCGGTTCAGCGCGCAAAGATAAGGAGAAGAGAGTGACGGAGAAACAAGAACGGAAGAAGCTAGATCGCAAATTAACAAATGAAATCAAACCTGATCTAACTCACTTATCTAAGTTTTCAAACAACGTAATCGATAAAAATCAAGTAGAGGATGAAAATCAAGGGGAAGAAACCGATAGAGATCAATACTAATCTACCTGGTTCAGCATGCAAAGACAAGGAAAAGAGAGTTGCGGAGAAAGAAGAACGGAAAAAGCTAGATCGCAGATTAACAGATGAAATCAAACCTAATCTAATTCACTTATCTAAGTTTTCAAGCGACATAATTGATGAAAATAAAGCAAAGAATGAAAATCGAGGGGAAGATGCGTGCGAGTCTCACCTAGTTCAGCCGTGAAGAGAAGGAGACGGAGAGCGATGAAGAAACATGAACGAAGCATGAAGAGCTACTTTGTAATTTGAAGAAGTCGAAAGGAGAGCCCCTTCTTTTCTTTTCCCGCGGCAAGCGCCTAGAATTCCACCGACGCCATTTTAGAGAGAGAAAAGGGAACTGCTTAAAGCTTGCTCTCTCCCCACACTTCAAGTTCAACCTTGTAAAAATATTCCTAAAAATTTGAAATTTTTTTAACTTTTCTTTTTGGTTTTCTTTTTTCCCCTTTTCCTCTTCCTTCTTCCTGGCCGGCTTGGCGAGAGAAGAGCTCGCCAATCGGGCGACGCCAAGGCCTACATATTGTGCCTTATAAATGTCTCATTCGTGTTGTATATTCCAATTCTAACAAGTTACATGCTCGAGTGCTGATTTAACAATAAACCTAGTCTCATCATCATCCCATTCAAATGTGGATGCAGCCAATTTTTTTCTATCCAAACCTTCTCTGATGCAGCTTCTGGGATTAGGGCCAAAAAGGGTGGCGACTTCTTGGGATTTTAAACTCATCACGTTACATTTTTCATTAGTTTAAAGCAAGGCTTTAATAATTTGATTTGCAAACGAGTAATAATTTCAGCAAAACTTCCAGACATGTTGCAAACTTTGGCAATGTCCAAAAAGGCTTTTACAAACTATTATCTTGGAGATTAGTGTACATGAACAATATAACCCATTCCTACGATAGGAGGAGCCAAAAGAGTACGGCACCCTGATTTTAAATGTTCTTGAACGCCCGACATATCGACATGTCAAATACAAGGCTTGAGACCAAGGATTGTCATCTCATAATGGCAGCCGCACTGGAGGTTACAGGAAGCATGGTGACTGCTTTTCTCATTTCCTTGCTCCGCAACACATGCAGATTTGGAGACTTTGCTTTTGTTGTTTCCTTGGAAGACCTCTTCATGAATCAAACAAAATGATGACTCATCGTTAAAATATGAGCAGGGTCGAGTTAGACGCGGGTTTAAGATTTGGTACTTTTGAGAACAGAAGGGGTGATCCAATTTCAACATTGACCTCGCATGGGGAACCGACGTCCTTTTTAGTTGTTTCAATGCTTTCTCTTCTTCAGTTTGTAAATAGGCATCACTTTAACACGACCACTCTCGAAAGCTAGTAGAGCCAACATCATATTAAAGTATCACAGACTACCATTTCAGCAGCCTCACTCTCCTCTCTGTATCTCTCATACACTTGCCGAGGAACTTAGCTAGTGAGGCATGAGCCAAGAGATAATTCTTAAAGCACATTATAATTGGAAGGAGGTTACTGTTTGATTAAATTTTGCTCCATCCATGGCCCGGTGATCTATGCGGGAAGATTAAACTCCTGAAGTTGTGTGAGAGGTTTGCCGACTTTCAGGGGAAGTGAAATCGGATCCAGCACAAATAAATCAAGTCACACTGCAAACAATCTATAGGCAATAAAAGACACAAAATGAGAAACGTTCATATTGTGGCTTACTCTTTTAAAATCGGATGTGCCTTGAAAATCCTCATCTGAGCCTCCTCTTTGTTGGATATATTGTTAATAAGTCCAAAATAATATATTCACATATAAGCCCAATAAGTAAAAGCACGGTTATTTGGATTCTTATGGGCCGGAGCCAAATAATTTGCATATAAAAACTCTAGGGTTCCTCTAGACTGGAGGTAACACTGTTGAGCGTTCCAAACTTGACGTCTCTTAGTGTAACACTTCAAGTAACTGTTTCTCTCTCAAAACCATAACCTCCAACAATCTTGAAGTATTATGTTTGTGCATTACATTTGAGCGAGTAAGGTGTCTTCTTGAAGATTTCGTCGAGAAGAACTCACAGGTGTAATTTACTTTCGATTTCGACGGTGGTATTGGCCGGGATCTGAGTTTGAAGATTCGAATGACCGAAATCTTTAATTGAAAAACCCAAAAATTATAACCAATTTTAGTAGGTAAAACCACTTGGGCTTTGTTCTACTCATTAATACAAACGTTTTGAGTGGTCACTTGTGTCGATCGGAGGTCAAACAGAGAAGTTATGGCACTCGAAAGTTTCCATTTGAATTTTTAGTAAATTTCGACAATAAAATTTCCAGCGAATTTCAATAGCGGAAATTTCCAGCAAGTTTCAAGGACAATGGCAATCCATCTTAAGAGTTTTGGACGCCCCAAATCTGTTTTTGCGGTTTGTTTTGGCAAATTCCATCTCTACAAAGCTGTTTGATCAAGGTTAGGAGAGTTATTCGACTTTGTGGCTCGAGGACTCCAAGGTGCAATCTTTCTAACACTTTACTCTGATTAAAATGGTAAATCGTAGTTCCTATGATATTATAAAGTTGCAATCATTTGATGTTACTAAATTTCATGGCTGGAAATTACATGTTCAATTTGGCATGTAAGAACTTGACATATTATATACTGTATAAAGTGATTTTGCATCTACCACTAAAGATGTGGATGAATATCAATGGAATAAAGATGATGATTTTTGTAGAGATTACTTGTTGAACTCTCTAAATCCTAATCTAACTATAACTTATACTGAGTATAAGACGGCGAAAGAGATATGGGATTACTTGAACGCTCAATTCCAAAAACAAGAGGGGCTCTCTAAAACTCTCCTATCGGAGAAATTCTTTGACTTTGAATTCACTTCCATAGCCTTATCTATGCACTGTTTAGCAAAACCCTAACTCTCACCCATTTGGTGCTGATGAAAGTTGATTTCATCATTTGAAATGGTGACATACCCATGGCCAAAGCGATATGAAATTTAATGCACCGCTTAAATTAGGGAACGGCTTGGCAATTCTTATAAGTAGGTCGAGTTCATGCCCCTGCCTTCCTCCATAAATTAAAGTAGTTTGCAATCTACATGTGAGATTTAAATAAATGATTTTTAGTTTCTCAATCGGAAATCCATGGACATTGCAATCAATTATGCCAATTTAGGGATTAATCACATATACCGCATCAATTGTAAAGCTAAACAATTCCTGAATTTGATGGTTGGCCTTTTATAATAGCTTGGATTTTGCCTACATGACTGTACCGTTACATTTGATAAGTGTTGGTACAACTTGAGCCAGCCATTTTATCATGTCTATTATGAGCAACTAGAATAGAAGATAATGATTTTGCATTTGTGTAAAATTTGAAGAAACAAATCTAATGATGATTCTCAAGAGAGGGAAATCCAAAGGGTAATTGACCACAAATTTTTATGGTAACATATTATTCCAAAATAAAATAAATGTTATTTAAGATAAAGAATACTAAATACTCAATGTACACATAATATGAATAAATTGGACTTTCAATTTTTTTTAAAACTTATTTTTTCCCAAATGGTTAGCCATGCATCGTTTCATTACCCAATACAATTATCGTGGAATATTGTATCATTGAAATCTTGAAAGAAATTAGTGATAAAAATACATCGTACATTATATGTGGAAAAGGAAAAAGATATAAGATTCGGCATCATTTTAATGAAAGTTGTAGCAAGATAGAAGAGATCCAAATTTTGCTATTGAAGTACGTGGGGGATAAAATATATATTAAGTTGATCGATGATATTTTACAGAAGAAAAAAGTCGTTTGAAATTTATTAAAAGGAGGACATGCTCCGAGGTAGGTGCATATTATTTTGAGTCCAGCTAACCTGACAACTCCATTATGCTGAATTTGTAACAGTGTTAGTGGGACCACAAATCTTTTGTCGTGGAATATAGTTAATTGGGATTGCAAAAATGCCGGGGAATGACGAGATTCACCTTAAATTAACTTATTCCAAAAAAAAAAAATCACGAGATCAAAGACTATAAATCTTTTAGAGTCACGAATCTCGAGACCACAATTGATCGATTTGAGCTCTCCATCATAGTCACTTATTTAGTGATCTTATAAATAATTACAAATTATAAACTTTATATTGGCTTTCTTCACCTTAATCGCTTTCCTCATTTTATCTTTATCATATTAGAAATCTCACTGTCGCCCATATTTTCCTTCCAAATTTTCGATGATTTCCTGAAGAAACCGGAAGGCAGGGAAGGCGCGTCTCTTTCGCGAGCAGAAATCGGAGGACCTCATACACGGGCCATGAATTCGAATCGCAAGCTCTCCTTCTTCTTAGCAGCGACCGCCGTCGTCCTCGCCGTCCGGTTCGCCGTCGACCCGAGAGCCCCCTCCGGCGAACTCGGGGCCGTGGACGGCCTCGAGCTGATCCCGATGGGCGGCGGCGCGGTCGGGCCGGAGAGCTTCGCGTTCGATCCGCGAGGGGAGGGCCCGTACACCGGCGTGTCGGACGGGCGGATCGTGAAGTGGGCGGCGAGCGAGAGGCGCTGGGTCGACTTCGCCTTCACTTCGCCGAGCAGGTACGCGCCGCCGTACACGTTAAAAAACCATTGAACTCGTCTGCGCTGCGCTGCATGTTTTTGGCTTTGGAGTTCGATCGCTCGTGTGCCGGCGACCCTCCGGTAGATGTTCTGGCGAACAGTGAAAAGATGCCAGAGGGGAGAGACAGAGCGTGGGATGCGGTCGTCGTTGACGATAGACGACGATTCCATCGACGCTGGAGCCACGTCGCTCGAAAAGACCGTAGCCATTTTGATAATTGTCGTGGCTTGTTTATTCTTCACACGCAGAGCCAAAAAAATATGAAAATAAAAACAGGTGAATAAAGTAATTTTAAGTTGACGGGTTGTTTGATAATAATTCCTGGTAATTTGATACGAATGAATTGAGTAATTCCTTTTTTCCCATCAAACAATAAAACTTGACCTAATTTATTGTTTTCTTGTTTGGGCCAGCAGCTTGTAATCCCGCCGCTTTCGCATTTGGCATTACTAGCCCATTCCGGTAAGCCCATGAAACGAAGCGAATTAAGTCTCAGCTTTTTTTTTCCTTCTTTTTACAGAGACATCTGCGAGAAGCCACACAATCATCAAGAGATGGAACACGTCTGTGGACGCCCGTTGGGGCTCGGGTTCGACCCGAGAACGAGCCGTCTCTACATCGCCGATGCTTACATGGGCTTGCTTGCCGTCGACCCCGGCGGCGGGCAGGCCGCGGTGGTCGCCGCCCAGGCGGACGGCGTTCCTTTTCGGTTCACCAACGGCTTGGACATCGATGCACTTAGTGGAGCTGTGTACTTCACCGATAGCAGCTCGCAGTACCAACGGAGGTACATGTTGCCTTATATACATCGTTTGCTCGGCATTGTAGTCATTTCACATGCATGAACATGCTGCCTGGACATAACGGGAAATGCCATGCAGGAACTATATTCCGCTAATACTGAGCGGGGATCGAACGGGAAGGCTAATGAAGTACGACCCGGAAAGCGACCGCGTGACGACAATCCTGAGCAATCTCTCGTTCCCCAACGGAATGGTCCTAGGCGAAACCGGCGACTTCCTTCTAGTCGCCGAGACAAGCACCTGCAGGATCCTCAAGTACTGGCTCAGGCCGCCCCCCGAAGCAGCAGGGGAGGTCGAGGTCTTCGCCCAGCTCCCCGGGTTCCCGGACAACATCAGGAGGAGCCCGAGAGGGGGCTACTGGGTGGGGATCTTCTCGAAGAGGACCGCGATCTTGGAGCGGGTCCTGTCGTCTTCCTGGATGGGGAAGTTCCTGCTCGGGTTGCCGATCGACGTGATGAAGGTCCACGGGATGTACACGAGCCGGAGAGGGAGGGGCGTGGGATTGAGGCTGAGCGAGGACGGCGAGGTGGTGGAGATCTTGGAGGAGAGAGTGGGGAATCGATGGAGGTCGATAAGCGAAGTCGAGGAACGAGATGGGGGGCTTTGGATCGGGTCCGTGAACGTGCCGTTTGCAGGCTTTTACGAGGCCAGAAATCGATGAACTAGTACGATGGTGGAGACCTTGTCTTGTAAAAAGAATTTGTGGAATATAATTAGGTTTTTACTTTTGTTAGAATATTTTTAGCTTCTCTTTTTTATCTTGAAGCATGGAAGCAATAAATATGCTAACAGCCCATTTGATTTCGGAAGATGTGGGCTCGTGATTGAAGAAAAATAAATCAGAAATTGTGCTTTCTGATAACTTTGTAATTAGAATTCAAATTTTTAAATTGAGGATATCTCAATTCATGTGATCTATTTGCCTTCTTATTCTTCACTTAAAAATTCTAATCTGAAATTGGGAGGAGAGGAAAAGTTCAAATGTTCCACTTCACTTTTTCCTCTCACTTTTTACCCAACCTCCCTCCCATTTTGCTCATCTCCCATTACTTCCCGAACAAATCCCATGATGAGGTTCAACCGACAATGCATTGGGCTCTCTCTTGACGATCTTCCTAAATGCATTAAATTTTTACCATACGATCGCAACGTATTACAACATTTAATGTGGCGGTTAGGGATATTAAGAAATTCAAGTCGTAATGTGGGGAAGAAAGATTGGTCCTCCGACCAGGTGATGGCCGGTCCCTCATCGGAGAAGGCCGTGGCTGTGACTTGTAAACTAAGAAAACACCAATCAACAAGCAGCTCTCCAGAAGATGCGAGGGAGGGACAGGTGTCCGACTTCATAAGCACATATTCAATACGTTGGGACCGAGCGTGGGCCTTTTGATTAGTGCCCAACAGCGCATCACGGAAAGGGCTCAGATTCCATGGAAAAGACGGAGGATCTGAACCAGACGCTAGGCCCTCATCCGAAAAATTGGTCCCCTTCCTTTTGATTTGGGCCGTAAAAAGTGACAGCAAAATGGTTTACACCACTATCAAGTATCAACCCTATAATTTTTTGGGGTTCTGGAGACGTAAAATTCAAAGGTATTCCTACCTAACGGAGAAGATAAATATGCACTAGGAACAAGGAGACCATAAGGGAAGGTAGACTCCTAGATTCTTCTTTGAAAGAAGCTACCTCTGAGCAAGTAGGTATTATAGACTCTCATGCCTAAGGTAAGGTGGTAGAACTTAAAATGGTTCTTGTTACTTTGTTAGGTCAACTTGTGCTTCGCACATTACCTTTTAACCGACTTATTGGCCAAGTATCCCCATTAAAAAATATTGTGTGAAATAGTTCACATCACTGTCGATCCTAAAATATTTTAGGATTATCTCTTAACAATTTCAATGGAAAGAAATTTTTCATGAGATGGAAGCCCATTTTGGGCTGAAGGCCCCCGTAAAAATTCAGTTTAATGACTCGAACAAATCCCGCTAACTTTATGAATAAGACGAGACGTGAGCAAAAACCGAGATTTGATGGAATGAAGGATTGGTGGTGTTTCGTGAGCTCGATAAGAATTCCTATGGTCCCCGAGATTTGACCTTTCGAAACCGATGTGACGGATTGCGTAAACTCTCGATCCACCACATTCGTCGTCTCGCTGGCATGGGCCTTGGCCAATCTATTCGAACCACATGTCTGTATCGACAGTGCCCAAAATCGAAGTAATTTCGGGAGCCACTCGCCTCGTTGATGGAGACGAGCCTATCGGTCCGGTCCAGGAAAAAAAGGACCTTTCTCTTCCGCGGTTTTGAAAACGCAGACGCTGATATGCTTCACAGCTTATAAGAGGGACAGGCCCTTCCTCTTCCACAAGATCTCCCAACGTCTCCTTTTCAGAGCTCCCAACCACAACCGCCCCCAACAAACACTGGCCCACCCCCTCTCCTGTCTCTGTTTTTTTTTTTTTTTTTTTTCTTTCTCTCGAGACATCGATTGTTCGAATCGATAATTTAAGTGACGAAATTGCTAATAACCCACTTTTCAAGAAGAATATCATAAATGTCTTATTATATACTTGAAATTACATAGATGATTCGACAAACATCACCAAATTAGTGTCAGATCGGCGAGTACATTTCCTGCAAAGCGCATTGAGAAATTGTAAAGGTATGCACGATAGAAAAGAGTTTAAAAAGGAAAGTGTGGATATTTGTATTATTGGCAAATGCCATTAGTGTAAACTCAAATATGATAACTTCCTATCCTTGGCTTCATTACCTACCTAAGCTAGGTCTAAAGGTTCACCTGATCAAGCTGCAATATCATAAAGTGCACCGTCACTATAGCTTTTTGAGTTAATGAGAGAAAATTTACAATGTTTTAAACAAAAGCATAAATGGTGAATGATACACGGAAAAAGTTTTTTAAAGAAGTTGTGAAAGTTGAAATGGAAAGCTGGAGTAGGTAAAGGTGAGAGTATCTCCCTCATGTGTGATCAATTTTTAGTCAATCTACCATATTTAATGTATAAAGTTAGTGATGTGAGAAAGGAATGGAAATAGTGCGTGTGTGGATCATGATGACAAATTACGGTTTGATATTTGGAGAAATTATCAACAAAATCTTAAGCCTATTAGGCTTGTACTAATTTAGTTATAAACTTTCAATTTAATCGATTTAGTTATAAATCTATTTCACTTGTACTATTTTAGTCATAAATCTTTCAATTGCGTCAAACCTTTTGACGATTTATTAATTTAGTTCATTCGGTCAATTATGGCTTGAAATTGCTGATGTGGCAATTTAGTTAACATTGGCCATCCTATGTCACACATATGACAAAATTTCTGAATTTTTTATTATTGTTTCCTTTTCCTTTTTTCTAACCCTAGTCTGACAATATTGCTGAATACAGGAGGGTGTCGACACTTGCTTAGATCCAAATGAGGGCTATGACGCTCTCGTTAGCCAACGAGTGAGGGTTGCAAGGGTCCCTGGACCAATGTTAGATAAACAAAAAAGAAAAAAAGAAAAAAATAATATAAGTTTTTAGCACTATTCGGACCATCTTGGTAGGTGCAAAATCAACAGCATGATTGGGAATATAGATTTATCAAGCTTTAGTGTAATTTGGATGCATGCTTGAGCGTGTCATCTAGGCTCTCCCTCATTCAAAAACTTCCATTTTAAAATACTTTTTTCAAACACATTCATTTGAATTTAGCAGCTTGGTGGGTGTAGACAAGCTGGGTAGAGCGATCCAAAAAATTTATATGGGACAGAATGGATTGCTCTCTCTAATTCAACGAAAGAGTCCTAAAGAAAAAAAGCAAGCAAAAAGTCGCTATCTCGTTTGACCCATTTCACATGGGCCAAACATGTTGCCACATTCGCGTTCATGTCGCACCGGTGCATGTGGTTGCTGCAAGTTTACTACAACCATGTAATTGGATAACTCACACGACCTCTAAACAAACGGATATGTCTGTTCTGTATTGCTTCGATGGAACCCCAAAAAGTCCGAGTAATCGTCATTTGGCTCTTTCTCTGGGCTGACTCCATTCACGAAGAAAACCGCCATAGCCATCTCCACCCGCTGTATTTTGGAATCGAGCAGAGGATGCAAATATAGCTTGGTTTTTTTTCGATTATTAAATAATTCGAAAATAGGAGACTCTTGGAACTGCGAAATGATAAAGATAGAAAATGTTCTATCTTTTGCAACGTCATTTTCTCACAACGGGTCAAAAGTCGTCCAAAAGCGACGGAGGCGTCTGACTCATTTTACTGCAAAGCCTGTTGATTAAATCATGGGATCTGTCCAAAAAAAAAAAATTCATGGGGAAGAAGAGATGGCCACCCGTATCGTGGGCCCTACCTTCACTAAATACGTTACTTTCGGTGATAGACTTTTGGCCATAGCCCTCGAACTTTCCTATTATCTCGTTCAAATTTCATATTTCATACTCTGCACATTGGCTTCCAGCTTTAGTAATTATTTGACGATAAATAATTGGATGATAACCTTTAAACTTTTAGCGAGAGTAGTAATATATTTTAGACTAAAAAATATGAAATAATAAATTATTATGAATTATTATGAAGTTCACTCTGTAAAAAATCTATCTAACTCGCAATTTTTTTTTTTTTTTGTGAAAGGTAATAAATATAATGAGAAAATGCCATCTGTACACAAGATCACGACACCAAAACATTCACTCCAAATAACTAAGTCATAACGAGATTACGAGTGGACGGATGTCGTGATGCAAAAGCCACCAAACTACGGCAACGACTAAATAGCAAAAGGCAAGCACGGCAAGGACAACCGGCTAAAAGCACCAAAAAACCTACCAAGGAGGGGGAAGCCCACGGCTGCAAGTAAGCAGAAGGGCCCCTAGGGAGCCGCTAGGCATGGGGTAGGCTACAGGTCTCCAAAGTAGATAATCGAGTCAATGCCCCAACTTCGCTGCAACCTTTTATTCCGAAAATTATCTTTAACGTTCTTGAAAGTGATAACTTTGTCTTGGACCATTAAAAGAAGATGGTTCTTCATGGCCGGAACCGAAAGAGGCTAACTCACAATAAGTTATTTTTCTCACAATAATTCAAAAATTATTATGCTAGTAAAGTCTTTATTCAGTTAGATTGAGAATCAACAAGTTTCCTAGTTTATATGTCTACTTGCTAGGTTGTTTAAAATACAAATTGGTGCTAAGGCACACCCATTGTGTTACTCTTGCACATGGAAAAGTTCGAAAATGGATGAAGTGAGCGGTTGTTGTATATCGTTTCTTCTCCCATAATAGAAGTAGACATGTTTTCCAGATAATTGTACTCGAATTTTTTATTTTGACGGCACATTTGAAAATTAATCTTAATTGAATTCAAGAGAGTTTTCCGTCATGTGTTTCTTATATAAAAGCATGTTCCAAGTGCCCGTTTTTAATTATGTGTTACAACATTTCATGTAATGATTGCGAATATTAAGGAATTCAAGATGGCAATGGGCGCGACGAAAATATTGGTCCTCGGACCGCATGATGGCCAGGCCCTCATCGGAGGAGCAGTCGCTGTAACTTGTAAACTAAGAAAACTCCAACTAGCAAGCAGCACTCCAGACGATGCAAAGGGAGGACCAGCGTCCGACTTCAGAAGCACTGATTCATACGTTAGGACCAAGCGTGGCCCTTTTGATCAGTGCCCATTATCGCATCACGGAAAAGAAGGATATGAACCGGACACTAGGCCCTCATCCAAAATTGGTCCCCTTCCTTTTGCTTTGAGAGGTTAAAAGAAAAGTGATAGCAAAATGGTTCACATCGATCAGCCACAAAACTTTTAGTTTTTTCCTTAGCTGTTTAAATGAAGAAATTTTTCCACGGCATGGAAGCACGCTTTGGGCAAACAAAAAAATCTCGTAAAAGTTCGATTTAATGACTTGAATAACCCCGTTAACTTTATGAATCGAATGAGACACGAGCAAAAACTTAGTCAGAGGGACTCGAATGCGAAACCTAGAGGCATGGAGGATCAAATGTGTTTCGTGAGTTTGATAGAGTTCCCATGGTTCCTGAGATTTGATCCTTTCGAAACCGACGCGACAAATCATCGAAGCTCTCAATCCATTCCGTAATTGCTTGCGCGCGCCAATCCATTCAAGGACGCGTCTGCCTTCGGATTTCCGGGGCTCCAATTATTGGGAGTGCCTGAAACCAAGTGATTTAGGAACCACTCAACTCGCTGATGGAGACGTGGCCATCGGTCCAGTCCAAGAAAGGACCCTGTCGGAGGAAGACGGGCCCCGCGGTTTTGTTGATTGCAGCGTGTATCACGATCGAAACGCCGATGCCGATATGATCCCCAGCTTATAAGAGAGGCAGGCCCTCTCTCTTCCACAAGATCCCCCCAACGTCTCCTTTTCGGGGCTCCCGACCACAAACCCCCAACAAACACTGGGCCACCCACACTCCTGTCCCTTTTTATTTTTTTATTTTTTCTGAGGAATCACTCGTTTGAATCAATAATTTACGTGACGAACTTCACTAATAACCCACTTTTCGAGAAAAATATAGCTGATATCTTACTGTAAATTTGGAAATACGTAAATCAACAGGCATAGCCATTTGGTAGAATCAACCAACAACACATCAAATGTGATCAGCAAATGTGGATATTTGTGTTTTCAGCAAATGTGATCGATGTAAACTCGAATATGATAATTTTGTGTTGAGGTCAAGTTGCAGTATCATACAATGCATAGTCATTGTAGTCTTCTGAGTTAATGAACGTCCAGTGCGTGAAAATTCATATAGTTTTTTTTTTAAATAGGAGCTTATATTGTGAAAAATACACAGAAAATGTTTTTAGGAAAAAAATTTGAAAGTTGAAATGGAAAGTTGGAGTAGGCGAAGGTGAGTCTCCCACGCGTGATAAATTTTTAGTCGATCTACGTTTTTAACGGATAAAGTCGTGGCGAGAGAAAGGAATGAAAGTAGCACATGGCAAATTACAATTTGATACTTACAGGGGGATTACCAAAAAAGTTTCAAAATTATCAGTTTGTGTCAATTCATTTATAAACTTTCAATTTGGCAATTAGCCATAAAAGTATTGCACTCATGCCTCATTCAAGTTTAAGCTTTTCAATTATGTTAATTTAGTTTTGGACCTTTTAACATTTGTTAATTTAGTCATTTCGGCCAATTAGGGCTAGAAATTGCTAATGCAGCAGTTTAGCTAATCTTGGTTGTCCTACATAGCATGTCGGTCAATTTTTTGAATTTTTTTCTTCTTTTCTTTCAAACTTTTTTTTTTGTTTATTTTTTACTCTAGGCCAGCAAGGTTGCTGGCCAAAGGAGGGAATTGGCACTTGCCTAGATCGAGGTGGGGTTACGATGCCCTCATTGGCCAACAAGAGAGGGTTGGGGTCTTTATTCACACCAGGCGAGGGTTGTCGGACCAAGGTTAGACAAACAAAAAGGAAAGAAAAAACAAAAGCAAAAACAAATAATAAAAAAATTTAAGAATTAGTTACGTAAATATTGGCCATGCCATGTAGGATAGTTAGCACTAATTAAACTAGAGTAGATGCAAAATCAATAGCATGATTAGAAATATAGATTTATCACGCTTTTGTGTAATTTGGATATAGGTTTGAGTGTGTTATCTATACTCATAATCATTCAAAAACTTACATATTTAAATACTTTTTTCAAACACATTCTTTTGGATTTAAAAGCTCGGCAGGTGTACGTAAGTCAAGCAGAACGATCCAAGAATTTATATCTCGTCTATAAACCTATTTCGACCAACTACACATGTCGTCACATTCGCGTTCACGTCACACCGGCGCGCATGGTCGCTCTGAGGTAAGCTACAACCATGTAATTCGAGAATTACATGTCTGTATTGCGTCGATATAACCCAAGAGAATCCGAGTAATCGCCATTTGGCTCTTTCTATCGGCCGACTCCGTTCACGACGAAAGCCGCCCTAGCCGTCTCCACCCACCATATTTTGGAATCGAGCAGAAGATATAAAAATAGCTTGGCCTCTTCCTATTATTAAATAATTCGACATAGGAGACTCCTGGATTTGCGAAATGATAAAGAAAGAAATGTTCATGTCTTGCAACGTCATTTTCCCACGATGGGTCGAAAGTTGTCCGAAGGCAATGGAGGCGCCTGACCAATTTTACTGCAAAACCCGTTGATTAAAGCATGGGGTGTAAGGAATGGCCACACACATCGTGGGCCCTACTTTCACCAAGTGCATTATTGGGAGCGATCGAGTGTTGCCCAAAGCCCATAACTCTAGCTATTGTCTTCTTCAATCATCGACTTTGATACTACTTGCACATGTTAGGGGCCTAAGCAAGACCTTAAAAAGCTTTGACAGTCTGGAAGCAGACGGACTAGAAGGTGGTTATTCCCTTGATAAAATTAGATAATCCGTAGGCTTACCCACCACATACCCTCTTTAGGGGGCAGGGAAGCCACCTTGGATTCCAGCGGCCTTCCCCGGTGAAACGTCCGAGCACGGAGCGTAGAAAAAGAAGGAGTAGCTTCCAAACTTTTGTAAAATTACATCTCCTTGAGTTTTGATTTTCATGTCAACTATTAGATTTATTTTTTTGGATTCGTATCACCAATGAAAGTTACTCCAAAATGGTTTCATTTATTTTTTTGATTACATGGTTAACAGGGTTAAAAAAAAAACAAGGGTTATAAAAAGATGCATGCTCGATGAAGTTAGGAAATTCTGTTTAAAGAAAAATACAAGTTAATTAGTTTTAAGGCATCGCTCGATGATTATACGTAAGGAAACCACTATTGCAAAAAACAGAAATTCAGATGGGTAATTTATAATTTTTCTGGAGTTCGACAATGGAGCCAGAGTGCCAAAATTCAAAGGAAATTTGAGTTTGGCAATTAGAGTGCCAAAGTTCAAAGGAAATTAGAATTCAGCAATTAGGTAGTATGCTTTTGTGCACTCCTCGGTATCGACTTGTCATATTGCATACACAATCCACGTAATGTTTTCCCTCACGCGTCTTGCACCGCTTGCCGTTGAGACGAGCATTTAGCTACTTTATAGAAATGAAACGACCTATATATATATATGTATATAAATATCAAAGACGTTAGATGTGAGACGTGTAATAAATGAATTAGGCCCGGTCAGGGAGCCTGATATTCATCTTTCATTTGAAAAATCGATCTGGAGAGGTTGGCTGACTCGGATGGTCACCAGACTCACCACCTCGCGATCGTCCAAATCACACACTCCGCCGCATTCCCCGTTTTGCCCTTGGCCTCTCTCGGAGGGGGAGCGCAGAGAGGCTTGTTCTCTCTTAATAGTCGATTTTCGTGACGGGACACGTCAACGGATAGTCGTACCCATTTTATTTTTTATATTATCTGGGGATGTTTTTTTCTCTATGGTGCTTTGGAGCTATTCGACGAAAATCCGACGGCATAATCATTTTATAACAAGAGCCACTCTGTGGAGATGAGTCACGCGGGACTTATGTGGATTATAACTACCATGGGAAAAAATACTTGATTTTTTTTTCTCTTTTTATAAAATTCATTTAATAAAAAAAGATAACATCAGGACGCTTATTAAATAATTAAATGGAAAATATTAGAATCTTTAATGTGGAGGACTTCTCTTATGACATGAGTTGAAAATATGATATGTATTTTGATATAGCGTATATTAAAAGTGTTTTCAAGATACGTATATGATCCAGTGTAAGCTATCCAATTTTATGAAAAATAAATAATTATAAAAATGTTTTCTTAAAAATAATCTTTTATATTGTTTGTAAAAATAAATGAGCGAAAAGTATTTTCATCATTCACAAAAATATTTAGACAATGATAAATTTTTTTTTCATCGATTAATTATTTAAAGTAATATAAATGATCATTATTTTATAAATTATTTATTTTTAACGAAATAATTGAATTCTATATTTCGTTTAAAAGTTGGAGGGCTCCTTCGTAAATTGGCCCCCATAACTATCCAAATGCTGACACTCCATAATCATCGTAAAATATGAAAAAAATTGTCCTCATCCACGAGGGCAAAACCGTAATTTCGTCATCCTCATGGGGTATTTCCACTTAAGACGCCCCCTCTCCCTCGATTTCAGGTCCCTTCCTTCTTCGCTGGCCACTCCCTCTCTGAGACTCTCACTCGCTACCTCTCGCGCGCGCGGAAAGAGCGCACCTGAGAGCACTCACTGAAAACCAGAGTCGCCCGCCGCTTCGATCGCGCCTCACTCAGATGAAGCTCGCGCAATGGCGGTGATCACCACGAGGACGACGCTCCCCAGGCTCCTCCGCGCCCTCGCCGGCGGCGAATCTCGGCCGCCGTTCCCGAGGCGCGGGCATGGTCGCGCGCCTCGGTCGGAGCCGGCGCGGAGCTCCTCCAGCTTGGCCGCCGCCAACGCGGTCGCGCCCAGCGAGCCGGAGATGGTCGGCTCCAGGGGCCTGGGGATGGAGATCTTCGGAGTGAAGGAGTACGAGGACTACCGGAGGTCCCTGTACGGCGGGATCACTCACCGGGCTCTTCTGGTGGATGCCGTCGGCACGCTCGTCGTTCCTTCTCAGCCTATGGCTCAGGTTAGCTCTCTCGCTCTCTCGCTCTCTCGTCGCTGCATTGGATCGAGAGTTTCTTGGCGAGACTTTCCAAGATATGACAAAAGAAAAACAAAAGAAAAGATAAAAAACAAAAAGAAAAGTCGATTGACAAAAGAAAGGAGAGAGAATTTCCAAGATTTGATCTATTTGTATCTAACCTATCAATTTCAAATTGAAAATAAAAAGAGAAATCCTTTATTCCGAAATGTTTTGATATAGGCTTTTGCCTGTACTGCCGTTGCTAATGGAGTCGGCGATGTTGTGGTGCAGATATATAGGCAGATAGGGGAGAAGTACGGGGTGGAGTACTCGGAGGATGAGATACTGAACAGATATAGAAAGGCTTACGAGCAGCCTTGGGGTAGATCTCGTCTGAGGTACGTCGGTATTTGGCATTGCAGAGTCATTTATTGCAGTTCGGTGGTTTTTGCTTTAACAAAAGATAGATTGCTTTACGCAAAGGCCGGTTGCCTGAACTTCTTTTTCGATTCCCCTGTTTTTGAGCTCCAATATGATATCATTGAGAACTAGATTCTGATTCTTGTTCTTTCGTAATTCTACTATGGGGTTGCAATTTTACCCTTTTCGGGGGCTTCTTGAAGAAGTAGTTTACACTGTGATGGCACTTAATTTGGAAATTTCTGACTTGATCTTTTTGCCGAACTTTGTTTTCATTATGGCTCCTCGAGGCATCAATTTGCGAGTTAACTGACTGCAAAGGCCCTTTAGGACATTATCTTGACCCCAAGGACATTTCCACCTCTCAGAGGTTGTATTGACCTTTAAATCATGCGGACATACAAAAATACTAGTCATGAATGTTCTATCCTTGCTAAGGGGTCTTCGCAATCGTAGATCGTTGTGCTTAGGTCTGTTAGACCTTCCTCTGTCCCAGAGACGGGGTTCTTCACTTAGAGTTGTTTGGGAGCAAAAATTTTGCTTATGGATTGCCTTGATTGTAGAGCGAATTCTTTTTAGGGATGAGACCTATGGAGGGTGGAAAATTCCTTTTCCCTGCTAATTTTGGAGTTTTCATGGGTAGATTGATTTGATGTATTCCCATTTGAAGTTTTTCTGCTCTCTGTTTTCTTCTATAGGTCACCGAATTTCAATTTCTATATTCTTTAGATGCATACTTGATATATCATTAATCCATACGTAAAGATTCAACCCTTTCTCCATGAAATATTTATAGGTTCATGTTCAGTGCGCAGACATCTTGCTTGTTGAAAATTTTATTTCTATTTGGCTGTTAATTTAAAATATATGCCTATCAGAAAAATAAAGAAATATGTAACACTGTCGCTTGTTCATTGTCTGCAGATATGTCAATGATGGCAGACCCTTCTGGCAATATATTGTTAGTTCTTCCACTGGTTGCTCTGATTCTCAATACTTTGAGGAGCTTTACAATTACTATATGACTGATAAGGTCGGGTATTTATATTGTCTTATCTGATTTGCGTAACGTCTGTACTGGTACTTGTGCTAATGACTTCTCACAACGGTTCTTTCCTACAGGCTTGGCACCTATGTGATCCTAATGCCGAGAAAGTCTTTGAAGCTCTGAGAAAAGCTGGGGTAAAATTGGCTGTTGTATCAAATTTTGACACTCGTTTAAGACCTGTTTTGCGGGCTTTGAATTGTGATCATTGGTTTGATGCTATGGCTGTTTCGGCTGAAGTAAGTTTGCTAACACTGTTGATGACAAGTCACTGCTCCATTTCATTTATAGTTCCCTTATTTACCGTGTCTAACTACCGTGTCTTTCTGTTTTGACAGGTTGAAGCAGAGAAACCAAATCCAACAATATTTCTGAAAGCATGTGAGTTGTTGGGGGTAACCCCAGAAGATGCAGTCCATGTAGGGGATGATCGTAGAAATGACATATGGGGTGCCAGAGATGCTGGCTGTGATGCTTGGCTCTGGGGAAGCGATGTTCATTCCTTTAAGGAGGTAGTGGATTCTTTCATCTTCTCCTCTTGTGTTGCCTTTCGATGATTTCTTTTCGCAATTTAAGATCTTCAACTCTTCTATCTCATTTATGAGATATGCTTGCCGGGATTCCCACTCTCTCTCTACTGACTAGCAAGAAGAAGCAATTATGTCTTGAGAAAAATGGATCTTGAAACATTTGTCTTAGTGCTTAGGTTACCAATCTAAGGAACGTTTGTATCACCTTTTCCGTGTCAATGAAATAGCTTTTTAGGCATGTGTAGAGAACAATATCAGTTCCTCAATAATTAACATCCATTGCTACCCTTCCTCAAAAAACATCCATTGTTACCGAACTGCTTCGTGAATGCTGAAACAGTGCCTTCCTTTGCATTGATGGTTGTGTATAAGAGCGTATAACAGCTTCGTATTATTTGTTTGCCAACGCAGGTTGCTCACAGGATAGGGGTCCAGGTTTGAAGTTCTCTCGTCAAGCAACTTAGGAGCAGAGTTTTATTTTTATTTTTATTTTTTTCAGTTTCCTGTGGCTTTCTTTTGTACAGTTCTAATTTCTAAAGGTCATGTTACTTCCAGTCGGCTTCATTCTGCGGACAGAGTCATGTAAGAGACTGTGAATCTAGAGGAAAAGAGAAGCTGAAAATACCAGCCTGACTAGATAGTTGTCGTCTATGCATGGTTGTGGTGTTTTAAGTCCGAACCTGTTACGCTGCTTGGTGAAAGCGACTGGAAAATACTCTCTTCCACCTTCCTTTGGGCACGATAAAAAGCGTCGCCATCTTGGATATTCTTCTTAATGCCCGTGTGCTCTGAGTATATTCTTAAAGGGGCAGCTGTGTCTGTCTCACATTTAGATATGCGAACATCCACATCGCTACTCACTAAATTTAATTTTAAGGAGTTACTAGCCGCCGTACATATCTCTAATAACCAGCCATCATTATTATGTCCATCCTATCAAATAATCACTTATTTCTCTTCAAAATTTTCCATTTTCTTCATACATAACCTTCTATTCTTGTGTAGTACATTATGCTTGTGTCACGAGCCAAGAGTTTCATTGGCCTTGAAATGATCCGTGCGGCGCTTGGCAAGCAGAATTCGCCATGCCAGCCTTTCTTCTATAGCTGTTCCACAAACAATACTGTGCCCAGTTTCGCTCGGGTGTCTAGTCCATCGAGTAAGAAAGTAGTTTATTTTAGGTTCAACAATTGATTTCAGCCTGCCATGGCCTCATCAGGAGATCCCAGTTTGTGCACAGGAGGCCTACCTCGAGCTCCTAAGTGATATGATCTTTCTATTCTAGAACTCCTAACACCAGCTGTCCTGACGCCATTCTTACGGACTAGTTATGTTCGTCCATCTTGCCTCCTCACTCTTCACTCGATAACCCCAAGTACCAGTACGAGAATATTCACGGACCGTGACATTCTCCCCCACTCAATTCGCAACGCCCTGTGATCTATTCTGTCATTTCCTTGCGTCCCTTAACCATTGATGTGCCACTTTTGGGATTTCACATCAAATGGTCACGCTCACCCAACAAAATAGGTTTTGCTCTATCGGTAGTCTTTTTTTATCTCAGTCGCTCGGCCCTTCTCGGTCACTTATGCTTTCTTTGGCAAGTGTGGCATTTTTCACCAACCGCATCTATTGATAACACCATTTTTGCCTACACAGCTTCTTTGACCCCAACAGACCAAATGGAGGTTCTTTCTTTGTTGAAAACATGGCAGTAGACCTTTTCTTCGAATTCACCGATTAATCTATAAATGTTATCCTTATTCAACAAGGGTTCAGTTGGCTCGGCGAGGAACCGACTCGTCCTAGTACCATTATCTTGGAGCAGAGAGCCCAGCTTCGTTTTGAGCATCTTTTGCCTCGGCCATACACTTTCCGCCCACTAGGACCGGACTGGGCACTTATCAGTTCAAGGAATTCCTACTCTGATACCACTTAGAGAGAGCAGCTCTGGAAAGAAATGAGTTTTGTATTGCTGAAATAGTTGGATTGTTAAAAATGAGGGGGTGGGAACCTCTTTTTATACTTGAGGCTCTCGGATTACCTCCGTTGATCTAGATTTTAACCGGTGGACGAGATCGCACCGTCTCAGATCTAGATTTTAATCGGTGGACGAGATCGCACCATCTCAACTACTGACATAAATGCTAACCCGAATGACTTCCGAACTCACCATTTAATGCGAGTATCATAGAAATAATATTAGTTTGCAGAATTCAGAATTCTAATGGAATGCATCTCACTAAGCAACGACTAGTGCTGGTGGTGCGTACCACCCTTTTTTCAGTTGGAGTACAATTTATAGATAAATTGGGGCTTTTGAGTCCTTACAGGTTCAACGTCTTCAATGACCTCTTCTTGATCGGATTGTTGCGTTTAAGATCCCATCGCTAGCGAAGGATCCACCACCCCGACATTGCGTTTAAGATCCCGTGCGTCCCGCGGGATTTGAACCCCTCCGTCCTAAGTAGACTTCATGGGGGCCCTTATCCAACTAGGCCACTGCAGGTGGTGGTTCTTCGATTGCCGTTAATCCTATTGAAGCAAGAAAAGGCCGGTCATCCGTTCTATTGGGCCCAAAACGAACCGGGGGCCCAATGGCACAGGCCTTTCGTCATTTCTTGCGGAAATGCTAAAAGGCGGGAAAATTGAAGAAAAGCCCCAAATCAAAAACTGCAGCAGTCTCCTTCCCCCCTCATTCGCTACTGTTCACCGTCTTGCTCCGCCTCCCTCCTCCTCGATCGAGCTGCGAATCTGCGAAGCGGAGTTCCATGGAGAGAATTCACGTGAGCGTCAGGCCGAGGCCGCTCTCGCCGGACGACGCCGGGACCAGCCCCTGGAGGATCTCCGGCAACTCCATCTTCATGGCCAATCTCCCTTCCAAATTCGATTTCGGTATCGTCTCCGCTCCGTTCTGACTTCGCTCCGTGTTCGTTCCCCGTAATCTAGCGCGAAGGCTCTAAAAAGCTTGTTTGATGTTGTTCTCTCGTCGTTTAAGGTGGAATATTTGGAGAAGTTTTGTAAGTCAGCTTGTTTAACTATGTTCTCTCGTCATTTTAGATCGAATTTTTGGAGATGATTGTAAGACACGAGAAGTCTATGAATCCCGCACCAGAGACATTGTCGCCGCCGCTGTTCGCGGATTTAATGGCAAGCTTTCCTTTCCTTTGGGCCGTGCTATTGATTTTTATGTTGGCTTTCGGCACTTTTCGCTTGAATTGTTCGAAGTAGAATTTTTGCGTAGGAATTCTTTCCATCAGCTCATGTCGCTTGGGCAATGAAAGTGCATTTGTGTTTGCGGCTGCACATAGCGTAGAGAATTGAAGTCTGGATTGAAGCTCATGTTTTGTACTAAGTTGCTTTCTTTTAGGAACTGTTTTTGCTTATGGGCAAACTAACAGCGGGAAGACACATACCATGCGGGGATCAAAGGGAGAGCCAGGAGTTATCCCTCTTTCAGTTTATGATTTGTTCGATTCCATAAACAAGGTATGCATTTGCATGTCAATCTTTCATTTGAAATGATTAATGTCTCGGATCTTTACTTCTAGAAAAGTCTGATACATTACCAATAACGGGAGAAAACCATTTCACCAAACCGTTAGCTCCAATTATGCTGCTCAAAGTCTGTATTTCTGAAACTTTATCCTCAACCTCCCGAGATATACAAAACTCATGTAATTTGGAATGCTTGAACATCTCATGGATTCTCAACCATGAAATGCTGCCATGTCAACTTATGATACGATTTTGGATTTGCAAGTAATGTAAGTTGCGAGAGTGAAATTTGATTATACTGCATGTTATTATTCCTGATATTGTCCTTTCCATGAAAGCATAATTAGCGGAATATGGTTGGTGTTCTGTGTTAAGTTAAGCAAACATTCATTGAGTAATAGGCAGCCTGTTGACAGACTCACCGATATTTCTGTTATCCTCTTCTTTTATTACATAAAAAAAAAAAAAACTTAGGTTCAGCAGTTTCTTTCAGTACGCTGTTTAATTTATCTTTGATTCAAAGGTGATCTTGGTTTATGTCTCTTCATTTTTCTTCAATCATATAATCATGAGTTTGGCTCGTGGAACTCAATATTTGTAGATGCAGGATATTTCCTTTCAGTAAACTGTAGGCCACTTCTCTATTTTTAAGCATATTAAAGCCTTATGGTGTTTACCTTTTCCAATCTTTGAATTACTTTCTTTCATGCATCCCTCTTTCTCGTCCAATAAATTGTGTTGAGTAAGTATTGAGAATGAAAAGAAAGATAACATGCATTCTCTGTGAGGTTCTGTCTGATCTTTCTACATTGCACTTATGGTCCTCACAACACTCAGGAAGTGGATCGCGAATTTTTGTTGCGAATGTCTTATATGGAGATATATAATGAAGAAATAAATGACCTGTTAGCTCCTGAGCATCGGAAGTTGCAAATTCATGAAAACTTGGAGGTATGGATTTACTATGTACAAGAGATTCGTGTAATTTCTTTTATTAGGTTGTAAAGTTAATTTGGAAATCAACTTTGCAAACTTAGCGGGGAATTTATGTTGCTGGTTTACGTGAAGAAATAGTTGCAGCTCCAGATCAAGTGCTTGATCTTATGGAATTTGGAGAAGGTAACTCTCATAGCATCATTACCTTTTGCTTTTGTGCTTCCGTCAATGCGTTTATAGATATATTATGTTGTTGAGATTCAGTTTATTGCCTTTGAAACTTTTTTCCTTGAAAAGGGAAATTATTGGTTTCCAAAGTGTGGATTTCATCAAAGCTTTATAAGGAAGGGTTCTAACCTATTGGACATCCTGGGAACTGTTGTTTCTTTTACTATTCAGCTCATCGGCATATTGGAGAGACAAATATGAACGTGTACAGCAGCAGGTCTCACACCATATTTCGCATGGTAGATTCATAACCTTTCTTTTCCTTTTTCATGCTTTGCAAAATCCTTCCTTAACCAGTTGTTTTGATGTAATCTTCAAATTTCTCACCATTCCCACAAGCAGATTATTGAGAGTCGGGATAAAACTGAAGATGGTGATGGTGGCAGTTCTTGTGATGCTGTCCGTGTATCTGTTCTGGTATGAAGTTTTGATTCTTTTGTCAAATTTGTAAGCTTTCATCGATCTTTCCCCTTTTTACACCCATGATCTTTCTGTTTTAGAACTTAGTTGATCTTGCTGGTTCGGAACGTGCTGCAAAAACTGGGGCAGAGGGTGTCCGTCTCAAAGAGGGGTCGCACATCAATAAAAGTCTGATGACTCTGGGAACTGTGATTAAGAAGCTGAGTGAAGGTGTCGAAAGTCAGGGGTAGTGTATCTAACTGTTTTAGATAAAAAATTAGTCAGCAAGTACATATTATATATAGCTCATGGGTTCTTATTTCTCACTTTCAATGCAGGGGGCATGTCCCATATCGTGACAGCAAACTTACGCGCATTTTGCAACCCGCTCTTGGTGGAAATTCAAACACGGCTATAATTTGCAATATCACATTGGCACAGGTCATTGTTAAGAAGTCATTTAGCTTAGCTCCGTACATGTAGTTATTTCAGAGTATGATGCTATAACAAAGTTTTGAAATTGGGTTTAAAGTTGATGGTTTTATTTCTCTTGTTGGCTTTTATAATGCCTTGAAGCCAATTTTTGGTATGACAGGGTCAAGTTAGCTGGCCTGAAGGCAATTGGGCCATGCCCTGTCCAGTTCGTGCATTGGCATGGTTTAGTCATAATCTGGATTAAAACGCGTTTGAGCAGTGATCAGATTAATCATTAGGCTTTGTGTTTTGAGGGGGCTGGTAGCATCTGATGACTTGATTATGTGAATGCTATCTATATAGATAAAAATCTCATTCTGCAGCTGAGATCGTTGTATCACAAGACTTGGTCTTCACAATGCATGTAGGCTGCCAGTTAGCTTTTCATTTAAATACAGGCAAAGAGTTTACATGTTTTGTTTTGACCTGATCAAGTGCCAGCTGGTTCAGTGGTTGGTTCATTGTTCTACCGCAAGTAACTTCAGTCATCATCACATGGAATGACAGGCCTTTAGTTGCTGAATGATGTAAATCTACTAATTTTATAGCTTGAAAGATGGGTCATGCATTGAAATTGGTTTGATTGGGCTAATTTCTATCCTATAAAATACGAATGGATTAGAGGAAGTGGTAGCATTTAGGTAATTTTACATGGAATTCCAGGTGTTCTAAGGTTAAAGCTGGCCATGCTATTTGTCCTTTTCTGTTAAAAAACGTTACAAAAAGCTGTTGTTAAGGACCTCTAGTTGGTGAGTCTGTATTATCTTTACTGCCAAGTGCCCCTATCTTGCATCTTTTGAGGCAACATATAATTGCAATCATGCATGTTGGGATTGTTTTGATTGACATCATTAAGGAGATCTAGTTTTATCCATAGCATCCATAGAATATTAATATTTCTGGTCTTGTGCATCTATCATGGAGACACGTGTCGATAACACTCATGATCCATCAAACTTATTCACTTCCCTTAATTTGTTTTTTCTCGGAGTCATAGCCATCGCTCGATGTTTTTCTGCCATAAACATCTACTTCATTTGGTCTTTGCAATTTGTTTGACCTGACTAAGAAATCATTCTTTTGCTTGTATTATAGGATATATAACAACCAAGGGGAAATACATTGGATGTTTTTACTGTTCCGTGTGATGCAATTACTTTTGAGCCTCCTATATGCAAATAAATTGTTGAAACCGTGTAACTCATGCAGTGAAATGCATGAGTTTTTTTTGTTTTTTTTGTTTTGAACTCCCTCAAGTTTCCTGCATTGGGACCTTTCTGCAGCCTTTCATGCAGAAGTACCTATTACTTAGGACAGAAGTTTTCATCGCACGCATAGTTACCGTGTAAGCTTATCAAGGGTATGCATTGGATCACTTAGACCACTACCATTTAATGACAACCTTTGTCAAATTCTATTTCCATTTTTTAAAATTATATTTGTTGATGCATAAGGTGATATTTTTGTACGTGGTAACTAAATGAACTCTTACAAGAACACAAGTCTAATTTCTTAACAATACTTGCTGCACATAAAATTGGCTGACATTGCTTCTGATCATGTGCAACTTGCATGTATCTGTCCTGTTTCATAGCAATTTCTTTATTTCAGATTCATGCAGATGAAACAAAAAGCAGTCTCCAATTTGCAAGTAGAGCCCTGCGTATTACCAACTGTGCCCATGTGAACGAGGTCTTGATCCTAAGCCATTGGCTTCCTTTGCACTTATAGCTTTTCTTTTCCCTTCATTTACATTTTTCCTTTGATGTGCTATATGGTATTTTCTCTGTCCAAACTTCTCCAGGGAAGAACCAAAAGAATGACCTTTGTTGCATATTTTTTCAAACTTTTCTGTGAGGCAGATTTTGACAGATGCTGCTCTGCTAAAGCGGCAGAAGAAGGAAATTGAGGAGCTTCGAGCCAAATTGCAGGTTTACTTATTTGTCATAACTAAGATGGAGAAGAATATCATATGCACTTATTTGCAATGATGACTTTGGAAATCCATCTTCTGATACTATTGATTTTCTTCAGGGTTCACATTCTGAGCATTTAGGAGAGGAGATCTTGAACTTGCGGAATACATTACTGCAGGTTTAGTGTTGCTACTTGTGTTGTATTATATGTCATCGAAAATCGGAAATTGCTCAAACTTCTTTAATAGATCGAACTGGAGAGGGAGCGAATTGCTCTGGAGTTGGAGGAGGAAAAGAAAGCCCAAGCTGAACGTGAGAGAAGGTTACAAGAGCAAGCAAAGAAAATCGAAAACTTGAGCTCCATTGTGTTGTACTCAAACAGGGAAGAGATTCGAGATAATGTGAAAAAGGTATTGTAGAGGTGGCCTATTGGTATATTGCAAATCCTTTGAATTCTTCCAGTCTTATGATTTATTTTGGTAGCTCACTGGTACTTTTAATCTTTGGTAGTTGTATTTTAGCTACTCAATGAAAACTCTTAATAATTTGTACAAATGGGTACCCATAGTTGATTGGGCATGTTTTGCAAAATAATTGTCTATGCACATTATGAAGGTTCATAGCTATGTATAGAAAGCACAAGCCATGCCATGGCTGTGTTTTTTCTGCTGCTCTGTGTGAAGCAACAAGCTAATCATACATAGGGCAGTTCTTTTCAAAAACCAAAAGAACTTTCTGGTGAAAGTACAGATACAAATGCATACTTTAATGGCTTGTCCTCATATAGTTGGGCACTGTTGTACTTGGCTGGTTATATGTGAATGAAGTCTCGAAAGTGATTTACAGCTTCATTTTAAGGATGTTTTGTAGGTCTACCTTTTCTTGCTGGCTTTGCTGATAATAGTTTCTGCTTTAATCTTTCTATCATTATGAGAGTTAAGCTGGTTTCTCGAGCTGGTGCTCCAAACATGAATAGTGCAATACTAGTGTGAAGACCACTTGTCATTGAAAGATAGACTAGCAGAATAAAATGGTCACTGTGTATGATTTATGATATTGTTGTGAATGTACAAATACCTGGCCTTTTAATATAGATCCCAACTCTCATCTGGCTTATTTTAGACAGTTGAGCTAGACACTTTAAGATAGTTATCCACCACTCATGTATCACTTGGTTGTAGACCTCCCAAATTTAACATGCTTTAAGCTCGTCTTTGCCAGGAGACAAAGTGGAGTACCCCCAGGAAAACAATAATAGCTCACAGCAACTTAAATATTCTTGTTGCAGATTATTAACACTGGTTATCTTGCTTTGAATGAGATTTTCCTTGTTGTGTAAGCAGGGTAGGCGGCGGGATACATGGTGCCCCAGTAATCTTTTGCGGGAGACACCTACGGAGGTATTATGTTGTGTACTGACAAGCCAGTCCAATTTTCAATCAGTTATTGTACATTTTTATTGCATATTCTGCTCTGCACCTAGCCAAAAGATAGAGCATGACTGCATAGGAGGGAGACAGAGACTTCGAGTGACATGATACAGGAAAACACTGTGAATTGCAACCTGAAGAAAATTCATACATAATCTTCTTTACGTCAACTGTATGCAGCATATCCCTAACAATATTCAAGATTATTGAAGGAAAATTTAGTTTTTGACAAGCAGCTTAGATAAACTGCATTTTATGTCTTAAACTAGGAAGACCTCTTGACTGGTCTTTGAACCTTAACAAGCAGTTAAGAGCCTGGGCCCTAGCTATAGCAAATATCAAATACGAATTAGCAACTCAAAAAGCACTTTGAAAGGTTTCTTGACCACGTGCTAGCACAATACCACCGTGATGAGAGACACTTTTCTTGCACATGGAGTCATCTTGAAAAATTTCAGGAATCCGGCCAAATGCTCAAACCTGGTGGCTTTGATATAGATTGTGTTGAAAGGCAATTAGCTATACTACCATAATGTTTACCGAACATGACGTTCATGGTTGTAGTTCTACTTTGAAGGCAAAGAAAGGATAAGCAGGTTGTGTCATGTATGTGCAAGATTGAGAGGCTTGCGCTTTCGGAGCAGCTGGACCAAAATTCAAATCAACAACTAAGTCATATTAGATAGTAAAAGATTTGCGTCAGTTGCTAAACCAAATTATCTGAGATCTCACTATTTAACTGGCAAATGGCAATGACATCAACGGAGACAATGTATTGTTGGAATATGGTGATCTTAAAAAGACGAATGGTCTGTACATAAAAAACTTTGGCCTTAAAGTAAGTATACAGCAACTAAGCAGAGTTGGCTGCCTTAATCCATGCCAGTTCACCTTGTTTAACATCACAATATTCATCTAATTTTATTAGGAAAAGTGATTTCCTAGCTCATGCCTAGTAGATTTGGTGCAAGCAGTAACAACTTTGCCAACTCAAGTACTTTTGCAATATCTTTCCTTCCTTGTCTCCCCTTTTCTTTTCTGTTTTTTACTGTGGTGATGGGGTTGGAATTATCTGGAATAAAAAGGTGGTATTGAAGTGGAAACGACTCGTGAGGTATGAAAATGATGAGTAGCCAATTACAGTCACATATAATTGTCAGATTTGTGTCTTTTACTGCTCTCTTTTACATCTTCCTCTTCTGATTATTTTGTTGCTGTATTATTCTATCTTGAATCAAGTATAATTGCCCTGACATCTCCTTGCTTTACTGAAAGTTATTTTCCTTCAATATTAGGCTTACTCCCTACCTGACTTGACGGATTCTCCTTTCAAACCTGGAAGAGCTAAGCGGGATAATGGTCCACTTCTTTCTTTTGATAAGTTACTTCAAGACACTGAAACTCACAGAAACATTTTTAGCAATCGAAAGAAAGTGGAAGACTCTAATCTTCCTCATCCACGAGCTCTGCAGCACGTGACTAGTAGGAGGAAAGCGGCAGTCAAAAATAAAAGTGCACCTGTGGTTTGTGAAAAGCCTTTCAGTTCATAATGTATGTTCTTTTGAATTTCAACATCTAAAGCTTGTGATGTGGCAGGTCATCAATGAATCTGTAGATATCCATGCAGAGTATGAGGATCTGTGGATGGAATCTGAAGCTCAGGTAATTATTTGCATCTGCTTCTTTCCCTATAGTTTTGTTGCTTTTTTGTTTGTCACGTTTTCCTTTCCTCTCTGGTATTCTACAGAGAATTGCCAATGCTATTCAAGTTGATTGTTTAACAAGAATGCTGACTGAAGCCGAACTGGTTTCTTATGTAAAACAAGAAAATAATGTTACATGTCCTGGAGAGCCAGAGGCTCATCTTGTGATTGAGCAACTCCAAGATCAGGTATCCTTCTCTTTTCCCTGTACATTTCTCTTTCTTAAATTTTTTATGCAGTCCAATCATGGTCAATTTTCTGTCACATTCATTTATTTTGTCGTCTCTACATTCTAGATTAAGGTTTTGGAGATTGAGAAAACTTTGAGCCAGCAGAATTTGGATAATTATGTTGAGATGGCAGCAGAAAACAAATTATCTGTTGAGAAGAAGTTTGAGGAGGTATTTATCACTTGTTTGCAGCATGCACTACCTGCATTTACATTCCTTTTTTATGCCAAAGCTTAAATGCCTATGTATGAGTGGAAGCAATTCCCTAGTGATGTATTTAGCTCGAAACAATCTTTAAGAGAAAGGAGAGGAAAATAGAAGTACTGTTATCTGGAGAAGTTTGTAAAAATCAAAATGGAAAATGGAAAAGGAAAGAATGTTATGCTCTTTCATAAATGTGCAATTATCATATGAGCTATGCATTGTGGGTAAACTAAGGAAGGGGAAGAAATAATCAGAAGGTATCACGATATATGGGTCCTTAGATAATCTCTAAGCATAAGTAATGGAAGGACATAGTGCCCCCTCCTAGGGATGTGCATCAAGTATGCTCTCAGCCTTTAGTGTCATCATCTCTAATGTCCAAGTCCATTTTTTTATGGTAGGTTTCTGTATATGCTGCATGCGTCAAGCTTACTTTATGTGCTCATGTACATATCGATTATTTGTTGCACAACCAAAACTCTCATGAGCACGAGTGTGCTTGTAGGTCTTGCATAGTGACTGTGGCTCATTCTGCCAAGGAAGTTCTGTAGCTTTTATAACTTCGTAGCATGTTTCAACTTCTATAACTTCTACTACATGCTTCTATCTTATTTTCTGTTGGATTGGATGTCATTTTTATAGCTTCATGAAGAACTTCTCAGTGCAATAAGGAGGCAAGGAATGCTCAAGAAAGACATGCTTACAATGCATCTTTGGTGTCAAATAATGCATGTTGTTGCTGCTTTTCTATCTCTGTGATCTAGGGATATTTTCATTGCTTTTGCTGCGCCAATGTTCTCAAAACAAAAACTGGAACTTAACAAATTTTGTCTCTTCTTCAGGAGGGCAACTTTGATTCTTTGGTCGAGCTTTCAATGGAGGTTCAAGATATAATGATGGAAGTCCAAAATTTGCAAAATTATGTAGATGGTGCCTTTTTGCTAGTTGATGAAGTTTTCCGGAGTTTTTCAAGTGTGTCAAGCACCCTTCTTGTGAGTACTTGTTGCATTTTACCATCCCAAAAGAAAGATTTTCTGATATCTAAGTCACTCACCTACAAATATTGGTGCGCATTCAACCCCATAATCTGAATAGTGGCAGATTACTCTCCTGAACTTTTAGATCTCCTGGCACCTGGAGTAGGCTTACTCTTCTGAACTTTTAGATCTCCTGGCATCTGGATTAGGCATTCTATTGATATATCCTATCCGATTTAACTGAAAATTAAAGCCCTTTTGTGCTACAGTGGCCGGTATATATAAGTGTTGGGTTGAACGCAGGATATTAAGACCCTTTCAAGTCAGACATCTCAGCAACAGAAATTAGTTACCATTCACCATGGGAGGTTGCATGATTTCATCAAGGAGAAAGTTCATAAATTTGAGAGTGAGAAGGTGCTGTACTTCTTCACTAGGAAAATATGGTAGTCACTATTTGGTTAATCTAAACTATTTTCTGTGCAACTGAATATGAAATGCAGATTCTTTTGCAAGATATCTCTGATGGTCTCCAGAGGCAAATACAAGAATTGAAAACTGATGCTGAAAGTTCTGAAAGGGCCTTAGTGGTAAGTTTGGACTCTTAGTGTAATGCTTCGGCTTTGGTACATTGCTAAACATTATCTTAGACGTCGGTCTTTACATAGGAACTCAGGGAGCAAACTGAATTGGAAAAGATGGAACTTTTATCCCAAATACAGAATCTTCAAAAGGAAATTTCATGCTTATCCTCATCCACCTTGGCAAAAGAAAGGGAGAGTATGAGGAAAGATCTGGATAAAACAAAGTTGAAGTTGAAAGAGACTGAATTCAAGCTGAGGAATGCTGTCCAAGAAAAGACTAAGCTTGAGGTGTCATGCGAATTAAATTTTGCCATCGTTTGTTTTACTTTCCTGCAAATAACAAGATCACTCATGAACTCCTGCATCATCAGGGTGAAAAAGCATCTGCTGAGCGGGAGATAAAAATATTGCATGGTCAGAAGTCTCTTTTAGAAAGGGATATCAATAAACGGGAGTCACTTGCTGGGAGACGGCGTGATTCAATTGCAATTGATTCGAAAAGGTCTAAGGGCCCTGTTGTTCATATTGACCAGACAATGCAGGTGCTAATCATCAAAATTGTCACTTCACTTTTGCATTCTGCATACTTGCAAGCTGGCTAATGGATGGTTATGGATTTACCTTCTGTTCTCCTAGTCTGTTAAAACTCACAAGTCAATGGTCCTGCTTTTTTTTTTTTTTTTTTTTTTTTTTTTTTTTTTGTGGGGGTTATGAGATGAAAAGAACGACACTAATAAATATTTTTCTTTATATAGAATGAAATCCAATTTTCATTACCAATTGTCTTCGACTTTGTAACCTGTTTGATTGATAGTTCTTTGCTTGCCACCATATACTTGTTGGACTGAGTTTTTGTTGGCTGAATCATCCTATGAAAGAGCTAGTTGTGCTTCTTGATTGTTTGTTAATGTTAAGGACTATTGTTTCCTCTCTTTATTGGACAGGCACATAAATTATTTTGGTCTTCATTTGTTAACTGGTCAAGGCTTCCCAATGTGTTGATGCTGTGTGCGAAATTCTTCTTTAGTTTTTTGATGAGTTTCAATGTACTCTGACCCTTTGTCTGCTTGTGATGACCTTGACTGGATGTTCATCGACACCTTTTTGGTTTAGATCCTGTCACAAGGCTGATTAGAGAACCTGCAGCAAGTAGCAAGAGAGAAAGAAGGAAGAGAGAAGGAATGGAGAGGACAAGAAGGAGAACGTAAAGGAAACAAAGAGGGGGCTGTAGATTTCTGTGTAACAGAAGCCCTACACCCATTGTGTTTATATTAAATATAAATTATATATGACCATAACACCCTTATGTAAGTAAAAAAGAAATAGAACTCTGAAAATAAAAAAAAATAACTCAATTAAAGTAACTTAACAGATCCGAAACATCACTGGTAGGTTTGTGTGTACGGTAATTCACATGATGCTGTTTGATAAGCAGGTTAAACGTGGCAACTCTACATGGATGGGGATGCATCTGTCAAGATGTTCATATGTCTAACCAAATGCCAAAGAATTATGGAGCTTGTTATGTATCTCTGGCTGATTATATTCTTGAGTAAACTTACTTTATAATACGGATTTTTATATTTTCCCTTTATTTTATATCTTATATTGTATTTGTATGTTTCTGGTGGTCAAAGGTCTGCAGCTTATTCCTCAATTGCACTTTTTCTTACACCCTAACTTCGTACAGTGCAACTTTATAAAGTGTATCAAAAATTTATTAAATGGAATCTTGTGAAGGCGTTTCCTAATATTGTTCAATGTTCCTGTTTAAGGAGTTCATTTTTGGCATCTTGAGCTTCGAAGTCATCTCATTGTATGTTGTAGGAGAAGCTTCGAACCAATGGCTTTTGTTAATTTGTTCCTCCCTTCTGATTGTATTTTTTAGGAAGAGTACAGAAGGTTGGAAGTTCTTGCATTTGAGATGGAAGCAACTATTGCCTCCTTAGAAGAGGAATTGGCAGCTGCATGTAAGGAAAAGGATGAAGTAATGTCTAAATGCGAGAGTTTGGCCTTGGAATTGGAAGTTCAATCTCAAAACATGAGCAATTCAAGTTCAGAATTAACAGGGTTGCAGGAAGAAATTTTGAAGCTTGTAAGCTTTGACAGCTCTTAGTTTTGACTCCAAAATTCTCTGACTTCTGTTTATGGTGAAATGAAGTGAATTTCTAAGCTCCACTTTATCTATCTAATATGGCATCTTGTTCTGTCCCTTTCCCAGAGTGGAAAATTGGAAGAATCTCAATCTTATCAGCAAAAGCTGGAAGCATCACTCAATCAGTTGGTAAATGAAAAGGAAGAATTGGCTATGGTAGGAAAATAAAGTTGAGTCCTAAGCAAAATGTGTCCAATTAAGGTGTTTCTTGAGGTTGGCTTCATTGCTTGGTACGTTGGCATTTGCAGCAACTAACAGATTCCCTGCTAGAAATGGAGGAGGAGAAGGCTATATGGTCTGCTAAAGAGCAAGCTAGCATTAAAGCCTTAGAAGAAAACACTAAGTTGTCTAATGCTGAGATTACATCATTATCCACAGAACTGTCTGAGGTAACATATAATAACTATTTTTATTATGGAAGTGTTAATTTTGCATGGATCTCCTTGGAATTTCTGGTTCAAAACATCTTGGGTTGCTGTAAGTTCTGACTTTTTGTAAATTTCAAATCAAGAATGCTTTCACTCCATCGATATGGTTTGCATTGTACATTGAGCCGGCTAAGCCCTTGAGAAGGGGCATTTACATTTTTATACTCTTGTGCGTCACATCGGCTTATCCAAGTCAGATAATAGAGCAGGCAGTTTAATATTAGTTTTGACAACATTTAATATCTCTGTGATCTATTCTTTTTGCTAAAATTACTATTGAGAAAAGTGCAAGACTAGTAAGTCAATTATCTACATCAAGATGATCACTATAGTTTACTTTGTTTGATAGTGTAATAGTCATATGAGTTGGTGCAGGAGCTGAATATTTTCCTTTTTATCTTTTGGGCTGGCACTGGTCCTTAAACATTCACTAACAAACTATCTGTAGAATTCTCTAATTCTGTTTCTTAAAGTGTCAACTTAAATTTAGATTGCTTTCAAATTATGTCCTCTGTTTTTTTTTTTTTGCCCCTATTATTTTTGTCATGCATTTGCTGTTCACTCCACCTATGTTGAACAGTACCTCACTATAGATCAAGAACATGCACGTTGAATGGTGCTCCCGCAGGGGATTGCAATTAGTGTGATGCTTAAGTTTGGGAAAAACACATTCAACAATCGCATGAAAATTTACCGAGGAGCTATTTATTATCTCTCAAAGAAAAACCTACAAACCTTTTCTTCAATTGTTGTACATGGAACTGAATTATCATCCTGGCTGGAATGGCAAAAACTGTTTTGGTTAGAGGTCTTTGATCTTCTGGGTTTGTGAAATTACTTTTTTACTATTTAATTTGTGGATGTATATATTTTATTGCAATAGTTATATTTTGTTAAGTTTCTAAATTGACAAGTTGAAAAACCTGGACAATACATATTGACAATTAGGTAAAACAGAAATTCCTTAAAATCAATAAAATTAATAGAAATAGTCTGAGAAAAACTGGCGACCTGTCAACTATTAATCAAATAATTAAACAACTGAGGATAACTGATGAGGGCTGATGCTTTCAAACTACAGTTTTTGAGAGGTTTACTAATATATTGTAAATTTCTTAGTGACTCCTGGAATGAATTCCGTTGACATTGAAAGAGGGGAAATAAGTGCAAACTTCATTTGTTGATTGTAGAAGGGATCGATTTTCATTTAACTATCTTTCCCTTTGGAGGAAACTTCTTTTCTGCATGAAATTGGTAAAAGCTAATTTGGTCATGCATATTACATGTGTCACTTTCTTTATGTGTTACGGATGTTCAGAATTAATTGGATTATATGTGACGGAGAACTCCATCTTATTTCAATCCCTCTTATCTGGAATGTAAGGTGAAGAATGAACTTGAATCCTCTAAGGAGCAATGCAAGGTCCTTAGAGAGCAATTAAAACTTCATGAGGAAGAGAAAGATTTGGAGAGAGAACACAGGTTTGTCTCAACCATTGCTCTTATAGTTGAGATCCATGGGAATACTTTTCAATCTTGTCATGTGCTGCTCTGAGTACTATTACTTTAAATGTTATCCTATTCTGCTTTGGCTCGAAAAAGTGGGTAAAAAGATTGTAATTAACTGCACTCTTTGGATATTATTATTATTTTTTTTCAAATTTTTTCCCTGCTAATGGGGAATGATGGCACTTTATAGATTGTTAATTTTTAGATCAATGAAGTTCCTGCTTCATTATGAGCTTATGTGGTTAGGTGGCCAGTAGGAGGGTTAGCTTCCGGTGAATCAAGCCTCCTTCATCCGTTTCACCAACGTTAATGTTTCAGTTATTCAACTTATTTGCAGTATGCAGAAGACTTTAGAGATTGAACAACTGAAACATGCCCTCGAATTGTCTGATGTGGAGAACAAACATTCCCAAATTGTAAGCACTTATCTTTTCTGCCAATTTACGGATGGAAGTGTAAAAGGTTGAGCAGTTCGGTCGATGGTTTTCAGGCTAATTGATTCATTTCCCTGCAGAAGATGAAGTCAGAACTTGAGACCATATATTTGGAGTGTAATGATGCTTACCAGAGAGCAAATAAGCTACAGAAGGAGCTGGACATTCTTAAGAAAGAAAAGGAAGATCTTATCAAACATAGAGAGTTAGAAACTGGAACAGATCTGGCAAGTAATCTGCAGGTTAGATTGTTCAGAAAGAATATCCTCTTAAGATTTCCTTGCTCAGTAAGACCAAATTATGCTGTAAGTTTTCAGTGCTGGTGGCATTCTCTTTACTGTAATTATTTTTCTGTCAGAATCTCAAGAGCGAAGTTCATAACATAACAAATGAACGGGATAGGTTAAAGACTCAATTAGAGGAGCAGCAAAGGCACATGACTAAACTTGAATCCCTGAAGATAAGTCAAAATGACAAGGTAGTTTGATGAAAGTGCTTGAGCATAATTAGCATTTAATTGGCATGAAAAGTATCAGAAGTTACAGGGTGAGGTGTTTTCTTTCAGATATCTGAGGCCCAAGTTCAAGCAGACATACTGTCTGACAGGATTTCCACTATGGAAATAAAGCTGCACACTGTAAGTTTGCCCACTGGGGATGTCCATCCTTTTTTCTATAAAAGATTTTTACTGATAGACTTGGTATTCTCATAAGTAGTAGATCTTGGGATTAGATGTTTAATAGTTATATTATGTAGCATGTGCGAAATTCAACAACTTCTATATGTCTACTACACAATACAATATGCTACTGGGGGTTGTTGAGGTCTGAGATTACTGGAACATGCTCTGCATTAGCCTTGTTCTATTCGAGTATGTCAGGTTAATTTTATCACATTATAATGTACAGTGTGAAATTGGTAGAAGCACAACTTTCACATGGAGGAACATATTATGTGGTTCAATCGGCCTTAACAGCTTTGTTTGTTATATCAGTAGTCTCTTTTGTCTATTTAATCTTGCTACTATCCAGACTTTGTGTCTTATTATTCAGCAGAACTATTATTCGTTCCCTCCTTTTAGATGGTGTACATGCTTTTCCTTCAGGTGCATTGGGGGTCGAATTTGTGTATAATTTCGACATTGACACTTGCATAATGTATTTTAATCAGAAAGCTAAAATCCCTGAAATCTTTCGACAATCCACTCTGATTAGGAGTTGCAGCATCCTCATTGAGATGGAAAAGCTGTTTTCAACATAATTGTATTGTTTCTTGGTTAGCACTTTGAGCTCTACAATGGAGTTGGCAATTGGGCTTAGGTAGATGTGGAGAAACTACCTCTGCTAAATTTTTGGATGACCCTTCTAGTGTCTTACGTTTTGAGGCATTAGAGTTCCTTGATTTTGACGCCGTCTTTTGGCAGAAACAATTGCCTAATCTTGGTGGAAATGACTTATGCTCTGGCTTGGTAATGTATGGATTTTGTTTTTAGTACTGTGCTTCTGCTAAGTGGTGAGGTGATAGGGTCTCAGGGTTTTATGTATTTCTGATCAGAAATCCAGACCATTTTAGCCTACAACGCTAAAAAAAAAAAAAGGGGAGGAACAACGATAGAAAGAGTTGTCTGCTTCCTGTTTGGTTCCTATTGCCAAAAGCTTTGACTTTACAAGTATCATAATTAATTTATTGTCACCTGATTCACAAACAGCAAGAAGTCAACAATGGCAAGGAAAAAGCGAAGTTGAGGATGAGACTACGGTGGACACAGGCAAAGTTGGACGCCATGAGATATCGATGCACCGAAGCACTAAATGAACAAGACCTGATGAATAGAAAGTACGAGGAGGCTTCAGGAAAGCTCAAGGATCGTTTGGCATCATACGGCACAGAGGTCCTCAACCTCAAGAAACAGCTCGCTGCTGCCAAGGGACATGTTCAGCCATGACTAAGAGTCCGGAAAGTTCAGATGCCCAATTGTACAGAGAAATTCTTCTTGCCTGTACGTGTAAATACTAGCTGTACATTTTTAAGTTCTGAAATAATTTGTCAGGAATGGTGGAATAGCAACGCCCCTTTTAATCGGATAGACATTACGTCACTCAAATCGTGGTTGGTTAATTGACTTAAGAGTCGATAATTTCAGAGCACTGGCTATAGCATGCGTCAAACAACGTGGATAAGCTACTAAAAAATGGTAGAAGTTATTGAAAAAATTGGTAATTTACAAGCTTTCAAAAGGTCAATACCCGACCAAAAAAATAAATAAATAAAGGTCAATAAACTATTCAACTTGAAAAAGTTATATAATTTACTAATAGTTAACCAGCTGATTTTTTTTTCCCTATTCCACCAACGGTTATTCAGTGTCACTAACACTTAAGAGTATATGTAGCGATCTCCATTTATTTTACTAATAATTAATTTTTTTAATGTTTTTTTAACTTTTTATTCGATGTTGTATTTTGATTCTTTTTTATCTTAAATATTTGAAATTTTCACAATATATAAATGTTGATGCATGGATTCAGATATGATATTTTTATAGTTTTTAACTATTCGGATATATATTTTAGATTTGGGCAAAAAGTTAAAAAAGAAGTTAGTTTTTACTTCTTTTTTTTATGAGTCTTACCAAACAATCTTGGCAGTGGAGGATGATGACCGTTTAGAATAGTGTGCTGCCTTTGCCAAGTCTCAGTCAACGGAGGAAGAGCGGATTTAAGCGAAAAGAAATCTCTGCGTTCCAAAACGAATTTTCTCCATAGCCAATCATGGATGACGTGGTGGACAGTGCTAGTTCCATTTGCGGAAAATTCTTAGCGAATTAATGAAAAAGTTATCAAAAAGTCATAAATCTATTATAATTATGTAAATTTAGTCTTAATTTTTTTTTACCAATTCAATGCTAAACTTTTTGGCTAGCCAGTTTTGCCGACCATCTAGTGAACAATAAACAACTTTTTAATAAATTTTTTTTTTTGAATTTTTTAATATTTAATATTTTATAATTTTCATTGTCTCTTTCTTTGTCCTTTTTTTGTTTCCCTCCTGCCGGCCAAAGGAAGAAGGAGGAAGAAAAAAGAAAAAAAAAAAAAGGAAAAAGAAGAATTAATAAAAATATTAAAAAAAATATTAAAAAATTGTCAACGTGTATTGGACGGCTAACATCCATGTTAGCACAAAAATTTTAGTATTAAATTGAAAAAAAAAGTTTATAACTGAATTAACATAATTATAATAAATTTATGAATTTTTTGGTGATATTCTTGAATTCATGTTCCCCTTTCAGTCTCGGTAATGACTTCTCCTATGTACCTGTGGCATGCACACAAACTCGCGTGCTGAAATAGCATTGCAAAGAACTGGGTGCATTCATTGCTTTGAGTGCTCGGTGAAGTCAAGGCCGAGCGTCACGTAGAGGCGTTCTTCAACCGTGTCACTGGCAAAGGAGGACTATCTTCCTGTGGGAGAGAGGGTGGCGGCTCTCCAACACGACCGGCGGACTTCTGGTGTTCCGAATGGTGTCGAATCGGACCGGGAGGATCAAGAGAGATATCCATCATTTCCAGAAGCTGGGCCAAGCATTTAGAAGACGGGAAGGACGACGATGCTCGGTGTGAAAAGAGAGGGGGAATCCAAGAAGTCGGGTTGAATTTATCATTACTTAATAGACAAGCCCTCCTCAGCCATTATCCTCTTCAGGAAGTTGGGGACCTAACCCATGCCAATTTGCCAATTGGGTCAAGTTCTCTTGTCCCAAAGAGCACCATGTATAAAGGTTGACACCGGAAGCTGTCGGGAGAACATTTCCTAGACAAGACTGAAGATGCACCAACCTAAGGATAGGCACTTTAGGAGAAAAGTTTCTGCCAAGTCCTGACGAGAAACTCCTCTGGTATCGTTGGGTATTATATTAATATCTGCTCGTCCTTATTGCAAGGCGAGCACGAGGAGATCGCGCGCTTTAACGTGGCGTGCCTCTTCGTGCACGGGGGTTTCTGTCGCGACCTCGTTGTTTGCTTGTGCTCTGTTGTGCATGGCATACGCAATCCACGAGCCGCTATTTTCGCCGCCCGTTTCTCACCAAAAGAATCCTAAAGAAAAGAGGAAGGGAAAAGGTTAAAGATTAATGAGGCTTTCGCCAACGCGGTTGTACATCTAATCGGGCATTAAACAAACGGCCGTCCCCTTAGTTAAGTATTCTCGAGAAAGTGATACAAAACACTTGTAAATGAAATGCCTTTCGTCAAGTTGGAAATATAAAATCAGACCAATGATCATTACTAATACCGTCTATATATATCAAATATTCTCTTTTGGGTTGACAAATGATTCGGAAAACACGTGATAAAACAAATACTCGGAAAAATAAGGAGAAAACCGGATTTCGTGTTATCCTTGAAACCATCGACATTATTTATGTTGTGTCATTTAAGATAGTTCCGAATAGCAAAAGGAAAGTCTACATTAGATATCTTATTGATTGAAGCGTATACTTGAAGATGTTATATATGATATTGCGATTGATTCCAAATGACCCACTAGTAAAGACAAAAAACCATTAAGCTCAATCAAGCCAGAAAGTAAGACTGAAACTTCCAATAAGTTGGGGAGGGTTATTGAGGGGAAAATAATAACACAAGTGTTAAAACTTTAGTATAATACTTATTTGAGTATTATAACTTTTTTTCGATCACTTAAATGTCACGTCGGAATAAATCAATCATTTAAGTGCTATATCTAATAAATCATCTTATGTGAATTTTTTTATTAATTTTCCATGTGACGTTGATTTTTTAATGTTATTTAATCTTTTTAGATCTTTTTTGAATTTTTTGTGTTTTTATTTTTGTTTTCCTTGCCCCCTTCTTTTATGGCCGGCAAGGGTCACCTGAGAGAGAGAAAAGAAAAAGAAAAGTCAAAATCAAAAATAAAAAAAAAAAAAAATATTAAAAATATTAAAAAATATTCACATTAGTACCAACGAAGTTAAATAGGACAATTGGCATCCACGTCAAATTTTTCAGTGAGGTAAATAGCCAATGGTACGCAAGTGATTGATTTTTCAAATTTGTGACATTTAAATGAGCGAAAAAAAGAATTATAGCATTTAAGTGTACATCGTACAAAAGTTATGACACTTGCGTTGTTGGTAAGAAAGAGAATTTACCATAAAAAGGGGATGAAAGGTGACTCCAACGAGCTTAACATACGTTTTTGTTTGGTTCGTATGCCGTGACTAAAAAAATAAATCAAGAAAAAAAAAAAAGAACTGCTGCTCTCATCTCACTATATGTGAAAATAGGATAATGAAGGAGTAAGCTGGTGGATGGACAGCTGCAATAAGTGAGCGCAAGAGGCTTAGCCGCCCAACCTCACAAGTCGTGCACACAAGTGGAGACACACCTATGCACGCTGCAGAAAGTTGAGATAAGAGAGATCCATAATTAAATTGCAGTCCAAAGAGATCAATGCCATTAATCTTTAGCTGAGGTCCTCAAGAGAAGTTTATGTGTAAGCAATGGATGATCTCACCTCGAGTCATCTTTTCCCAACATATTGTGCCATTATTATATAGCTGGCATTTTTAATGGAGGTTTATATATAAGCAAGTCATGATCACCCAACTTCTTATGGAACTGAAAATATCAGAAAACTCAGGAAAAAAAAGAAAATAGTTATACAAATGTTGTCTTGTTCTCCTAGTAATTGGCCCTTCGAGGATTCAACAAGCCGTGAACAAGAGAACTACATGAGCAGAGATGCCCACCCTTTCTCTTCACCACCTCCTCTCCATTTCGCCTTCTTGTCATCACCATCTCCTCTTGCTGAGGTAGTACTTGATCATCTCAATATCCCAGCTGCGGCGACGAACGGCAAAGCCACGATGGTCAAGAAGCTGAACCACAATGCCTGTGAGCGCGACCGGCGGAAGAAAATCAACAGTTTGTACTCTGCACTTCCGTTCGCTGCTTCCATCCGCTGATCAAACGGTAATCCTTAAGTCCTTCATCTACAAGGAAGTCATTAGAGCTAGTCTTCGATTACCTTTCCCCGGGTAAATTCTGCCAATTTAGGAAAAGTGATGGAGAGAATACTAAAGAGTAGCAGCTAGTAGACAATGTTGTTGATCACACATGAACCCTAGTTTTTGCGTTATTCTCTAAATCCTTAATGTATTACTTGATGTTCTACACTTTTTATTTGTAGCTGCTTCAAGTCACTACATACTTAGTTATCTTTTAGTATTGGGTCCGGAGAAATAGACAAAGTTAGATCTTGTCCTTTTCCCTATAGGAAAAGTTGAGTATTCAGTGTCTCGAGTGCTGAAATACGTACCAGAACTGCAACAGCAAGTGCAGATATGAACCCTAGTTTTTGCTAGCAGACAATATTGTTGATCACATATGAACCCCAGTTTTTGCTTTATTCTCTAAATCCTTAATGTATAACTTGATGTTCTACACTTTTTATTCGTAGCTTCTTCAAGTCACTACATACTCAGTTATCTTTCAGTATTGGGTCCGGAGAAATTAACAGAGTTAGATCTTGTCCTTTTCCCTATAGGAAAAGTTGAGTATTCCGGCGACAGTGTCTCAAGTGCTGAAATACATACCAGAACTGCAACAGCAAGTGCAGATACTCGCTCAAGAGAAGGAAAAACTTCTATCAAGAATTAATGCCACCCAAGGAATAGATGACTGCACTCACCAAGAAATCAGCAAAGGAAAAGGTGCACTTTCCAATCCGATGCCATCTATTTCGACAAATTGTTTAAGTGAGAGCGAGGTTGCAATCCAAATATGCACAACAAAGGTCATGACTCAGAATACTGTCGACTTCTCTGAGATCTTGCTTAACCTGGATCATCATGGCTTTACTCTGATAAAAGCTTCCACATTCGAGTCATTTGGAGGAACAAGAACAACCTTCTACAATCTACACGTTCAGGTACTTCAGTAAGTTTATTATTATTTTCTTTAGTCATAACTGGACTTGCAAATTTAACTTCTTGACATGGTATATAGATATATCAATGGCATGTTGTTTGAATGATGATCATTTGAAATGTGAAGGTTGAGAGAAGTCGGGGGATGGAGTGTGAGGCTTTGAAGGAGAAACTGTTGGCGTTATATGATCAGAAAGGAAGGGAAGTAAAATTCAATATACAACATTAGAATCAGATCATAATGTAATACAGTAATTGTCCGTCCATTATTATTTAAATTTATCAATGTAGCCTTTCGACTAGGTGTTCTGATTATGTATTTGTAAATATCCTGTATATAATCTGAGAATGTCTTTGCACAATTCTTTTTTCGAATATGTAGGCTTTTAAACAAATAACTGTTTAAAGGCTGTTGACAGAATGTCTTTTTAGGCAGTGTATTGCTTAAACGAAGTCAACTCCTTTTTCAGTTTAAGTAATTTGAAGCTATAATTCTAGAACCATGATGGTGATGATGAGTTTTACCAAAAAAAAAAAAAAAACACTAATTGCATAGGTAAAATAAACGTCTTTTTTAATCTATATAATAACGCAAAGTCCTTGACATCTACATTTCCTTTACGCATTGAAATAGGTTATATATAAATTGATAATTTATATGGTCAACTTTTGGTTATACATGATAAGGGCCATTGAGCAACTCTCAGTTATGAGAATATATTGGGTACTCACAAAGTAATCTTCATGATGTTTCCGAAGAGAAAAGTACAAAAAAAAGTCTTAAATTGATTACATTTGTACTAATTCATTCATAAATTTTTTAATTGGACTAAAATAGTCTTAAAGCTTTTCATATTGATATTAATTTAGTCCATTCGACCAATTTTGGTTGGAAATTGGTAACTTGGATTCCGACTGTCCTACATAGCACAGTTGACACTGACATAGACATTTTAAAATAATTTGTTAATAATTTTTCGATTTTTCTATTATTTTTCCTTTTAAATTTTTTTCCTTTTCTTTGCCTTTGGACTATGGTTGGTATTAGCCATGGCTTGCAATCCACCATAGGCAAGGGTTGGCAAGGGCAACCTTTGCCTGTGGCTAGCGAGGGCTGCTCGTTGGCCGTCATTTGTAGCTAGTATCGTCCACAGTACAAAGAAAAAGAAAAAGGAAACAAAGAAAAAAAAAGGGAAAAAATTAAATAAATAGTAAATTGAAAAATCATTTTAAAATGTCCACGTCACCATTGTCGTCCATGTCAACATTTTCCAATCTAAATTGGCCGGATGGACGAATTGGTATCAATGTAAAAAAGTTTAAAATTAAATTGAAAGAATTAAAAGATTTATGACTGAATTTGTATTAGTGTGACATGTATAAGATTTTTTTTATATTTTTCTCTATTTCTGAAACACCTCACAATTAGTTGATGTCCTTTATTAAGACCCAGAGAAATAATAAGATCAACATCTACAGTGTACCGCAAGAGCATATGATATATATATATATATATATAATATTTCACGAACTTTACAGCGGCCAATATACGTGTCATATGTGTTAATATTTTCTTCCACCTGAGAAAACCTAGCCAAGAAAATATCAACTAAGCATGTCCAGAAACACCATGAACAAGGAATCTTTCGTATCCTACGCATCATAAGAATGGACAATGAAAGCAAGAAAATACTAAACTGCAACTCTGATCCATCGTTAAATTAAGACATCCAATCTGACAACACAGATCTTTATTCATGGCATCAAGCACAGCATGTAGGAAGACATGCATCACAGTCCCTAACAAAAAACTTCACATTAGTGTAATGAGATAGATTTGCAAACATTAGGGAGGCATAACTTTTATACGTATTATACAGTATATGTATATATCGAAATTTATTTCTTTGGAGCTCTCGCCAATTTGAAAGCTATGAGAAATTGTAAACTACCTTGTTTTATTTTGTAGCCATTTTTTTTTCCTATCATGAATAAACTTACATCAATATCTTGATTCCTAAATTGAAGGAACCTATCAGTGTTATAAGTCTAAGTATGTCCTAATTGTCGTCGATCATGAAGTTGATAACCGTGTTGTCAGCAACTTTCCTTAATGAAATGGCGAGTGAATTACTACCAACAACCGATCGACTAGTCTCCATGGCTGAGATTCTGCATTGGACCATTCGCAAGATTTAGGTGTGCTGGACCACAGAATTCAACCCAAAAGGGATAGATGAAGTGATGTTTGATTAAATGGGCCTTTTACGGCCGGCCCATTTGAGGAAGGCCTTTCATGGCCCGGCCCATTTTCATTGCATGCTTCCCTTGACTAAAGCAAAATATGTCATGCTGCGATCTCATTAAATTATATGTTATATCCCACCAAAATCCTCAAAATCAAATCCCTCGTGATACAAATAAAACTCCGTAGAGACTATAGCTCGACAAAGGGTACCTTCCTCGCTAGTTCTAGCTCCCAGTTGCACTATTTTTTTCATAATATATTGAAACCGATAGAGACTATTACTTTAAGATTGGAAGAGAAATTGAATGCCATTAAGAACTTGGAGTAGATATATATACACATCATAATCAAATGTAATTTCTTATTAGACATGTTAGATAATTGTTCTTGAGACACCCATGAGGATCCATTTTCAATTTATTATCTTCATCCGTAAGGATCCTCATTTCGAACTCTTGCAGAATAGGGATCCATTTGCCTATTTATATATGGTTGAATCTTCTAATTGACGGATCAATACTTTATATCCCTTGTACGGACAATGCCTTTCGCCTATATATTTTAACTTCCAGCATAATTATTAATTGTTATCTTGATAAGTCTCTTATCACCTTTTGCTTTCTTGATACAAAGAAACAAGCAGGTGCAATGTACTTCGCTACCGGCATTGGTATCGTGGAATTAATTAATTTTGGTACAGCATGTGGGGCTCCCCCATGTTAATTTTTTTCTCATTTGAGTTTGGCCACCCGTACGGGTTTGAGCGGCAAATAATTTAACATAGAACTAGTTGAGCTAGCTGCCACGAGGTCAGCCGGTAGGAGACCGAAAGTTGCGTTCGGCGGATTAGATTATAAAACCCGCCATGGACAAAAACCTCAGCAAAAACGAGGGCATGGTCTTGGGCTTGGGGTCGGACTAGGAAACCCCGCGACAAGTTGATCCTAAGATGCTGCGCAAGCCGAGGAGAATCATTCTCTGTGAACTAGCGCTCGATTACGAAAGGCTTTACGTGGGACTGGTAGGAGTCAACAACCCAGAGAGAGAAGAAGACATGCAATGGATCCAGCACAAAAGACAAAAATTTGACATTTGCGTCGGCACGTATGCGATAGAGAAAAGGAGGTTTATTATTGGCACCGGCGTGATCGCAGGTTTTGACTTTAATTCAGGAAATCGTAATCTTATGAAGTGACCATCTGTTGTTGGACATTAACAATTTGATTTGGTGAGATGATTTATGTGTGGGGTTAAGACCTTCTCTGTATACCCTGAAGTGTCAATAAACGAAATGATTCGAGAAAAAGTAGACAAAAGTTAGACCTAACCACAGGAGATGTATGTGGTTTGAAGCCATGCTGTCTGTTCGACGAGGAGAGATCGAAGGGATGATTCCACTATAGTTGGCAAAACGGAGATACAATCAACTGAAGCGCTTGTGAATAAGCGTTCCCGAATCCTAAATAACAGCCATACCCATCATAAGAGAAGAGTTTTCTCATGATGTCCACTTTCATGAATGACGGCTCAACCCTTTAGGGTTTTTGCATATTCTATATAAAATAGAATTGTTGAATTAGGACAGCGTCGAGGTACCGGGTACCCTCTCGGCGTCCTGCTTCATCTAGGAGCCAGGCAAGTTGTTTCCTCGCGCCTCTCTTCCACCATTGTCTGCATGCGGCTGCTAACATTTCGATTGTCCCGATGATCACAAACTTGCGCTGCTCTGAATTCAACGGCAACCCTTCGAGCCATAATCAACAAATTCTCACCTAACAAGAAGACTATTAGGAATGCCAGTTTTTGACACAGTACAATTACGGGGGCGTTTGATAACGATTTTGTTCCCGGAAACAGATTTTGATCAGAAATGATTATTTTTTATTCTGTTCCCGAGAACAATTTCTAAGCATTTTAAGCCATTTGGTAACTATCCAAAATTTCTGATTCTGAAATAGAATTGTATTTGGTACCGTGCTCATTGATTCTGTTCTAAATTCAATTTCTTTTAATTTTTAAATAATTTTTTTTCTTTTCTCTCTCATGTTCTTCTTCTTCCAGTGGCCGACAACCTTACCAGAGTGTTGCCAGCCCTCAGCGAGGCCGGCGACCTCACCGGAGCGTCCCCGGCCCTCATCGGCCGAGCCTCGCCAGTGGGTAGGCCGGCCTTGTCGGGGCTAGGCGAGCCTTGTTCGGGCCGGGTGAGGCATGCCTGGCCACCGGCGAGGCTCGCCCAGCCCCTTGCCGAGGCTTGGCCTCGTCAGATCTAACGAGGCCGAGCCTTGCCGGGTCTGGGCGAGGCTCGGCCTTGCTAGTCGTGAGGTTTGCCCAGCTCTTCAGCGAGCTCGTAGGTGGCCAAGCGGACCTCTGGTGAGCTCGTGGATGGTTAGGCTTGTCTTCGACGAGCTTGCCGATGTTTGGGCTTGCTTTCGGCAAGCTCGCCAAACCGATTGCCGGCGGATGGCGGCAACCGATAGTGGATGGAGTCGGATGACGGTGAACAACGGCGGATGGCAGCGGACGATAGCAACCACAGGGATGGTGGTCGATGAAGAAGAAGAAAAGAGAAGAAGAAGAGGAAATGGAAGAAGAAGAATTGGTTTGATTCTTAGATTTGTTCCCGGAACAAGAATCAACTTGTTTTTTTTATTCTTGATTCTGTTCCAAATCTACTTCCGGGAACAAAAAAATAAAAATTTATTCCCGGAAACAAAAATTTTACCAAATGCGATTCTGTTCCTAAACTGATTTCTAGAACAATTTCGTGTCAATTTTGTGTCAACCCGTGAGGCGTGATTAGTAATCATGTCATGTTTGTGTCCAACCCAACACAGAAGAAATTGATCAGCATAAGTCGTTTAAATCAACGGGTTATTGTGGATAAGACTTGTACTGGACTAGTTTAGATACAATTAGTTATAAGATTATTTCTCCATGTTATTCACTATTAAGATCTTAATCTGATACTCAAGCATGGGCAACACAGTTGGTGTGCGTTCTCCCTTTCACCGCAGTGGTCAGGGGTTCGAGCTCTCTCATTGCTAAAATGTCTTAAGCGGGGGTCCTAGTGTTGGGGTGCTGGGTTAGCTTCACTTGAGGGGTCCTGGGTAGGGGTGACCAGCGGTCTAGGGTCAACCCTAGACTGGCCTTGGACCGGCCCAACCCTGTCGGTCTTGGTCCGATTGCCAAGGGGACTAGGTCAATCATTGGTCCTGAAATTCCAGGACCAACATTGTACGGGTTGGTCCTCGGTCCTAAGAGTTTTGGGTCGATCCAACCCTGGACCAACCTTGTATATTATATTATGTTATATTATATATAATTTTTTTATATATTCAAACCTAAGTAAAATGTCTATTATATTATATTATATTGAGATATTCTATCAATAGCACTAATAGTAATTCCAATTTAAAACTTTTGTTGAGTATTAATTATGTGTCGTTTGTTTTGTTTTCAGGTGTTTAGAAGTTCAAGTGAATTAACAAGATGTGGAGTTATATATTCATGGTTTAAGTATTTTGAACTTTTTATGGTTTAATTGTATTTTACTAATGAATTTCAGCTGCACTTTGCTTTTCAATTTGTGTCAAATGGTAGAAGTTTTTGAAGAGTAGAGTAGTCTTTGCGGTTGCTACGGTGATTTGCTAGTCAAGTGGTGTGAAGCTCATTTTTTGGTTGAGTGGACTCTACATGATCAAATGTAGGAAAACACTTTTGCATATGATGTTATGAATATTAAAGATAGATGATTACAAGAATTTTCCATCTTTTCTTATATCTCGATGAGTGGTTAGCAGGTATGAAATTTCTATTATTGTATCATCTTAAATTTGCTAAATATGTATTGGTATTTATAGTTTAGTTGCACAATGCCGCATTGTCGATGGATGTGTAATTTGAATTTATAGATTTGCTTTTTTAAGGAGTATAAAAAATAAGACGAAAAAATTATCGATCGGTCCCGGGTTGACCCTGTAACCGGACCGAACCCATTGGGTCGGTCCGGTCCTTGGTCCTAGGCTTAATAGGGTCGGTCCTCGGTCCTAAAAATTGAAGACCGACACTGTACGGGTTGGTCCTAGGGTTAGGGGGTGGCCCGGACTAACCTAGACCATGCTCACCCCTAGTCCTGGGCTAGCCTCCCCTGAGGTATTGATGCTTGGTCCAAGGTGCACTGTGCACTGTACAGGCCGTGGATTGCCGATTAGCGTAAGCGAAAGGCGGGCCCCACGGATCCATGGTTACCGAAAAAAAAAAAAAAAAAAAGATCGTAAACTGATGATATTTCATTGATTACCAACAAGTAATTGCAATTTGTTCATGTGTTTTATGAAAACTTTAGCATATTTTGTATCGGATTTTTGTTGGCGAGTCAATTTTATATTATGCGGATCATCTAATTGTGTTGACTCTCCGACCCACTTTTAAGCAAATTACACAAATCTTGTTGTGTCAACCTTTTAATTTTTTATTCAAGTTCGTGTGACATAGGTTGACACAATTAGTTGATCGTCTTGTGAGCGAATCGATCAGTTTTGTAGTACATATCTCTATATTGACTGACATAAGAAACACGAACATGAATTGGCACCCCTAATTTTTACCTCATTGATGGCCGTCTCTCCCAAGCCCTCTAGGCTCTTCAGCCATCGCAAACATTAACCAAGTCTGAACAGTTCTTAAATTGATAGGTAGGGCATGTGTTCGAAGAGTACCCAAGGTTTTCTCCCAAATAGCAAAGTTCACGGTTTTAAGACCTGTTGGAAATACAAAACTAAGTTATACCAATTGTGAAGAGAGTAAAAAATTAATATATACTCGATACCACTTTGAAAAGGAAAAGCTACAGCCGGCAAAAGTCTGCCCTAAGAGTGACCGACACATTCAAATAAAGTTAAATGCTTATCTGTTTCTTAATATATTCTCAAGTGGCCTTTATATATACATGTAGGCCGTCATAAAGGTTATCTTTAAAAAAATTCGCTCATATATGTCATTGCATATGAAGCAAGCTGTGAAAAAAGTGTGGTCGGATAGAAAGCCGAAAGTCTAACCCCGCAACTACTTTGCCAGCACCCACAAATTCAATGGAAACCAATACAAGAGAAATAATTAAACGATTCAGGTTGATTGAAGACAGATTTGGGTCATTGAGAAATCGATCAACTTGGCACCGATAGCGATGGGTTAGGGGAGAATAATTCCCTGTTCGTACGTCAGAAACCTCAACCTCTGAGTTCTGGATTTGATTGGATGATTCCAAACTGAAAACTTAGGTCGTTTCTCAATTATATTATAGTATTTATGCTTGTGGGCGCCAGGAGAGACTTCTGAGAGATGCAATGAACCCGGGGTGAAGCTGTTAAATCAAACTCCATGATCGGGGGACAAGCATTTTGCACCACGAATATACCAGGTTATTCTAATCACGAATCTTTATTTTATTTTATCTTATTTTACAGTAAAACAAGTTGTTGCGTTCTAAAACAGCAGTGAAAATGGATGCATGCATGAAAGGACGATTACTCTGTTGATGGGGTCAGGGTTGTAGAAAGTTCTATAAGTAACCATCGATGTCTTAAAGACTTGAAAGTAACGATATCTGTTTGTAGGGGACAGATTACAAACGAGTACCTGAAGAAATGCCACTTATCAGTCCTCCAATTTTGGAGAAAATTGTCAAAAAAATATTAAAATTTTCTATTATAACAATTTAAGCTTTAACTTTTTAACGATTTGTCAATATAATCCTTAGTTGGTGGACTATATTTTAAGACTAAATTAGTAAAATAAAAAGTTTAGGATTAAATTGGCTGTCCTACACTAAATTTAAGATTTTTTGGAAAATTATCATTATTTTGTGTGCTTGTTGCTTGCATAGTTTTCAACATCGATCCACATATACATCGGGTGTTAGTGAGTTTTGTTAGAGTATAATTCATATTCCCTATTGACAGGATGGCCCGAGGATCCTACTTTGAGGTGGGGGTTGCGAGGACAATACACCCAAGCTGCGAGAAGGCTTTATAGTTTGGGCCCATATTTTAATGGTAGTTTGGGCATGTGCCCATAAATAGTTGTTGGGTTTATATAATATTTTTCTGTTATAATTGATGGATGTAATAGAGAGGCGAGACGTGTTAATTATAATGAAATTCCCTGCTGGATAGAGTCCTACTTTGTGGATCAATCGGGATAGAACCTTGTGTTTGATTTCTTTTTCTCATTTTTACTCTCTATTTCCTTGTGATAGTACAATGAATTCTAACAAGTTTAAGTATGTTAATGTTGCAAATGGATTAATATGTTTATACGTAAATAATAAACGCATCGTTCATGGTTTCACTCTTGTAGCCCGATTATACATGATAGTCTTAGACACGTTGAATTAAATAGGCCAACATATTATATATGTCAACGTGATATGAAGCACATTTTTCTATAATAGATTAAATTGTGAATATATAAAAAGTGTCATGTCCCATTTAGTAAAAGTATCGTGTTTGGGTTTCAAGAACAAGACAAAATTAATAAAGTTGTCGCGTTGAGGTTTGGACATTAATTCCATAACGTTAAGGGAAAATTGCAAATAAACGTTTAAAGTACCATCATTTTCTTAAATAATAATTCGAAGTGGACATTATTTCAAATAAAGGTTTAGTGTCCTTATTTTCTTATATAAGGGTCTGAAGTGTATATATCAGTTTCAAAAAAAGGCTCAAACTCGCCAAATGTGGAGCAATTTTGTCTTTTTAATTTTTTAATTTTTTTCTTTTAAAAAATAAATAAATAAACTAAAAAAAAGAAACACAGGCGGGAAGCTCCCTTTTGCCTATGGTTGTCGCCCCTCATCGATGGGGCGGCGGTGATGGCCGATGGGGTTGTCGGCACCTAGGGGAAGGCTGACGACCCCGGCTAACCAGAGGCAAGGACTTGCGGAAGAGGGCTTACTGGACTGGGGAGGGCAAGGGTGGCCCTCATCGAGCAAGGGCAACCCTTGGCAATGTTGAGCGAGGGTGTCCATCCCTAAGTCGGGCGAGGGCTGCCCTCGCCTAACGTTGACGAGGGCTGCCCTCATCCGAGCCAGGCGAGGGTGACCTCTGCCGGCCATCAATGGCCATGTCGAGGAAAGGGTAGAGGAAAAAAGAAAAGAATAAAAAAGTATAAAAAAAAAATTAAAAATATAATGACAATTTTTTAACCAAAATATCCCTTCTTCAATTGCCGGAAAAGTCACAACCGGCTAAATGCCCTTATTTGTGACGATTTAACCACTTCATACCCTTATTTAAAATAATTTGATCACTTTAGGTTTTTATTTGAAATAATGTTCAAATTAGGAGGTCAGCTGTATGTAATTCTATGTCCAAAGTAAGCACCCAAAGAACCTCACACCCATCACCATCACCATCAGCCCCAGCTCTCTTTCTCCCTCTCTCCTCCGACTGCTACACGAGTCACTCTCGTCGCCCGTCGGCGTTGAACAGTTCTCTCCAGTGACGCTTCCAACAGGTTACATCCGCCAACAGCAGCGGTTTCTTTCTCCTCTTCGTTGACGCAGGCGCCATCGATCGCCAATGGCGTCGTACCAGTCGAGCTCCTGCAGCAGCAGCAGATGGCGGAGGAGCTCGAGTCTAGATGCGCGCCAAGCTAAGTATCCTGGGTTTGGTCAGTGCCTCGGACAACTTACGGTTCTTGCAGAGAAAGAGAGGGGGAGGGAGTGTCGAGGAGGCCCTCGGCGGAGGTATGGCGGCCGCAATTGAGCTGTGGCGGTTCTGGAATTGAAGAGAGAGAGAGAGAGAGAGAGAGAGGATGGGTCTTGGTAGGGTTTTGATATATTTGCGTGAGAAACAATTTCCTGTACATTTTATATCTCACTTAATACCACTAATCCCATAACAGAGATCATGCGGATTCCTCTAATAAAAAATGGCAACTTCAACCTTTTTTTCTGTCCCATACGCTTTTTAAATTCCAGAAATTCGTCACTTCAATAATTTTCGATCAAGATAACATAACTCTATATGATAATATTTGTAAATGCTTGCATGTCCATTTGTAGTCAAACTAGAATCTCTGTCGATTTCCCCTCAATATAAATACAAAGTTTTAAGGCATAATGTAAGGTGACTTTTAAACGATTAATATGTTTATTAGTCCTAGCAAAAATCAACCAAAAATAGTTTACACTAATAAATCCAACCAAATTTTAAGCAAATAATCATATGTATAAACACACACATACACATATTGGTGAATATTTTCCATTAACACCTGAAAAGTTAGAAAGTATACAGCATACTGTAAATTTGACGTAAGCAAATGTATGATAGATCAACTACGGTAGAAATCTTCCATCCTTATTTGAGAAAAGTAATTCTTTTACATTTATAATCATTCTATTTTTCGTAATTCACCGAAATTTATTGAAATGATCTTCAATGCATGAAATCAATGTTGGATCTACATCCATAGGTTTCGAAACAAGCCCGTGCTTGCACAAGTCATAATACTATTCAACCAAAGATAATTAACATCACTTTCAACCAAAATACTCGCATCCAATCTTCGTTTTTGTTGATTAAAGCTTGGTTTATTTCACAGAAAATGGGATTTGCTGGAAATTTGTTCAAATGAACTTATTTCGAAGGACAACCATTTTCATGTCTCGGTATTTGACTATATTTTACAAATATTATGGAGGCCATTGTCTAATATTTGTCATCAAACACATTTTTGAGGAAAATGTATCAAATACATCTAGGTCCCATGTTCCGGCATCACAAAATCGGCTGCAGGGTCTTGAGTGTGGCCGTTGGGGTTTTAGGCTCAGGCACTAGGGACCTAGACAAGAGCATTGGGGCTTTGGGGTCGGGAAAAAGAGAACACGAGAGCCCAGTATGGCAAAGACCTAAGCACAGGCGTTGGGGTTCCAATCCTAACCTGAGGGATCCACGCTTGGGTGTTGGGGACTCAAGCTCAACCTCAAGGGTCTTGGGCGTCGAAGCTAGGTAGTTGGGCTCGACCTCCAAGTTTCTAGGTATGGGTACCGAAGACTCGTGCATGGCCACTGGGGGCTCAAACATGAGCACTGGTGTCCTGAAACCAATTGCTTGGGACTCGAATGAGGGTGTTGAGGTCTTAGGCCCAGCTTCAAGAGATTGGGGCCCAAGCGTTGAGACGGTGATTTTTTCTTTTCGAAAGAGAAATTCATTTTCTAACTTAAAAAATAATTATTTTCATTGACTCATAAGCAATTCAAATGCTGGGATTTGATTTCAGCCATTGATTTTTCCGTAAAAAAATATCGACTTTAGGCTTTCCGCCATATCATGCTCTCTTAATTAACTGGATAATCATCAGCTTTTCCATGTCGAAACATCCGGAGCATTCAATGAACCATCTCAATCTTTTTGACCTAATCCGTCTCCCAATGTCCGAAGGACATCGTTATCTTCAGCATCATTGCAAAAGACAAAAGGCCGGTATAACAGGTTCCCATTCCCAACTTGAGCTCCAGCCAACCAATTAGTGCGGGACAAGATAGGCCAAAACAAAGTTGAGCTTGGAATGACTGATGGAAATAGTTTTCTGCCCAGTCAATTCCAATCAATTTGGCGATTTGGGCATCTTCATAATTACTGTGAAACCTCCTTGACTTTCCAAATATTAATAAGACCAGAATAGTTGGAGGATCGACTATGTATTACAAGTTAATGGAATTCGATGCATGCAAGGTTCCACGCATCTGCGCACACTTTCCTGTTGTTAGGTAACTTCCTCGCGCGTTAAGTCATCTGAAAATGACTTGTTTGTTATAATATTGGTCCTACGCCATTTCCTGGTCGAGAATATGGTTAGATTAAGAAGGGTAAAATCCGCAAGCGAAAGCATGTACTCAGCCGCCTTGCACCTTGTCAAGGGAGTTGAGAAGGAAGGACGAAGAAGTCTGCGTGGCCCACCATTTGTTAAATGCCCTTTTCTCGGGTTATAGGGGGTTCCTCTTTAGACTCCGAGGCTTGAATTTCCTTTTCGGACATAATTCTTCCAAGGTAATTGGCTCCGTTACAGGTTGTATTGTTGTTGAGCTATCATGAACTGTCGTAGATTCGTGTATATTTTCTTTCCAAATCAGAACGACTTAACAAAATCAAGGGCTTTATTGTTGTCGATGGAGGGCCTTGGACATTCGGGAACCACGTACGGTCGTTCTTGCGACCATGACGTTCGACGACGAGGAGTCTCGTAAGAACAAAAAAGGCTGAAGCTCGGAGGGAAGTAGCGGATTAGCCGAGGAAAGCGGCAAGAGTCGTATGCTGAAAAGGCCGAGTGCAGATCGTGCTTTAAGCGTAGATCATGGATAAGTTTTGGTTTCACATCAAGGAAAAACAACACCATCTATACGTAGGGACTACGAAAGTCGTGATGCATTTCTTCCTCATTGTATGGCTCCAAGAGGTTACATAATTGACTAGGAACCGAGCCCGGGGAAAACTCCCCACTCATGTTGACACGCGAAATCCTGTTCACCACCACTCGATCCCAACCGAACACTCGAGAGACTTAGAAGTCAAGAAACAAGAATGGGAGGAGAGTGGTGGTGGGGATGCTTTCGAAGCTTCCCGAAATGGGCAAGACCATGACGACGCCCGATCGAAAGGGGGGAGCACGCAAAGCCCCCGGATCAGCATCGGCATTTAATGAGAGAGCAATCAATGGTGATATCGACGATTGGCCCATTCCCCTCTCTCTCTCTCTCTCTCTCTCTTCTCCTGCCTTATGATGTGGTGATGTGGGGCGTTGCGTTGTGTATATATACGTTAGGGTTGGGTGAACCGAGACACCAACATCAAAAATCATGGAGGATTGTGTCCGGCGAAGACGACTGGCGTCGACAAGGACAAGTCCAGTGTTAGTTTCTTGTAACAAGACCTAGTCATTAGACGTTTCCACTCTTGCCCTTCTCGTTCATCCCCCCTTTCCCCTGTCCCCATCCCCGCCGGGCTGTCCCTTTCACTGGCCCTCCCTCATTTCTCTCTCCTTTTAAAATTTTTTCCACAATATTCCCCCCTCTCTCTTTCATAAAGATGACATTTATGACGCAACCGGATGAAATAAAGATTATGAAGCGCGCACGTTTTTCATCTACGGCGCTCATCTTCCTTCCATTAAAATGTACGTTCCTTTAGCTAAAATTTGAATTTATTATAATCATCAAAGTTTCAATTGGTCCGACCCTGATTCGAACCGGGTCACATCCCTTATCTGGAGAAAAAAAAAATTAAAAAGCAGACGGAATTCTCTCTTCTTATCGTATTTATTCTCTCCTGCTAGGCTGTGTGCGTGTATATATAAACCTCTCTTCAACAACTTTTCAATCTCCTTTGTTGACTGACCACACACGCACCCCCTCTCTCCCTCTCTCTCTCTCTCTTTGTGGGAGAGTTTCCAGAGGGTCTTAGGGGAGGCTTCAATGTGAACGCAGCAATGGCTGGACCCTGCGGCGTCACATAGATGATCTTTATATCCAGGAGGAGAGATCTACAATCCAGTGATGATCGAGTGATTATCGATAGTTGCTTCGTACCCATCACCAGAGGTTATAAGATACAGCTTCATGCACAGCGGGCCTCATGTTAATGAGGTCGATGATGATCATCCTGGCCTTGTTCACTCTTCTGCTGCTGGTGCTTCCGCTGGTGTTGCCGCCGCTGCCCCCACCGCCGCTGATGCTCCTCTTCGTGCCAGTCCTGATCATGTCCCTCCTCATTATGCTCGCCTTCTCGCCGGCCCGAGATCTGAACGTTCCTTTGGCAACTGCTTGAGCTCGAGACGACGACGACGACAGCCACGGCAGCGATCAAGTTCTTGTGTAAGGTTTGTTTAATTAGATGGTGAAATTTTGGAATCGTAAGATTGTACTGTACATGCATGTCGGTATGTAGTAATCAGTCATGACAGAGACAGAAAATATTCTAGAATTATCAATTTGTTTAGAGTTTTTCTTTCAATACCTTCCCTGTTTGAGTGCTGGGGGTTGGAAGATCTGGGGGATGCATGCATTTTTTAGTTTCAAGATGTTCAAGTATTTGAATCTTTTATTGAAAAATGTTCATCAGATATATGCATCAAACTGAAAGTTCCCTTTCTTACTTGGAAAAACTAACAGTTTTTGCGAAAATTACGAAGGGGGTTTCTTTTAAGGGTTTTTGTTTTGCTGATAGTGGGAAATCATTCTGCGAGGAAATTTAGGGTCTACGATGGATCGATGCATTCTAGGATCTTCTTTCTTTGCTTTTCGTTGAGAGAATATATGAGATTTTCTTTCTTCCACACTCTAAATCAAAAAGAGACGCGAAAAAAAAAAAAAAAAAAAAACCTCTCGAGTTCCTCCACTTTCACGCCAAGAATGAGCACTGGCGTGCCTTGGAGCAACAATATCTGAGAACACATCAATTGGCAAACATGGATTAAGATTACAGAAAGATAAAATCAGAGAGGGAAAAATGAACGAAACTAATAAAGACCCATAAGAAAGGAACAAATCGATTAGTACAAGGTCATTGGTCGAAGAAGAAGAATCGATCAGAAGAAAAGACGGAGCGCACGAGGTCGGACCCAGCAAGTGGGGTTGGTTTTCCGCCTCTTAAAAACTTTCTTTTTGCCATTTTGGCGTTAATATCAGCGAAAAGTAGAAAGAAAATCTGAGAAATGGACACGTGGTGGCATGCCTTGAATTTGAAGAATTGCTATAACTATGGGCGACAGATTCATCTGTATACTTTGCTCAAAGTCATAGGTATCGGTGGACTAAGCAACGCCATTGTTCTTGCTTCGTTTTTGGCGGTTTTGCAGGTCAAAAGGTAAAAGACATAATAATGTAAAAAGAAGCTTCATGTTTCGTACGTACCCATACTTTCATAGCTGTAGAAAGTAGACCTCTCCGCGCTAGATAATCTTTCGTTGACGGGATTTTAATCTACTACTCAGCAGAGAAAACCTAATCGAGGCGTTCTCATTTTTTTCCCGTATCGGGTCTTCTCTCTTTGGCACCGTTTAAGTCCCCTTAATTCATGTTTATTCAAGAAAAGAATGGGTACCCTTGATTTATGGTGCTTGGTCTTCATTTTGCAGCATAGTTTATATAAATGCTGGCATGAATTGCTTGGCGGATTCCCCTGTGTGGATTGTGGGGAAGGATAGGGCCTGTATGTGGGTTTTAATTTTGACATTATTCTTAACGGTGGTTGAAGCTTTCCCCTACGTACGATTAAAGGCTTTCTATAGCACCCATTTTCTTGCTGGTTTTGCACTTTCCCTAGAAGGTTAGGTTATTTATTGCCTGGCATATGACATTATTTATTTATAGTCATTCGAGGCTAGGCTTGAAGCACAAAATAATATAGAGTTTGGCGAGCCATTTGCATCAGAAACAATGAAACATAAGCATTGCAATGTATCTGGTGTAGATCAGTACACTGAAACTATTGCAATGTATCTGGTGTAGATCAGTACACTGAAACTAACATTTAAGCTTTGCGTTTTAAATTATATAAGCGGGGGTTGATAGGTACCGCTGATCCTTTTTGGACCTAGCTATGAAATATTACACTAAAAGAGAAAAATGAGGAATGATGGGGGTCTAAAAAAGAGGGTCGGAAACGTATGCAATAAAGGATACACAGAGATGGTACCTCCCCAATATGGCCCCATGGATCTGCAACTCGAATTTCTTTATCGAGTATAGATGAATCGTCCTTTGCACGATTAAGGGTTTGCTTGGTACAGTAACATAGTTTTTCAATGTACTTTTTGCTTGGTAGTTGGTAGGGAAATATATGATTTGGTTCAATGCTGAGAAGGTGGGTTTTCCACCTACTTTCGGATTACTCATTGGTCGTTATTCATTTTTGGCACCCATTTCAGTGATTTGTCTACTTTTCGTTGGCTAGCTCAGTAAGTTGAAGACTAGAGGTCGGAGGGAATGATTGATGGTGCTAAGGAAGTTTTCTTAAACCTGAACTGTAAAGCTTCGTTTATGGGTGAGCACTTGAGTTGTTTCACAGTGAAAAGGATTGAATCAAGAGAAGAGTCTTCATTAGCTTCGCCATTTTGCGTTATGGGTAATGACAGGAACCATCTTTGTACTTCATACATGTGTGAGATTTAGCAAAATCATGCATCTATACGGCATGTTATAGTTATACGTCCCTTCTTTTTGAGACATATTGCGCCAACTTCATGTGCTCGAATGAATCTATAATTCGAACCGAAGTAATATATGGGGAAAGCCGGTCTGTCCATTGTGATATGTTTGTAATTGGTATGCAATTTTTTCTATCTGGTTGGACCTATCACGTGATTTCCACTTTGTGTAACAACTCCTTTAGGGTTTCAATCAATCGCTTCCCCAATTTTTCTGTAACTTTCTTTGGAGTTTGGATAAACATTTCTCTTTTAATTAGTAACATCCTATCATTTATTATCTTACATATGAAGGCATTAGAGGAGCTTGGGCCTTTTTTTAAATATGCACGCATGGAAATATGCAAACTTGAAAGGGTGTGTATGTTTCGAGGATTACTTCATAATAAAGAAAAATGCTAATTATTTTTTAGAAAAATATTTTTCACTTTTTCCAGATTAGAGACTTTATTTTCCTAACTTTAAATATGCATATTTTCTTTGACCATAAATATCTTTCCATTGACTGATTATTTCCAGCAAATCAAATAAGTGAGAGTCTTGAAAACTAATGAGTAGAAAACAAATTCTTTCACTCAAACTAAAACACCCTAAACATTGATCGCAAAAGTTGTGAGAAGACATTGGAATTTTATTCGGAAAAAAGATAACAACCAAGAACAAAATGAAAAGGAAAATGCTATTAAGGCTCTCTTTATTTTGCTGAAAACTTAGGATTTGAGAAAAAAAAATGGTTATATTGCTTAAAATATTAGTCAACGATAAATATTGTCATTGTCGATAATGATTTATGATTAATTATTTTTGTGTATAATGAAATATTTATTTATTCAGTCATTTTTCTAAGCAATACAAGCGATTATTTTTAAAAAAATATTTTCTAGATCTTAAATTTTTTGTGAAACAAACACACCCTAAACTCCATTAACAATTGGAATATTAATCAATAAGTGCAACTACATAAGAATAAGTTCTCTTTATCATTTACATTTAAGTTACTTGTCAATTCTCTTACAGGGATCAGCAAATCATGGGGAAAATTGTCCAATAGGAGGAAAATTGTTCAAATAATCTTAAACATGTTGCAATTTTACCGATTCAGCTTCAAATATTTTATTTTTGTCAATTGAGTCAAAAACCTTTTCAAGTTTTGCCAATTGAATCTATTTGGATAATTTTGGTCGGAAATAGCGGACATGACAATTCAATAAGCTCTTTGACATGGGCAAATTTTATTAACTTTTCGATTTTTTTTCATTTTCCTTTTCTTTTCCCTTTTTTGGTTCAAAGGGCTGACGGGGCCAGCAACCTTAGCTGGCCACTTGTTGAGGGTCGGCAACCCCCGCTAGCCCCTAGGTGAGGGCCATGAAGCCCTCATTGCAGCCAATGAGTGCTTATGAGCCCTTGCCAAATATTACAAGACAAGTGTGTGGCAATCCTCGCTTAGGCCCTCGTCAGCCATAGCAAGGGCAGGCTAGGGTGTGACGGCTCCTGCCCAAGGGTCAACGGGGGTTGCTGACCCTTAGTCAATGATCGGCAAAGGTCACCAACTCTCAACCAATGGCTAAGGGCCCTTTGAACCTAAAAAGAAACAAACAAAAAGAAAGAAAAGAAAAGAAAATTATTAGAAAATTCAAAAAAATTCAAAAAAATTTACAAAAAATTACGTGAACACTGGTCATGCTACTTAGGACGGCCATATTTATGTCAATGATTTTTTTATTAAAATTAGCCACTTGTTGAGGGTCGGCAACCCCCGCTAGCCCCTAGGTGAGGGCCATGAAGCCCTCATTGCAGCCAATGAGTGCTTATGAGCCCTTGCCAAATATTACAAGACAAGTGTGTGGCAATCCTCGCTTAGGCCCTCGTCAGCCATAGCAAGGGCAGGCTAGGGTGTGACGGCTCCTGCCCAAGGGTCAACGGGGTTGCGACCCTTAGTCAATGATCGGCAAAGGTCACCAACTCTCAACCAATGGCTAAGGGCCCTTTGAACCTAAAAAGAAACAAACAAAAAGAAAGAAAAGAAAAGAAAAGAAAAGAAAATTATTAGAAAATTCAAAAAAATTCAAAAAAATTTACAAAAAATTACGTGAACACTGGTCATGCTACTTAGGACGGCCATATTTATGTCAATGATTTTTTTATTAAAATTAGCCAGATAGACTCAATTGTTGAATCTGCTAGTAAATACTCGAAAAAATTACAAGACAAGCTTTCTACATATGCATTGTCCAAAAAATGATTATTATCAACTATAGCAAAGAAAGGGTGGCGAATTTCTCATAGTTGGTGCTACCACAAATACAGCTATTTTTATGGTAAGAGATTATGATCCAACTACCTGATTCAATAATTTGTTAGATCATGTCCTTAGGTATGGTGATGCAATCATATCACATCTCAACCGTGTATGTATATTTCTAGGCTTTCACAATTTTGGTTTGTAGATTCATAATGATACCATGAGCGCTTTAGGGCAACCCCACAATATGTTTTTTGATACTACTCTTAACAATTGGTCCCGGAGACTTCTTGGTTTATCATGTGATTGCTTTAGGTTTACATACAACTACGTTGATCTTAATAAAAGGTGCTTTAGCTGCACGTGGTTCAAAGTTAATGCCAAATAAAAAGGATTTCGGTTATAGTTTTCCTTGCAATGGTTTGGATGACATAGTACTTGTGATATTTCCGCTTTGAACGCATTTTATTTGGCAGTTTTCTGGATGTTAAATACCATTGAGTGGGTTACTTTTTATTAACATTGGAACCACATCACATTATAGTTAACGTTTCACAATTTAATGAATCTTCCACTTATTTGATTGGATGGTTAAGAGATTATCTATTCCAATTTGATCCAAAAAGATTTCAAATTCAAAATATAGAATTTGATTTGGCTTTTTTTTTTAGTTAGTTATATTATGTTAACTAAAATTAAAATATATAGAATTATATGGTATATATAGAATGTCTTTTTTGTTTGAGACAAATTATGAAAAGGCTTAAAACTTTATTGGCAAAATCAAAATGTTTAAGGCTGAATTAAATAGGTTGAGAACTTTTTGGACAACTTTCTTATCCAAAATGTCCTAAACCTATTGTACAACGGTCAATTCAATCATAAACTATTTAAGTTGATCAATTTAGCCCTAAAATTTAAGAAACTCTTGCTATGTGATCCTTTTGGCTATTCTTGGCTGAAAATCACTAATGTTGATAATTTTGCAATATTTTGAAAATATCATGAATTTAGTTTTTATTTATTTATTTTCCTTCTTCTCTTTTTGCTATTTCCATCCAACTGTTGCCAGGGTCTTGGCAATGACCAATGGAGGTCACTGGCCAAGGCAGCAACCATGACACTCTTGCCTTACTTGATTTAAGTGAGGGCCGTGATGCCATCACTAAGACTCGGCTACCAGCAGAGGGAAATAGGGGAAAGAGGAAAACATAAAGAAAGGGAAAGGAAAAAAAGGAAAAAAATCAGAATTTTCTTTTTAAAAGATTGTAAAAGCCATCCTCATCAACGGTAACCGTACCAAGTAAGACGGTTTTGTATCCACGTCAACGATTTTTGGCCAAAATTGAATAAAAGAACTACATTAAAAAATTGTCAAATGATTTAGAGCTAAATTAGCCCGATTAGAAAGTTTATGATTGAATCAGCTGCCAAAGACTTTTGAACAATGATCCCGCAAATCATGTATTTATATAAATTAAAGATCAAGTAATTAGTAGAGCTCCCATTGGATAGACCAAAGCTACTTGAACATGTACACATAGATTTCGGTGATCTCCACCGTGGAATATTAAATATACTGTATTTATTTCAGCATTTCCCATCGCAATGTTGACGCTACTTGGGCAGTGGGACGAACTCAGGAGACAATCTAATGAAGAAAGTTCTGAGCTTGCAACGAGTTACGAGAAATACGCAGTGCACTATAATTTATTCTGAACCATTTGAGCACGCAAAATTTCGCGCCTGACTCATTCCAGTACAGCGTTTATGGAAGCCACGTTATATTAGGATCAGTTGAATAGATCGGACCGTTCTTAGTCATGAGAATTAGATAATTGTGTGGGTTTCGACGACGTAGTTTCATTTATTTATATATATGTCAAAAGACAAGGAATAGTGAGCGTACCTGCGTAAGTCGCATTCTGACTAACCGACTGTGCTTAACTCCATCTGAAAATGTACCCAACTCAAGTTTTAATCATAACTTCCGGTGAATCTTGGGGTCAATATTTTAGTTTTTGGGAGGATAGTCCTCATTCTAGTAACCTTATATAACTAGCAGCGGAAGAAAAGACGGGAAAAGAGGTGCACTCCAACCCGTCCCGAGGGAGGTGCGTGTAGTGTTTGCGTCACTCCTATGGCTTACGGAGATCAATGAGAAAATTTTGAAAATAAAGCGTGCAGTGTCGCGTCCTCCTCTGGCTTTTTTACGGAGATCGATGAGAAATTTTTTGAAATAAAGCAATGCAGCTCGCGATATGGTTAAAGATTTAGCGAGAGCTCGAGAATTAGAGTGATGTTTAGCGTCACGAAGCAAGAGCTGTAGGCCATCGTAATTAGTACTAGAGCAGCTGTTCCAATGTCTAATTAAGTTGCACGATGAACGTGTAGGGATCCTACGTTACTACGGCACAGACGACCCTTTGAGAACAGATTCTAAGAAGCTAGACATTGTATCTTCATCGATCCATTAAGTTTAATTTACCCCGTCTAGAGCTTAGATGGAACATCAATCTCATTCAAACAGAGGCTCTTCTACGTAACTCTGCACGACTGTGTATTGTGGGAAGAGAAATAGCTGCCGAACAAGCAGCAAAATAATCATACCTGTACAGAGTAAATTAATAGCAAGGAGGCTTTGTTATTGCTCGGCTAGAGCATATCTAATTGTTTCCCAATTACATTCAATTTGCAACCATCAAAAACTCGATTTTATTTCCCTTCTGTTAATTCTTGGCGAAACTACAAAGACCCCCAATATAATGTGAAATGCAGATTACAAGTTCCTGACTGAGGATCGTCAGCGAATAAATCTGCGAGAGAATAATTGACGAGAAACTATAGATAACAATAGAGCTGACTGAATGCTTCTCTGTGGCTGAACTGACGTTAATCCCAGCCGAAGCACTCTTGTGATTGCTTCATAATCAAATTCCCAGAAGCTTTGACATGACAGAAACCTGAAAACTTCTCCCACCATCTGTACAACTGCTCGAGTGTCCCGTGGACATGAATGACTTTGGAGGTATAGACCACGATCTTTGGTCTGGCAATTTCGATCTTCTCAAACTCGAAAATGCCACCTCAAAGCAGCAGGTGTTCCTGACCCATTAGTTGAATAACGATACCACAGCTATGTATTCACATTCATTTTTCCTGTACAATGCTGGCTGGCTGCCTCTGACTCACATGCTTTGTTGCTCGCAAGGAAATCATGCAGACTGCAATGTCACCTGTCCAGAGGCTGTTGCCTCGTACTCTGCACAAGCCTCCGGGGTGTCTTCTTCACTAGGCGGAACAAACTGCCAGAAGAGTGGTAGATACTTGTCCCACTCCTTGAGAATTGCCGAGCCTTTGCTGCTGCCAGTTTTCTCCTACACCAAACATAAGACGAGAAAGGTTCTTTGTGAAACAACCTTGTCGAAGTGAGATTGGAAGAAATGTAGATATACTGATATGAGAGTAATTTCTATTACTCATATAACATGGAAAAGCTTGTTGGGACGAATAATTGATGAGGCACAGTTTATTTGTGAGATTAACCTGCTCGTAAATAAACTGGATGCTGTCAAATGCAAAGGCCGTGTTTGGCAACCAGTAAAACTGTCGGCAAGTTAAGCTATAGCAAGTGGTATGAGACCTGAGTTGACCAGACAACTACTGCATCTGGCTTCACATAACCAGATGGTCCAATCAAGGCTTTCTTCATTGGAACTTCACATGGGTAGTTGCTTCTAGACCCAATTAAAGTTAGGACAACTAGAGTCTACATTTCTGACGTATCTTCCTTAAGAGATGCATGTTTAATTTAAATTGACATTAAATTCCACAGTCAATGAGAGAAGAAATGCATTCATATACAAGATACTTAAGCACACTTATTACTCTTTCTGTGTATATTTATGTATAATCCTACATCGGGTTGGATGCAGCTTATTAAGTGATAAAAGGATCGAGACGCAGCAGAAAGGAACCCATTTGAGATATTCCTCTAAGGGCTTGGCCCGCATGAATTTGGGCCAGGTCACTGCAACAGTCTTTATTTTCAAATTTTTTCACTAACGCGATGCAGTAAATGGATATGCTAGACCTATCTCTTTCTCTCATCACTTAAGGACTTGACCATTGAAACTCAAATGCAAAAATATGGCTAGAGATCATCAGTGACATTGTTTTTCTGCGGTTAAAACTGTCAGCCATGAAAACGGGGAACTGACTTTTCTAATGAGCATACAATGAACATATAAAGATCATTGTAAACTTACAACATGGGCTTCAATAAGGCTCTTCAGCTGCATCTGTCCAACTGGTGCCTTCACCCTCTGGATTTTTACAATCTCTCGGTTTACCTGTTAACAATTTTTCAGCATGATTTGCAAATAAAGGACATTAAACATGGCAAGCAAAGGACATTGGGGGACTGATAAAGCTATTAAAACTCATTATGCATAAGATATGGTCTCCAAACTATTCTCCACCAAACTGCAGGGCAAGGTGCCCAATGACATTGCAACACAATCCAAATTCTTGATCAAAAAAGTCCACCAACGACGCACATGCAGCATGCCAAAGAAAAATTAGATAACAATGTCTTGCTCCCTCATTTACTCAGTAATAGATGGAAACACTTCTAGGAGGACGTCTGTCATCATGCAGCCAAGGTCACACAGTGCCACAGCTCAAGGTGATGATGGCAATAACCCATCTTTCATGCTAGATGAAGCTATAAGTGTAACTGGCAATAAAAAGGAATGGGTTTTATCTGGACAAACCTTAGGTATTAGAGTGTCATCCTCATCGAGAATATATGCTAAACCTCCGGTCATTCCAGCAGCCACATTTCTACCAACTCTGTCAAATTCAAAACAAACTGGTTGAAAAAAATGTTCCTTTCTTTCTAAAGGATTGACAGAACAGAGTATACTCACTTTCCCAGCACAACCACACAACCTCCAGTCATGTACTCACAACAATGATCCCCTGTACCTTCCACCACTGCTTGAGCAAGAGAATTCCTCACAGCAAATCGCTCCCCAGCTTTCCCTCTTACAAAAACTTGGCCACCAGTAGCTCCATACAAGCAAGTATTGCCTACTATTGTTGCATCCTCGGGGCAACAACCAATATTCTCGACAGGAGTTATAACCAATTCACCGCCGGCCATACCCTAAGAAGAGATCGATTTGTGTCATGCTTTCTAGACTAGGTTCACGCTGTATTCAATATCCTTTGAATCATACCCAGTCAAATGAAGACCAATAAGAGATGGCTTGTAGCTCTGAGTTGAAATTAGTGCTTTTTTACCAATCCACTGGAAAGTGCATAAGAAAGAGATTCTGTGTACCTTGCCAACATAGTCATTAGCCTCCCCCACAAGTCGAATGTTCATTCCAGGAGTTAGAAAACAAGCAAATGACTGCCCAGCACTCCCTAAAAATCTGCCGAAGTCAAGAAATATAACTTAGAATGTATGCAAGCATCCACAGTACAAATCACCTCCTTAGAACAGGTAAACTAATCATTCTTTCTGAAACCAAAGTTGTCAGCGGGAAACACGTCCACAATGTTCTTTTTTTTTCCCAAAACAATTAAAAGGACATGAATCTTACGTTATGTTCAGCTGCCCTGCAAAGCCTGTGTCCCCATACTTCTTTGCCACCACACCTGCCACGCGTCCACAAACAGCACGATCCACATTGTGTATGCTGAAAGTTTTACTGACCACCTTTTCGTTTTCAATAGCATCTGATATCTGAATAAACACAGTAAACGTCTTAAAAAGAATGGAATAACTAGGTGGGCAAGTATATAGTCGCTTATAACTCGAAGTTGCTAATGACTATATGCAAAGCTAGCAAAAAGACCATTATTTGGGCTCTCGACAGATTTTCCAATTGACTTACTAAACTATATGACCACAAGTTAGAGTGGTCGAAAATCAGAATTCAGTTATGAAAATAAATGAGCAGTACAAGTTTGGCAGGTTAGATTTGCTTCTATTATATGACTAAAACAGCATGCTTAAGGTAGCAGATAGGCTAAACTTCAAATATATGCTTCAATATTTACTTCGCCACAGTGCATCAGTATCAGATAATTATATGTACACCTCCTCTCCCTGTTAAGTGTGCCCCCAGATAAAGATGATATTCTAATTATGAGGACCATTTTAAATCATATAGACATTTTCTTTTTATTTCAAGAAGAATGTGAACCCATCATAGAAGTTCATAGTAGTAATATGTGCTCAGAGTGACGAGGATTGCTTTAAGAAGTCCCAAAATACAAGGAAAAGAATAAAGTCAGATACAGCCTCTGGCAGATAAGCTACCTCTGGATCTGCCAGCACAGCATCATCCAGCACAGGACCATTAGTATGAACTTCTTGATTTCTAATTTCAGTACTGCTCCATTTTGGCAACCCTACATTCTGGAATGAAGTTAAACATATGTCAGATACACTAAAGAGAGACCGCAAATTTTATCGCAGCAAAAAAAGAAAAAAGGAACTTTTCGGAGAAGAGCATGTTTCCAGTTGCATACTGAGAGAATGTAACTCAGATCAAGATGCTGTGTTTTCACAAGGGAGATATCACGAGGCTTTAACAACTCTGTCCTTCCAATGACATCATCCAACTTCTCATAACCGAGCTGTGCCAACATGCCTCTCACCTAGACAAAGTAATGACAGTTCTGTTTGAAATACTGGAAAAGTTGCAAGCCATGTTATAAGTATGAAATAAAAGCTAAACAAAGAACCTCAAATTAAATGAAGCCCCACAGTTCACAGGAGAAAGATAAACTGGTAGATTACCTCCTCCGCAACATAAAAAAAGAAGTTGACAAGATCACCAGGCACCCCAGGAAATCTGGCACGCAATTCTTCCCTCTGACATAAGATAAACGAGAGGAACATTCATAACATCGTATAGCACAAGGAACAAGAGCATAATGAATCTAATCCTTAACTCCAATACCTGGCTTGCAACACCAACAGGACAATTGTTGGTATGGCATATGCGAGCCATAACACATCCAGTGGCAATCATGGCCACTGAACCAAACCCATACTCATCAGCACCCATTGCAGCAGCCATTAGAACATCAAATCCACTTTTAAAGCCACCATCAACCCGTAGAATTACCCTTTCTCGAAGTCCATTTGCAATCAGAGTCTGTAAAAGTTCACAATCCCGACAATAATGATTTTGTTCAAGGACGAACATTAAAAGAATTTTAATGTATGGTACTTCTCAATAAAAAAACCTGGTGAGATTCTGTCAGCCCAAGTTCCCAGGGTCCACCAGCATGCTTGATTGAACTTACAGGACTAGCTCCAGTTCCACCATCATGGCCTGATATCTGCAACAAAAAAAAGAAAAGAAAAGAAAGAAAAGAAAGAAAGAAAGAAAGAAAGATTACGTTCATATTCTAACTTCCATGTAACTTACAATGTCAAAGAAGTTCAATAATAATTACGATCAAAGAAGCATCCACAGGCCTTCTCCCGCAACTTACTGATGTTACTCCAAACAGACTCAAAAATGCAGTATACACGCAAACAAGGATAATTTGTCAATAAGTACAACTCACAGAAGCATAAAAATTCATAGACAAATTCCACTGCTGACTTTATACAGTGTATTCATTTAGTTAGCAAGACGACAACACTTGTTTTTTGGTCGAAAAAGTCAATGCTACTTAAATAGACAACAAGTGACGCAGATACACGAAGTGGAATTCCAAAGGGGGATTCTGACATGATATTCCAACCACTTTTTATAATCTCTCTTTGGGTTCATTATCTTCCAAGACATATTCCAATCTTATCCATAGATCATCTATCTACTTTTCTTCTGAAGTCACAAACTCCTGCGATGATCTCCATCAACTTTTGTAAACTTTTAACATGTTCGAGCATAGTCCTCATTTCTATATATATGTTGGAGAAGGTTATAACTAAATGCTTCTCTAGGAACTGGTAGCAACGTCAATGATGATACAGTACTTCAAAAAAAAAAATTCTCTTTTAGTGAAGCAAAATCCTGCTCCCAGAGAACACTACATGCACCCAGAATGTCCAGCTATAATTCTTCCTCCAATGATGATCCCAATGGAAGTAAATTAATTTTGAATTCTGATCTAAATTAACTGATTTTGAATTTGAAATTTCCCCTATACACCAAGTATTAGATGTTGGGAGTGCACAGCAGAAGTCTTCGATACCTTCACCTGAGAGATTGACCAAAATCCGAGCCCGTCAATATTCGGTTGGACCCACCTTAATTCATTGGCCCACCTTAACTCAAAAGCTTAAGCCAATGAATTATGGGCCAACTAGGATATATTAACCGCTCTACACTACATAATTTTCTGATGTAGGATTTCTCTAACGTAACTCACCCACACATGTATCCTAACAATCTCCCCCTCACATGTGAGCTCAGCGTTAGGCTTGCTCCCCTTTAATTCAGGTATCCTTCTAGCCCAATATCATCCTTATAGGCCCACGTTGCTACACCACAATGCCCACCTGCCCGGAAACTGCAATCATTGGCTTTGATACCATTGGTTGGGAGTACACAACAGAGGTCTTTGATACCTTCACCTAGGAGATTGCCAAGAGGGAGCCCAAAATCCGAGCCAGTCAATATATCCAGTTGGACCCACATTAACTCAAAAGCTTAAGCCAATGAGTTATAGGCAAACTATGATAAATTAACTGCTCTACACTACATTAGTTTTCCGATGTGAGATTTCTCTAACACAACTCACTCACACGTGCATCCTAACATTAGCAACCTACTATGTAAAAGATGTAAAAGACAGTGTATAACTACGATGAAAGAGATTAACTAGAAAATCTGTCATGACATATTATCAAAAGTTAAACCTGTATAACATCAGCATTCCCCTTTGCAACGCCAGAAGCAACTGTACCAATTCCAGCTTCTGCAACAAGCTTTACGGATACCTTAGCCTTAGGATTGACCTGTTCATTCAATAGATATCGAAAAGTTTAACTACTGCTGATGACAAGCAATATAACAATCCAAGAAGCAAAATATAATCACCTGATGAAGGTCATAAATCAACTGGGCAAGGTCCTCGATAGAATATATATCATGGTGAGGAGGTGGAGATATAAGTGGAACCCCAGGCTTAGAGTTACGCAGCCTTGCAATGTACGCACTGACTTTTTTCCCAGGTAATTGGCCACCTTCACCAGGCTTAGCACCCTGTGCAATTTTGATCTCCAGTTGGTCGGCGTTGACCAAGAATGTTGGAGTAACACCAAATCGCCCAGAAGCAACCTGAAAGGAAAAAAAAAATTTAATGATGCTCGCAAAAGGGACTTTGAAGCTTGAAATTAAGTATTTCTTCTGATACAGAACGTCAACAAGGACTCTAACAAGCTAACAAAGTACGAGTTCGAAAACAAGATGATAAGACAAACCCTCCTTAATGACCTGTTTGATAGCACTGGTAGCAGTATCCCCATTTTGTAGTCCTTTGAGATGAGGCAGTGTTGGAGAATAACCATCAACAACATCTGTCAACGGGCTCCAGCGGATAGGATCCTACCACGAGTCACACAACATATCACTAACTGTTAACTGGGCTTGAACGAATTCAAGAGACAGAACCTAAATGACACATAAAACGAATAGTCAGTGAATGATGAAGAACTGTAGATTACCTCACCACCTTCTCCAGAATTTGATTTTCCTCCTAATCTATTCATTGCTATGGCAATTGCTTCATGAGTTTCTCTTGAAATTGCTCCAAGTGACATTCCCCCAGTGCAAAACCGCTCAACAATGGAAGATGCGGGTTCAACCCTTCCAACTGGTATCGGAGCCCGATCACTTGTAAACTCTAGAAGATCACGCAGTACCTAGATAAGAGAACATGGATAGGGAACATCCATATTAAGTTTCTCCAAGTATCAATGTTCTAAATGACATTAGAAATTACAAAGTCTGAAGAAGAACAGATCACCTACGTTAACAGGACGATTAGCCAAATGCTGCTGATAAATTGAAAATGCACTTAGACTCTTCTGACGAACAGCCTTATGCAGCAATTTTGACATTTCTGGGTTGTTTCCATGATATTCCCCTTGATGATGCCAAAATGGAAACATATTCAGTCATGAGTGGATTACATTCAACAGAGTGAGCTAATCAACTACTCTATCAGATACTGCACAAACTTGACTGTATCATGCTATCATCTATGTAAGGGTTTTGACTTAAATTGCAAGTCAAACTGGTGACAATTAGTTAGATATAAATTAACTGCTATTCTACAAATTCTAGATAATATAGGAGGTAAATTATTTCAGTAACAGAATAGAGATCAGTACAAGAATATCCAACTGTATGTGTGAGAAGATACACTATCAGCATGAATAATTTGCTAATTAAGATTCACTTATTGATTTGACTGATACCTCCAGGTCTGAACTGTATAAATCCAAAATTCTCTAGCCTCTTTGCTGTATCCTCTGAAAAAGCCTTCACCCAAAAAGACAATGTCTCCCTTGCAAGCTGGCAGAGAATAAGATTCCCCATGGAAACAAAGGGCATAAATTAATAAAATAGCAGCTGGAACAATAACGCAAGAAAATAGTACAACACGGAAGAGGAATGTAACTAGCATTTTCGTGACAAAATTAGGTTTGCTTCATAATGAGGGGGAAACAGTACGTTTACTATGTAAATTTTAACTACTGTAACTGCAATTGTTGACCTCACAATAAACACAACATGCCTGAGGAATTGGTTTTAAATTACTAGCAGAAATGAGATCTCATTCCATTGCATAGTCTCCTAAATATAAAGAAATCCAAGTATTTGGAATTGAAGGCAGTAATATAACGTGTCATGTGTTCTTGTTCGAACTGTAGAAGGAAATTTTTCACCTCTCACAATTCTGTGCATCTCTTTGTTAAATTTTGCCTCTCTAGATTCTTATGTCAAACATTCTCATCTAGGACACCATAACTATTCATGGCAGTAAGCATTAGCATATCAAAAGACATAAGCTATGCTTCTACAGTCCGTCAGATTCTGTAGCAGAGGGAATATTTTTTGGAGGAAAACTACAACTTTAGGCCCCGCAGCTAATCAGAAAAATGCATATAATGAACTTCCCTATGTGATTCAATAGCAATTTGATTCACATATGAACCATACACATCCAGAAAATTTCCATAACGAGGTGAAGCATAGACAGTCAATGCATGAATGATTGCCAGGTCTTTGGCCAAATGATTGCCGACAATATTCATCACACAACTTTCTGCCAACTGAAAGAATAGTTGACTAAGAGACAATTTATTGTCTCACTCACCTCATTGAGCGTCAGTCCGCCAATCACAGACACACTTCCACGGAATGACAGATCAACAACATCTCTCCCTAATCCATAGATCTCAAATATCTGTGCACCACAATAACTGAAACCAGAAGCAAACTTGTGAACATAATCCATCAGAAGCAAATTGTTCGAAAGCAGTATGGCAAACTCACCAGATGGAAGAACATAATGAAAAATGGTCATAATGATTTTGTCACCATTTCTTCTTGATAATAATTGAGAATGTACCTTGAAAGCAATGAGATGCCCATTTTGGAAAGAATCTTAAGTAGACCTGACTTGACTGCCTGTAACCATAAACATCACTTCAGCATACTTGGCACAGAAAAGGAAAACTGTAGAAGTTCTACCATCTGATAGAGAAAATTGGGAACAAAAAGGAAAACAAACTTGGTAAAAGAAGCAACTGTAGAACAAACTTATCTACTGTACACAGGATAGTTGCTGGGAAACAAGCTAGATACAGAAAGCTTTCATCAAATTTCAATGACAAAAGGAATAGAATGAATGTATCTGAATTATGAGGGAAAGATTATTGCATATTTTTCCAATTAATCTATAAAATGGTAAATTTTTCAAACAGATGATTACAATAGGTCATCTCTAATCAAACTTGGAACAGTTGAACTATAGTGGCTTAACCAAACTGAGTAAGGTTGAAAAAATCAAATTTTGAAGAAAGAAGGAAAACCAGGGAAAATTGTGCAAATGCAGATTGCTGCTGGAGATTGAGTACCAACCTTACAGAAGTTCTTCTGTGCCTGTTCAATTGTCACTGTAGGCATCTTCCCATTTCGCATCAAATTCACTGTTTTTGTACTCAAGCGCCATTGTCGGCATGTTTCCAATGCCAAGTAGGGACATACGGCACTGACAGAGTAAATTCAGGATAAGATTCTACATGAACATCGGAAGACATGCCACTGCATTTAAAGTATTCAGACTCCAACCAAAAAAAAAAAAGTACTCATACAGAGAACACAATTGTTAGGTTTTACCTAGCCCCATATCCAATTAAGCAAGCGAACTGATGAGTGCTGAAGCATTGAGCAGTGTCTGCTACAATCGAAGCAGACATTCGCAGGCCATTCTCAATGAGATGTTGATGAACAGCACCGACAGCAAGAAGGATTGGTATTGCAGGGCGTGTAGGTTCCTGAAGAAGGAGCCAAAATAACCGATTGACATAACTTCCTTCTAGTTTTATGTGCAGAAAATTGTGAATCACAAGGCAAGATTCTCAACCCCACAAAAGAGATCCTCTAACCAAAATTAAAATTTTAAAATGTGACAGTTTGTCAAAGGAACAAAGATTACCAGTAGGAAAATTTAGATTTTTCTCGAGGGGGAAAGCCTCTCATCAGTACATGCTGAAAATACACTCATTCACTTCACTTTTAGAAGTAGTACGCTCATTTTTCCAGGAAAGATTGCATTGACAATCCATGTAATTGGACAGAAATGCACAGAAACCCTACTTTTCACAAAAGACCTATTTCACAGACTATTTTCTGTGGTTATCCCATAGAAGATGCACTAAAATGTAAAGCTCACTATGGGACTGATGATTTATACAATCATCAATTGGGGCAATAGGACCATTAATTTGCCCACTAACTAACATGTATGATGCAATAACCCAATGGACTCAATACATGAATCTTATGCTACAGATCTTGTAACCAACAAAACCAAGAGTTAATATGATACCCTAATTCCAATGTAATACGTGTCGTAAAAAAGGAGTGACTTTGAGCTCTTTTTTTGTAAATGCATTGGCATCCTCTTCTTGCCTCATAGTGAATTTCTCTATACTTAACAGAAAAAAAAAAGTCTTGTAAAAAGTAGGCTAGCACCATTTAGTCAAACATCTTGATTAAAGTAATATTGAAGCTAAAAGCTACACCAGGCACATTGCACTCACTTGCAGACTTTGAGATGGAAGGTAAGTTTCACCACTTTATCAAACCTAACGTTTGAAAGCACAAGAAATTGCATGAAATGATCAGGCAGGAGGAAGCTTTACCCAATCCGCCAGTAATCTATGAAAGAATCCTTTTTACTGTAAAAAAAATCACCATTCCTCGATTTCCTTTCATTCCGCAGGGAAGGTTTAAGTATGTAAGGAAAAATAGAATGCACTCACCAATTCATCTAATCTGTCAGAGAGAACAAGCAACTGTGAGCCATTTCGAACAGCCTCATCAGCAGCTTCACACAGCCTGTTCAGTGTCTTCTCCAGTGAACCCTCAATCCCTTTATGTATATCAAAAAATGTTCGTAATACATGGGGTTTTAAGTTTGGGTCTCGTAGCAGCTCCTCAAGCTCCCCCTCATTCAACACAGGGCTAGATAAATTCACCTGGTTTTTTTTTTTTTTTTTTTAAAAAAAAAGTTAATCTCATTCCACTGACATTCAAAATGAAAAGCATTTTGTGGAGGTAATTTCCCATCTAACATGGTTGAGTACAGACTTCTGCAAAGAAGAAAAAATCTGCAGGCATACCTGGGAAGCATTTTCAGGTCCGACCTCCAATATGTTCCCTCGCTTCCCAATATTGACTTCAAGAGACATGACTAAGCCTTCTCTAAGAGGGTCAATAGCTGGATTTGTAACCTGGAAGTCCAAGGACTCAATAACTTCATATGCAACCGACAAACAGACTACCTCAAGAATATAATATAAACATCAGAACAACCAATTAATGTCATGTAAACCATCCTTGAAGATTACACTTGAAATTGCATGAATAAAAAAAAAGAGCAAACGGATTTTAGGAATAATAGCTCAGCCAATTGGTAGATACTTCAGCAATAAAGGATGCCACGCCATAATTTACAGCATGTTGAACAGGGCATCACATGCAGATGTACAATCTTAAGCTCATTGGAGAAACTGTAAGACTGGGCAGCCTCTTATGCATTCCCCAATGAGTTAAAGCTTGGGACCGAAGGAAGAAAAGAATGAGACTAGATGAGCCAGCAAAAGAGTAATTCTAGCTTCTTACAACTCTCGGTGCCAAACGTCGATTTCAATTATGGAATGTTTTATTCATTGAATATCAATCTTTTATTCATCACCATAGTTAACAAATGCAAATTCCTTCAAAGCTAGAAAAACTGTCACAAACCTGGGCAAATCGTTGCTTAAAATAATCGTAGAGCATATGCGGCTTTTGAGATAATACTGCCAGTGGAATGTCATCCCCCATGCAGAATGTAGGCTCTTTTCCTGTGCAGCCATTGTTTCAATAATCATCTGGACATCCTCACTTGAGTATCCAAAAGCCCTGCTCCATCCCAGTACCAACCGGTAAAGACCATCGGGATTAAAAAAAAATCCAGAATTGGTTATGATCTCTATCACTAGCAATGCCAGCAAAACATTTCTTCTAGTCACATGTCCATTTCCAAAGAGCAATAAAGTAACTCTTACTGTTGATGTCTTAGGATTGACTCATTCTCCATTGTAGTAGTTGACTGGAAGTTCACGGGCTTCAACTTTCGCATGTTTTCAGCAACCCATTTTCCATATGGATTTGATAATGCTACTCGCTTTTGACGTCTGTATTCTCATAAACCTGTAATTTGACATGATTCAGGTAAAAAAATTTGTGAGTTTCAACACATCACTCCTTCTAGTTATATACGCACAACCTCAGAAAGTGCTTTATTTGGGAGAGAAAAGCAATGAAAATCATAATTTTTCATCAGTGGCTACATGATCTCATCAGCCTCAGATAGAACATGCATACTGCCAGATAGTAAACTAATTACATCTACTAAACTAATTACATGTACTCCACATGATACCCCACCAAACTGGCCATTCAAGCCAAAACAGTCAAAGCGCTCACAAGGTTTCCTCTTCCTAACCTATGTAATTTTTTCAGGTCTAGAAAACGGTTTCAAAGAGTAAAGAGCAAAAGCATCAATAATATTGAAATATCGATCCCAGTCTGGTTCGTGGGCATATTAAGCATATGATTTGGGCAAAATATTTCCACTAAGTGTCTTGTTTTCAATAACAAAATACAACGCAACAGCGGTCTCATGGTCAGGATACATCATTCATGACAAGCTTCTTCACAGTTTGAAATGTATGTGCTACAAAATACACCTGCACTTCAACATGATTCTTCCTGCTAATCACTCAAAATATTTAACCTAGACATTTCTATGGTCCTAGAAGTTCCACTTCACTGTTATAAGCATCCTGCCCAGATCCATATAATTTTTTTCAGATTTAAAGACAATCAAACAACAATTGATCAAGAAGAACATATCTTGGGAAACAAAATATATGCACGCTATCACAACAGGAAGCCATGATATCCTTCTAGTGTCAGAAACAAACAGAAAACCCCAAACAAACCTGACCACTTGTTAAATCAACCGATATCATCATTCCTGGTCCAAGCCGGCCCTTCATTGTAACTTTTGACTCGTCCATTGGCAAAACACCAACCTGAATATACAGAAAACAGAGCACAGGCAGATTCACTACATTATTGCAGCGTAACTACTGTTCTATGTCAGTCATAACCTTCCACCATCTTATATCGGTAGATGATTAGGCAAATACAGGTACTAATTAAGTAAATTAAGTCATTATCTCAATCCAGTTGGTAAAGTGAACTCTGTCGTAATTGTTTACACTCGCAAGCCTGAATTACACTTTGACCATCTATCCCCGGTCATGATGATTATCCAAATCCATGAAACTGATGCTCACAGAATATTGAAAAATAAAAATCAAAAAATAAGGACATATATAGAAGAATAAGATGAGCCAATTTTTTCGAAATTTGAAAACCTCAAACGACACCTGATCCCCATCTAGGCAAACAGTCTCAAATAGCGCCTGAACGCGATAGAACATTTTGGGCAAAGTGACAGATGATTGAATCATACCTCAGATGCAACATAGACAACATTGTCTTTTGTGCGCCAGTACCTAGCCGGGCGAAGTCCATTCCGATCAAGACAGGCCCCAACAGTTTTACCATCACTAACCACACAAATTAATCAGTAAGAACTGGAAGAAGTAGCATAGATGACTAGATAAAGGAGAACGAGAAGAAGGCAAAGCAGGTTTCATAGTAATCAAAATAATGTCATCTATATCATTTGCATGACAAAAGAGCTTAAGTGTCTTCAGAATGTCTAAGATGTCCTCTAAGTAACACAATGACTGCCATAGAAGGAATAGATATCCCAACAAGTTCCAATAATTATTGCGGATTCCTCTGTTGATCTTGTGTGGTTAGCAAAGTAGACCACTTGAATCATATACGGTATATGTAGTGTGCCAGTCAGCATATAATGCACTGTGTTTCTCACATAGCCCATCCAAATTTGAGTGACTAGATATGTGCCCGAGAAAAGATTGCCACAAACCACTATTGTGTAGATTCTTAATCTCAAATGATAAATACCAGTTCAATTAGTTCTTAGAAGAAATATGAAAGTCAAGGCTCCTCCTAACAATAATTCAATAAGAG